>SJYX01007731.1:525590-588980 GCA_006410675.1 Oreotragus oreotragus | reverse complement strand
CAGGGTCCTCATTACCATCTTTCTAAATTCCATATATATGTGTTAGTATACTGTATTGGTGTTTTTCTTTCTGGCTTACTTCACTCTGTATAATTGGTTCCAGTTTCATCCATCTTATTAGAACTGATTCAAATGTATTCTTTTTAATGGCTGAGTAATACTCCATTGTGTATATATACCACAGCTTTCTTATCCATTCATCCGCTGATGGACATCTAGGTTGTTTCCATGTCCTGGCTATTATAAACAGTGCTGCAATGAACATTGGGGTACATGTGTCTCTTTCTATTCTGGTTTCCTCGGTGTGTATGCCCAGCAGTGGGATTGCTGGGTCATTTTCTTTATGTATTCATCTGTTGATGGACACACGTTATTACCATATCTTGCCTATTGTAAACAATGTTGCATTAACATGGATGTGCAAAATACCCCTTTGAGAGTGTGATTGTATTTCCTTCAGATAAATACACAGAAGTAGAATACTGGGTTATATGGTAGTCCTATTTTCAGTTTTTTGAGCAACCTGTATACTGTTTTCCCATACTTTCCAAACCAATTTACATTCCCAAGAACAGTGTATAAGGATTGCCTTTTTTCCACATCCTTGCCAATACTTGTTATTTCTTGTCTTTTTTATAGTGGCCATTCTAAAGGTATGAGGTGATAGCTCATTGTGGTTTTGATTTGCATCTCCCTCATGATGAGTGATGCTGAGCATCTTTTGATGTACCTATTGTTCCTGTGTATATCTTCTTTTGAAAAATGTCTATTCAGGTCCTTCACTCATTTTAAAAATCAGATTGTTTCTTTCCTGTTGAGTTGTAGCAGTTCTTTGTATACTTTGGATATTATCTTCTTATCAGATATATATGGTTTGTAAATATTTCTTCCTGTTCTGTAGGTTTCCTTTTCATTTTGTTTCTTTTGCTGTCCAAACCTTTTTTAGTTTGATATATTAGTAGTGTCACTTGTTTGTTTTTGCTTTTGTTTCTTGTTCTTTTGATGTTATGCCCCAAAATTATTTCTAAGATCAATGCTAAGGAAATTTTTCCAAGCAGTTTTCTTCTGGGAGTGTTATGGTTTCAGGCCTTATTACATTAATGCCTTTAATCCACTGTGTGGTAGCTTTTGTGAGCTGTATAAGATATGGGTCAAGTTTCTTTTGTGTGTGACTGTTCAGTTTTCCCAATAAATTTTTGAAGAGATTATCCTTTCCCTACTGAATATTCTTGGTTCCCTTGTCAAATATTAGTTGACCAAGTATCAGTCAGTTCAGTCGCTCAGTCGTGTCCGACTCTTTGCGACCCCATGAATCGCAACACACCAGGCCTCCCTGTCCATCACCATCTCTCGGAGTTCACCCAGACTCACGTCCATCAAGTCCGTGATGCCATCCAGCCATCTCATCCTTGGTCGTCCCCTTCTCCTCCTGCCCCCAATCCCTCCCAGCATCAGAGTCTTTTCCAATGAGTAAACTCTTCACATGAAGTGGCCAAAGTACTGGAGTTTCAGCTTTAGCATCAGTCCTTCCAAAGATATCTCAGGGTTGATCTCCTTCAGAATGGACTGGTTGGATCTCCTTGCAGTCCAAGGGACTCTCAAGAGTCTTCTCCGACACCACAGTTCAAAAGCATCAATTCTTCGGCACTCAGCTTTCTTCACAGTCCAACTTTCACATCCATACATGACCACAGGAAAAACTATAGCCTTGACTAGATGGACCTTAGTCGGCAAAGGAATGTCTCTGCTTTTGAATATACTATCCAGGTTGGTCATAACTTTTCTTCCAAGGAGTAAGCGTCTTCTAATTTCATGGCTGCAGTCACCATCTGCAGTGATTTTGGAGCCCAAAAAAATAAAGTCTGACACTGTTTCCACTGTTTCCCCATCTATCTCCCATGACCATGTATATCTCAGTTTATTTCTGGACTCTCAATTCTGTCTCATTGGTCTGTGTGTCTGTCTTTATACCAGTACCATACTGTTTTGATTGCTGTAATTTTATAATCAAGAATGTGATGCCTCCACCTTTGTTCTTCTTAAGATTATTTCAGCTATTTAGGATTGCTATATCAAACACTATTAATATATGAAACTAAAAAGCTTTGCACAGCAAAATAAAAATAAATTATTTTTAGCACTGTTTTATAGTTTTCAATGTACACAGTTAACCTTCTTAGTTAATTCCATGGTGTTTTATTCTTTTTGATACTGTTGTAAATGGAATTGTTAATTTCCTTTATAAATTCTACATGTTAGACTGTGGAAGCACAACTGATTTTTAATTTGATTTTGTATCCTGCTATTTTGCTGAATTTGTTTATTCTGACAATTTTTTGATGGAATATTTTTGGCTTTCTACATAAGTGATTACATCTCATGGGAAGAGAGATACTTTGACTTTTGCCCTTTTAATCTGGATTTCTTTTTCTTGTTAATTGCTCTGGCTGGAACTTTCAGTACTGTGTTTAATAGAAGTGCCCAAATATGGCACTTTTCGCTTTGTTGCTGATTTTATAGGAAAATCTTTCTGTCTTTCATGATTGAGTATGATGATGTTACTGTGGGTTTTTCATGTATGACATTTATTGTGATAGTTTCTTTCTATTCCAGGTTTGGTAAATGTTTCTTAACATTACAGAATGTTGAATTTTGTCAGATATTTTTTGTGTATCAATTGAGATTGTCGTGGGTTTTTCCCTTTATTCTGTTAGTGTGGAATATTTCATATTAAGTTATATTCCAGGGATAATTTCCACTTCGTCTTGAGGTATAAGCCTTTTAACACACTGAGTTAGATTTGCTGGTATTTTGTTGAAGATATTTGCATCAGTGTTCATACAGAGTTTTAATTTTTAGCTTTTTTGTAGTGACTTTTTTTGCCTTTGGTATCAGAACAATGTTGACCTCATAGAATGTGTTAGAACATGTTCCTTCCTCTTTAATTTTTGTAAAAGTTTGAGAAGAATTGTATTAAATCTTTTAATAATGTTTGGATGAATTCACTGGTGATATAATCAGATGGAGAGCTTTTCTTAATCTGGAAGTTTTCATTACTGATTGACTCTCCTTACTAGTTACAGGTCTATTCAGATATTCTGTTTATTCGTGACTTGTTATTGATAGGTTTTGTTTTTTTAGGAATTTGTCCTTTTTATCTAGGATATCCCATATGTTGACATCTAATAGTTCATAGTATTCTCATATAACCGTTTTTATTTCTGTAGGATTGGTAGTAATGTCTCCACTTACATGTCTGATTTTAGTCATCTCAGTCTTCTTTCTCTCCTTTTTTCTCTTTGGCTAAAGGTGTGCCTGTTTTATAACCTCTTCAAAGGACCAGCTTTTCATTCATTTTTCTCTATTTTTCTATTCTAATTAGTTTATCTCTTTATTTATAGTCTTTATTATGTCCCTCCTTCTGGTAGCTTGGGTTTAGTTTGTTTTTGTTTAAACTGTAAAGTTATTGATCTGAGATATTTTTTAATAGACACATTTGTAGCTACCACTGTTCCTCTAGCACTGCTTTCACTTTGTGACATAAATTTTGGTATGATATGTTTGGGTTTGCATTCATTTCTAAGTATTTTCTGATTTTCTTTGTAATTTCTGACCCATTGGTTAAGAGTGTGTTGTTTAATTTCCACAAATTTGTGAACATTCCAGTTTTTCCCTGATTTTTAAATCTTCCTGTTGTGTTTGGAGAAGATACTGTATTTGATATCCATCTTCTGTCACTTTTTTGTTATCATGTGCCTTATAGCTTCGTCATCCCTTGTTTCTCTGTCTTCTTCTCTGTATTATTTAAAGTAAAATTTCCTTCTCATTTTTTTTGTGTATAGTTTATAGCTGTTTTCTTTATGGTTACCATGGGGTTAAATTTAGCATTCTTAAATTATAACACTCTTAATTTGAATTCACACCAGCCTAACTTGGAAGGAAAGTCAAGAGTAGAAAGTCACAAGTATGAAGTCAAGAGATACCTGGAGTAACAGGCAAATTTGGCATTGGAGTAAAAAACAAAGTAGGTTGAAGGCTAACGGAGTTTTGCCAAGAGAACTCACTGGTCAAAGCAAACATCCTCTTCCAACAACACAAGAGAAGACTCTACACATGCATATCACCAGATGTTCAAACTGAAATCAGATTGATTATATTCTTTGCAGCTAAAAATGGAGAAGCTCTATACAGTTAGCAAAAACAAGACAAGGAGCTAACTGTGGATCAGATCATGAACTCCTTATTATCAAATTCAAACTTAAACTGAAAAAAGTAGGGAAAACCAATAGACCATTCAGGTATGACCTAAATCAAAGCCCTTATGATTATACAGTGGAAGTGACAAATAGATTCAAGTTATAGGTCTGCTAGAGTTCCTGAAGAACTATGGATGATGGTTCATGACATTGTACAGCAGCAGTGATCAAGACGATCTCCAAGAAAAAGAAATGCAAAAAGGCAAAATGGTTGTCTGAGGAGGCATTAAAATAGCTGAGAAAAGAAGAGAAGCAAAAAGCAAAGGAGAAAAGGAGAGATATACCCATTTGAATGGAGAGTTCCAAAGAATAGCAAGGAGAGATAAGGAAGCCATCCTCGGTGATCAATGCAAAGAAATAGAGGAAAACAATAGAGTGGGAAAGACTAGAGATCTCTTCAAGAAAATCAGAGATACCAAGGGAACATTTCATGCAAAGTTGGGCTCAATAAAGGACAGAAATTGTATGGACCTAACAGAAGCAGAAGATATTAAGAAGAGGTGGCAGGAATACACAGAAGAACTGTACAAAAAGGTCTTCATGACCCAGAAAACCACGATAGTGTGATCACTCACCTAGAGCCAGACATCCTGGAATGTGAAGTTAAGTGGACCTTAGGAAGCATCACTATGAACAAAGCTAGTGGAGGTGATGGAATTCCAGTTGAGCTATTTCAAATCCTATAAGATGACGCTGTGAAAGGGCTGCACTCAGTATGCCAGCAAATTTGGAAATCTCAGCAGTGGCCACAGGACTGGAAAAGTCATTCCAGTCCCAAAGAAAGGCAATGCCAAAGAATGTTCAAGCTACTGCACAATCGCATTCATCTCACACGCTAGCAAAATAATGCTCAAAATTCTCCAAGCCAGTCTTCAGCAGTACATGAACCATGAAATTCCATATGTTCAAGCTGGACTTAGAAAAGGTGGAGGAACCAGAGATCACATTGCCAACATCCGTTGGATCATCAAGAAAGCATGGGAGTTCTAGAACATCTATTTCTGCTTTATTGGCTACATCAATGCCTTTGACTGTGTGGATCACAATAAACTGTGGAAAATTCTGAAAGAGATGGGAATACCAGACCACCTGACTGGCCTCTTGAGAAACCTGTATGCAGGTCAGGAAGCAACAGTTAGAACTGGACATGGAACAACAGACTAGTTCCAAATAGGAAAAGGAGTACATTAAGGCTGTATATTGTCACCCTGCTTATTTAACTTATGCGGAGTATATCATGTTTGAAATGCCAGGTTGTCTGAAGCACAAGCTGGAGTCAGTATTGCCAGGAGTAATATCAATAACCTCAGATATGCAGATGACACCACCATTATGGAAGAAAGTGAAGAAGAACTAAAGAGTCTTTCTATGAAAGTGAAAGAGGTGAGACAAAAAGTTGGCTTAAAAGTCAGCATTCAGAAAACTAAGATCATGGTATCTCCTCCCATCACTGCATGGCAAGTAGATGGGGAAACAATGGAAACAGTGAGAGACTTTACTTTTAGGGGCTCCAAAATCACTGCAGATGATGACTGCAGCCATGAAATTAAAAGATGCTTACTCCTTGGAAAGAAAGTTATGACCAACCTAGACAGCATATTAAAAAGCAGAAACATTAATTTGCCAACAAAGGTCCGTCTAGTCAAGGCTATGATTTTTCCAGTAGTCATGTATGGATGTGAGAGTTGGACTATAAAGAGCTGAGCGCCAAAGAATTGATGCTTTTGAATTGTGATGTTGGAAAAAACTCTTGAGAGTCCCTTGAACTGCAAGGAGATCCAAACCAGTCCAATCCTAAAGGAAATCAGTCCTGAATATTCATTGGAACGACTCATGCTGAAGCTGAAGCTCCCATATTTTGGTCACCTGATGCAGAGAACTAACTCATTGGAAAAGACCGTGATGCTGGGAAAGATTGAAGGTGAGGGCAGATGGGGACGACAGAGGATGAGATTATTGGATGGCATCACCGACTCAATGGACATGAATTTGAGTAAGCTCTGGGAGTTGGTGATGGACAGGGAAGCCTGGCATGCTGCAGTCCATGGAGTTGCAGAGTTGGACACAATTCAGTAACAGAAGTGAACTGAATTTCAATAACATATAAAAACTGCTCCTGTACAACTTTAGTCACATCCTCTTTAACTTACTGATATTAGTTTTATACCTTAATACATTCTGTTGAAAACATTGACTAATGATTTAATGCCTTAGTTTATTAAACCAGGGAAAAAAAAGGTGGATTTATAAACCAAAATTATAATAATGCTAACTTTTAGACTAGTAATTATTTTCTTAAAATAGGTTAATTATTTTTGTCTTTTGTTTTAGTTTAAATTAATAGAATTAAAAATTTTAAGTTAATATAAAAAGTGTTAGTCTCCTAAATTACATCAAAAATAAGTGGAATTTCAAACTATAGTTAAAATAATGCTAGATTTTATAATTGCTTGTGTATTCAGTATTGTAGAGACATTTATTATTCTGTATAACATTTCATATTTTTGTCTAGTGTCTGTTTATTCCATACTGAAAGAATCCTTTTAATATTTCTTAGGGCAGATATAGTGGTAGCAAACTGCTGTTTGTTTATTTGGGAATGTCTTATTTTTCTCTCAGTTTTGAAGGACAGAGTTACTGGACATAGGATTCTTGGTCGACAGTTTTCTTCTTCAGACCTTTGAATATATCAGTCCTCTGGCCTCCAAAATTTCTGATGCTAAATCTGCTTATAATCTTACTGAGGATCCTTTATGTGTGATGAGTTGCTTCACTCTTGCTGCTTTCAAGATTTTGTCTTTTGATTTTAACTGTTTGATTAGTGTATGATCCTCTTTGAGTTTATCCAACTTGGAGGTAACTGAGCCTTATGAATAGTCTAGTCTGGCTTCATAAGCAGGGAAAGAAAAATGAAAGTGGGGAAATGGGCCCACCCTTTAAATCTCCTAGAAGCGGCTTCAGCTGGAGAGGATGGACTTGCAGCAGTGGTAGTGAAAGTTGCAACCATGAGTACACATTTCTTTGTCTATACCCTTGCATATAAAAACAGAAATCAGTGATCAGAGCATAGATCCCTGATAGTTGGAGGATGCGGTTCTTATTGCCTACATTGACTCTTGCAAGATTCTGCAAGCTGTTCCTGGAACATGTTCATGGCTGCCTGTCACTAGGTTTGCTTGTGAGCTAAGAGCTGAAGTTGGCCTAAATTAATTTACTGGCCAGTCTTCCTGTGGAAGTTGTAAGCCTTTGAATAGACTCCAGAGTTCCAAAACAGTTGTACCAAGCAGATTGTTCCAGGACAGATGTTGTCTAGGTATGAAGATGAATTCTTGGTGCTTTCTACTCTATCATCTTACCCGCTTCTCCTCTCACCTTTAGTCTTTCCCAGCATCAGGGTCTTTTCCAGTGAGTCAATTCTCTCTACCAGGTGGCCTAGGTATTGGAGTTTCAGCTTCAACATCAGTCCTTCCAATGAACACCCAGGACTGATATCCTTTAGAATGGACTGATTGGATCTCCTTGCAGTCCAAGGGACTCTCAAGAGTCTTCTCCAACACCACAGTTGAAAAATATCAATTCTTCAGCACTCAGTTCTTTAAAGTCCAACTCTCACATCCAGTTCTGATTTGTCTTTGTTTAACCATTGTACTTTTCACAGATCTATCTGCTCTCTCATTTTGTTATAAATAAGCAAGAAGAAATTAGTAATCTCAGCAGATTGTTTGAAAATCTTAGGTAGATCACCCAGTTCATTCAACACATATCCTGCTTTCCATGTTAATGAAGGCAATCCTGTTGCTAAGCTTTCCACCACTACATAACAATGATCCCTCTTTTTCTACATAATCACGAACATGTTCTTTACTTCTTTTTGTGTCCTTAATGGCAGTATCCTTAAAGTCCATATTTCTACTAATAGTCTACTCAAGGCAAATTAAGTCTTCTCTAACATGCTTCTCAAAATCCTTCCAACTTCTACTCACACCCACTTCTAAAGGTAAAACAGCACCCCACTTCCAGTTATGGAAATGCATGTTAGTCATCTATTGCCACGTAACAGAGTGGCTTAAAGCTCAGTGTCTTTTTAACAAACATTTATCGTCTTCCAGGTTTTGTATGCTGGGAATCAGGTGTGGCCAAGCTAAGTCCTCAGGCTCAGAATCTGTCATAAGGTTGCAGTGAAATTGTTGGCTCGTGTTGTGCTTATCTTAAGGCTCAACTGTGGAAAGATCTACTTCCAGGCGTGCACGTGATGTTGGCGGGCCTCAGGTCCTCTGGGCTAGCAATTCCAGCTCCTTGCCTTGTGGGCCTCTCCAAAGAGCAACTTATAGTGAGTTTCTCAGAGTGACTGAGGGAAAAATCAAAAGAGTGAACAAAATGGAATTTACAGGTATCTGTAAACAAATCTTAGAAATAAAATCTCATCACTTTTGCCATATTCTTTTGGTTAAAAGAGAGTTATTAGGTCCCGCCCACATTTAAATGGGGAGGATTACAAAAGGGCATCAATACCAGGAAGTAGGGATCGTTGGAAGCTATTTTAGAGTTTATTTACCTTTCTTTATTATAAAGTGCTCCTTTAACTTCAATACTTTTTGCTCTGAGTGCCTCTGTCCCACAGTCTTCACATAATACACCATACATAAGGTGCATTAGTGAATTTGAACATAATATGTCAAGTTTTTATTTTCTTTTAAGAGAGGTTATGTATATTTCCTATAGCATACTACTGATGAATAAATTCCACTCAGTTCAGTTCAGTCTCTCATTCATGTCTGACTCTTTGCCACCCCATGAACTGCAGTATGCCAGGACTTCCTGTCCATCACCAACACCCAGAGTTTTCCCAAACTCATGACCATTGAGTCGGTGATGCCATCTAACCATCTCATCCTCTGTCGTCCCCTTCTCCTCCTGCCCCCAATCTTTCCCAACATCAGGGTCAAATGAGTCAGCTCTTCGCATCAGGAGGCCAAAATATTGGAGTTTCAACTTCAACATCACTCCTTCCAATAAACACCTAGGACTGATCTCCCTTAGGATGGACTGGTTGGATCTCCTTGCAGTCCAAGGGACTCTCAAGAGTCTTCTCCACAGTTCAAAACCACAGTTCAAAACCATCCATTCTTCGGTCTCAGCTTTCTTTATAGTCCAACTCTCACATCCATATATGACCACTGGAAAAACTATAGCCTTGACTAAATGGACCTTTGTTGGCAGAGTAATGTCTCTGCTTTTTAATATGCTGTCTAGGTGGGTCAGAGCTTTCCTTCCAAGGAGTAAGCATCTTTTAATTTCCTGGCTGCAGTCACCATCTGCATTGATTTTGGAGCCCCCCAAAATAAAGTCAGCCACTCTTTCCACTATTTCCCCATCTATTTGCCATGAAGTGATGGGACCAGATGCCATGATCTTCATTTTCTGAATGTTGAACTTTAAGCAAACTTTTTCACTCCCCTCTTTCACTTTTATCAAGAGGCTCTTTAATTCTTCTTCACTTCCTGCCATAAGGGTGGTGTCATCTGCATATCTGAGGTTATTGATATTTCTCCCAGCAATCTTGATTCCAGCTTGTGCTTCCTTCAGCCCAGTGTTTCTCATGATGTACTCTGCATATAAGTTAAATAAGCAGGGTGACAATATACAGCCTTGATGTAATCCTTTTCCTGTTTGGAACCAGTCTGTTGTTCCATGTCCAGTTCTAACTGTTGCTTCCTGACCTGCATACAGGTTTCTCAAGAAGCAGGTCGGGTAGTCTGGTATTCCCATCTCTTTCAGAATTTTCCACAGTTTATTGTGATCCACACAGTCAAAGGCTTTGGCATAGTCAATAAAGCAGAAATAGATGTTTTTCTGGAACTCTCTTGCTTTTTCAATGATCCAGCGAATGTTGGCAATTTGATCTCTGGTTTCTCTGCCTTTTCTAAAACCAGAAGATCACATAGAACATAGGTTGTCTAACTCAATGAAACTAAGCCATGCCGTGTGGGGCCACCCAAGATGGATGGTCAGGGTGGAGAAGTCTGACAGAATGTGGTCCCCTGGAGAAGAGAATGGCAAACCACTTCAGTATTCTTGCCTTGAGAACCCCATGAACAGTATGAAAAGGCAAAAAGATAGGACACTGAAGGATGAACTCCGCAGGTCGGTTGGTACCCAATATGCTACTGGAGATCAGTGGAGAAATAACTCCAGAAAGAATGAAGGGATGGAGCCAAAGCAAAAACAACACCCATTTGTGGATGTAACTGGTGATAGAAGCAAGGTCCGAATCTGTAAATAGCAATATTGCATAGGAAAACTTGGAATATTAGGTCCATGAGTCAAGGCAAATTGGAAGTGGTTAAACAGATGGCAAGAGTGAACGTCAACATTCTAGTTATCAGCTAACTAAGATGGACCAGAATGGGTGAATTTAGCTCAGATGACCATTGTATCTACTACTGTGGGCAGGAATCCCTTAGAAGAAATGGAGTGGCCATCATAGTCAACAAAAGAGTCCAAAATGCAGTAGTTGGATGCAATCTCAAAAACAACAGAATGATCTCTGTTCGTTTCCAAGGCAAACCATTCAGTATCACAGTATTCCAAGTCTATGCCCTGACCAGTAATGCTGAAGAAGCTGCAGTTGAACAGTTCTATGAAGACTACAAGATCTTTTAGAACTAACAACCAAAAAAGATGTCCTTTTCCTTATAGGGAACTGGAATGTAAAAGTAGGAAGTCAAGAGATACTTGGAGTAACAGGCAAATCTGGCCTTGGAGTACAGAATGAAGCAGGACAAAGGCTAACAGTTTTTCCATGAGAACGCGCTAGTCATAGCAAGCACCCTCTTCCAACAACACAAGAGAAGACACTACACATGAACATTAATAGATGGTCAACACCAAAATCAGATTGATTATATTCTTTGCAGCCAAAAATGGAGAAGCTCCATACAGTCAGCCTAAACAAGACTGGGAGATGACTGTGGCTCAGATTGTGAACTCCTTATTGGCAAATTCAGACTTAAATTGAAGAAAGTGAGGAAAACCACTAGACCATTCAGGTATGACCTAAATCAAATTCCTTATGACTATATAGTGGAAGTGAGAAATAGATTTAAGGGACTAGATATGGTAGACAGAGTGCCTGATGAACTGTGGACAGAAGTTCATGACATTGTACAAGAGACAGGGATCAAGACTGTTCCCAAGAAAAAGAAATGCAAAAAAGCAAAATGGCCGCCTGAGGAGGCCTTTCAAATAGCTGAGAAAAGAAGGGAAGCAAAATGCAAAGGAGAAAAGGAAAGATATACCCACTTGAATGCAGAGTTCCAAAGAATAGCAAGAAGAAATAAGAAAGCCTTCCTCAGCAATCAGTGCAAAGAAATAGAGGAAAACAATAGAATAGTGAAAGATATCTCTTCAAGAAAATTAGAGACCCCAAGGGAACATTTCATGCAACGATGGGCTCAATAAAGGACAGAAATGGTATGGACCTAACAGAAGCAGAAGATATTAAGAAGAGGTGGCAAGAATACACAGAAGAACTATACAAAAAAGATCTTCATGACCCAGATAATCACGATGGTGTGATCACTCACCTAGAGCCAGACATCCTGGAATGTGAAGTCAAGTGGGCCTTAGGAAGCATCACTATGAACAAAGCTAGTGGAGGTGATGGAATTCCAGTTGAGGTATTTTAAATCCTAAAAGATGACACTGTGAAAGGGCTGCACTCAGTATGCCAGGAAATTTGGAAAATTCAGCAGTGGCCACATGACTGGAAAATATCAGTGTTCATTCCAGTCCCAAAGGAAGGCAATGCTAAAGAATGTTCAAACTACCACACAATTGCACTTATCTCACATACTGGTAAAGTAATGCTCAAAATTCTCCAAGCCAGGCTTCAGCAATATGTAAATTCCATTAGTAATTTATTTCTTCTGTACATATCTTTGGATTGTTTTGTGTTATTGGTTTTTAGATTGTTTTTGTTTTTTTTGTATTATGTGAGGAAATTAACCCCTTGTCTGCCATCAGTTCAGTCACTCAGTCATGTCCAGTGCTTTATGACCCCATGGACTAAAGCACACCAGGCTTCCCTGTCCATCACCAGCTCCTGGAGCTTGCTCAAATTCATGTCCATTGAGTTGGTGATGCCATCCAACCATCTCATCTTTTCCAGCATCAGGGTTTTTCCTAGTGAGTCGGTTCTTCACATCAGGTGGGCAAAGTTTTGGAGTTTCAGCTTCAGCATCAGTCCTTCCAATGAATATTCAGGACTAATATCCTTTAGGATTGACTGGTTTGTTCTGTTTTCTGTAATATATGTGGTTAATATCTTTCTCACGTTGTCATTCATCTTTTGATTTTGTTCAGGTAACTTTTTTTATTGACATATAGTTGATTTACAATGTTGTGTCAGTCTCCGCTGTACAGCAAAGTGACTCATATATACCTTATACACATACATGCCTTCTTTTTCTATATTCTTCTCCTTGTGGTTTATCCCAGGAGATTGGACATAGTTCCCCGTACTATACAGTAGGAACTTGTTTATCCATTCTAAATGTCATTGTTTGCATCTACTAACCCTAAGCTCCCAGTCTATCCTTATCCTTCCCCTGTACCCCTTGGCAACCACAACTCTGTTCTCTATGTCTGTGAATGTGTTTCTGTTTTGTAGATAGGTTCACTTGTGCCATATTTTAAGTTCAACAAAGAAGTGATATCATACAGTATTCATCTTTCTCTTTATGTCTTATTTCACTTAGTGTGATAATCTCTGGTTGCATCCATGTTACTACAAATGGCATTTTGTAATTTTTAATGGCCGGGTAGTATTCCATTATATATGTACGTCATCTTTTTCCATTCATCTGTCAATTGATATTTAGGTTGGTTGCATGTCTTGGCTGTTGTGAATAGTGCTGCTGTGAACATAAGGATGCATGTATCTTTTGGAATGATAGTTTTGTCCACATATATGCCCACGAGTTGGATTGGTGAATCATATGGCAGTTCTAAATTTAGTTATCTGAGGACCCTCCATACTGTTCTCCACAGTGGCTGTACCAATTTACGTCCCCACCAGCAGTGTAGGAGGGTTCCCTTTTTGCCACATGCTCTCCAGTATTTGTTATTTGTCGACTTTTTAATGATGACTATTCTGACTAGTGTGCGGCAGTACCTTTTTGTAGTTTTGATTTGCCGTTCTCTAATAATTAGTGATGTTGAGCATCTTTTTATTTGCCTACTGGCCATCCATGTGTCTTCTTTGAAGAAATGTCTGTTAAGGTCTTCTGCTCATTTTCTGATTGGATTGTTTGGTTTCTTGTTGAGTTGTATAAACTTTTTATTTTGGAAATTAAGCCTTTATCTGTTGCATCATTTGCAAATATTTTCTCCCATCCTGTAGGTTGTGTTTTTTATGATTTCTTTTGCTGTGCCAAAGCTGTAACTTTGATTAGGTCCCATTTGTTTATTTTTGTTTGTTTTTATTACTGTTGCCTTGAAACACCAAAGAAAACATTACTTTGATTTCTGTCAGAGAATGTTTTGCATATGGTCTCTTCTAGGATTCTTATGGTGTCATGTCTTATACTTAAATCTTTAAGCCATTTTGAGTTTATTTTTGTGCATTTTGTGCATTGATTTACATGCAGTTGTACAACTTTCCCAGCAGCATTTGTGGAAGAGACTTTTTCCCCATTTTATTTCTTACCTCCTTTGTCAAAGATTAATTGACCTCAGGTTTATTTCTGGACTCTCTATTCTGTTTCATTGGTCCATATATCTGTTTTTGTGCCAGCACCACACTGTTTTAATTACTGTAGCTTTCATAGTGCTGTCTGGAGAGACATGCCTAGGAGAGTTATGCCTCCTGCTTCATTCCCCGTCCCCCAAACCATGCTTGCTTTGGCAGTTCTTGGTCTTTTATCAGTTCAGTCCAGTTGCTCAGTCGTGTCTGACTTTCTGCAACCCCACGAACTGCAGCACAGCAGGCCTCCCTGTCCATCGCCAACTCCCAGAGTCTACCCAAACCCATGTCCATTGAGTTGGTGATGCCATCCAACCATCTCATCCTCTGTCGTCCCCTTCTCCTCCTGCCCTCAATCTTTCCCAGCATCAGGGTCTTTTCAAATGAGTCAGCTCTTTGTATCAGATGGCCAAAGTGGTCTTTTATCGTTCCATATAAATTTTTGGATTATTGTAGTTCTGTGAAAAATGTCATGGATAATTTGATAGGGGTCACATTAAATCTGTAGATCACTCTGAGTGGTATTGCTCTTTTTACAATATTAATTCTTCTAATCCAAGAGCATGAACTATATATCCATTTCTTTGAATTCTCTTTAATTNTCAGCTCTTTGTATCAGATGGCCAAAGTGGTCTTTTATCGTTCCATATAAATTTTTGGATTATTGTAGTTCTGTGAAAAATGTCATGGATAATTTGATAGGGGTCACATTAAATCTGTAGATCACTCTGAGTGGTATTGCTCTTTTTACAATATTAATTCTTCTAATCCAAGAGCATGAACTATATATCCATTTCTTTGAATTCTCTTTAATTTCCTTTATTAGTGTTTTATAGCTCTCAGGGAATAAGTCTTTCACTTCCTTGGTCAGGTGTATTCCTTAGTATTTTTGGTGGGGGAGTGTGATTTTAAAAGTTTTTTTTTTTTTTTAATGTTCCTTTATGATGTTTCGTTGTACTGTAAAGAAATACAACTGACTTCTGAATGTTAATCTTGTATCCTGCTACTTTGCTAAATTCACTTACTAGATCTAGTAGTTTTTGTATGGAATCCTATGGTTTTTTATATATAGTGTCATGTCATCTACATATATTGATAGTTTTATTGTGGTTTTTTGCTTCTCTTTTGTTACTGTGCTATATTACATTGATTGATTTGCATATGTTGAACCACCTTTGTGAACTTGGGATAAACCCCAACTTGGTTGTGGTGTACAGTCTCTTATATGTGCTGTTGATTTGGTTTGCTAGTATCTTGAGAATGTTTGTATTTATATTCATCAAAGATATTTGCTTGTAATTTTCTGTTTTGGTGGTATTTTTGTCTGGTTTTGGTATCAGGGTGATGGTGGCTTTGTAGAATGACTTTGGGAGTGTCCTCTTCAGTATTTTGGGAGAAGCTGAGAAGGATTGGTATAATTTTTTGTATTATTGTTAGAATTTGCCTGTGAAGCCATTTGGTCCTGGATTTTTGTTTATAGGAAGTATTTTTGTGTTTTTTAGATTACAGATTCTATTTCACTTCTAGTGATTGGTTTGTTCAAATTATCTATTTCTTCTTGACTCAGTTTTGGTGGGCCTTCTTTATGGCCTTTGTTTCAAAGTCTGTTTTGACTCATACAAGTATTGCAGCTCCCACTTTTGTTTCGTTTCTGTTTGCATGAAATATCTTTTTCTATCTCCTTCCTTTCAGTCTATGTGTGTCCTTTGCCCTAAGGTGGGTCTCTTGGAGGCGGCATGCTGTAGGCTCTTGTTTTTTTATCCAGTCTGCCACTCTGTGTGTTTTGATTGGAGCATTCAGTCCATTGACATTTAAGGTAACTGATACATATGTTTCTCCTGATTTCACTAATCATGATCACATACTCTATGGCACAAACCAGACATATTTGAGTCATCATTCCCTGGTGGCTCAGAGGTTAAAGCGTCTGCCTCCAATGCGGGAGACCTGGGTTCAATCCCTGGGTTTTTGTAAGGCCTCCTCAGACAACCATTTTGCCTTCTTGCATTTCTTTTTGTTGGGCATGGTTTTGGTCACCTCCTGCTGTGCAGTATTACAAACCTCCTTTCATAGTTCTTCAGACACTCTATCAGATCTAATCCCTTGAATCTATTTGCCCCTTCCACTGTATAATCATAAGGGATTTGATTGAGGTCATACCTGGATGGCCTGTTGGTTTTCCCTACTTTCCTCAACTTAAGTCTGAAATTGGCAATAAGGAATTCATGATCTGTGCCACAGTCAGCTCCCAGTCTTGTTAGCAAATATAATCAATCTTATTTTGGTACTGACAATCTGGTGATGTCCATTTGTAGAGTCATCTCTTGTGTTTTTGGAAAAGGGTTTTTGCTGTGACTAGTGTATTCTCTTGGCAAAATGCTGTTAGCCTTTTCCCTGCTTCATTTTGTAATCCAGTGACAAATTTGCCTGTTAATCCAGCTATCTCCTGACTTCCTATTTTTGCATTCCAATCCGCTATGATGAAAGGGACATCATTTTGGTGTTATTTCTAGAGGGTTGTAGGTCTTCCTATAACTGTCAACTTCAGCTTCTTCTGCATTAGTGACTGGGACATAGACTTGGATTACTGTGATGTTGTATGGCTTGCCTTGGAATTGAACTGAGATCATCGTTTTTGAGACTGCAACCAAGTACTGCATTTTCGACTCTTGTTGACAAGAGGGCGACTGAATTTCTTCTAAGGTATTCTTGCCCACAGTAGTAGATATAATGTTTATCTAAAATAAATTCACCTGTTCCTTTAGATTTTATTTCGCTGATTCCTAAAATGTTGGTGTTCACCCTTGCTATCTCCTCTTTGACCACTTTCAATCCACCTAAATTCATGGACAGAACATTCCATGTTCTTATTTAACATTGTTCTTTCCAATTTTATTAGACGTTACTTCCATCACCAGTCACATCCAGAACTGGGTGTCATTTCTGCTTTGGCTCCGCCTCTTCATTTTTCTGGAGCTCTCTCCACTTTTCCCAGTAGCATACTGGACACCTACTGACCTGGGGGGTTTATCTTTCAGTGTCATATCTTTTTGCTTTTTTATACTGTTCCTGGGGTTCTCAAGGCAAGAATGCTGAAGTGGTCTGTCATTCCTTTATCCAGAGAACCACTTTTTGTCAGAACTCTCCACCATGACCCTTCTGCCTTGGGTGGACCTGTACAGCATGGCTCATAGTTTCATTAAGTTACACAAGGCTGTGGCCCATGTGATCATTTTGGTTAGTTTTCTGTGATTGTGGTTTTCATTCTGTCTGCCCTCTGATGGATGAGGNCCACCATGACCCTTCTGCCTTGGGTGGACCTGTACAGCATGGCTCATAGTTTCATTAAGTTACACAAGGCTGTGGCCCATGTGATCATTTTGGTTAGTTTTCTGTGATTGTGGTTTTCATTCTGTCTGCCCTCTGATGGATGAGGATAAGAGGATTGCAAAGCTTCCTGATGGGAGGGACTGTTTGTGGGGAAAACTGGGTCTTGTTCTGGTGGCCATGCTCAGTAAAACTTTAATTCAAGTTTCTGCTGATGAGTGGGACTAATTATCTGCACAACTGACAAAAATGTGGATTCTGATTCAGTGGGTCATATTGGAGCTCAAGATTCTGCACTTTTAACACGTTCCCAGGTAACATAGATGCTAATGGTCCATTGACTATATTTGTGCATAATCATTTTATTTTACAAATGAGAGGAACTAAGAAACCTGAGTCCCAGACAGGATATTTTAGAAATGGGCTTGGTACTTTGATATATATTAGTCCAACATAATGAAAAACTACATCGTGCAGTGATCCTATTGAATAGCTATCATGTGTTGAATGGATTTTCATCAGCCACAACACCAACCACAAGGTTTTTTCTGTAGTGGAGTTTATGGAATAAACATTCCCTGAAGGGATTAAGCATTAGAAATTTTGTGTTTAATTTCATTTCACTAAGTATCTATAATTCATTCCTGCCCAAACAACTTCTCTTTCATTTCTTCATATCACTAATGGCAGCTTAATCCACACAGACTTAGAAGTCATTCACTACATGGCCCTGTCCCCAGATACCGAATATATGAAATTTTAAGGATATAAGATTAATACACAGAAATTTGCCACTTTCCTATATACTACTAATGAACTATCAGAAAGAATAAAATACCTAGGAATAAAGTTAAACAAGAAGATAAAGAACCTATATTTTGAAAATTTAGAACATTGATGAAAAAAATTAAAGATGATACAAAGAGGTAGAAAGATACCTACCCCATGATCTTGGAATGGAAGAATGAATATTCCTAAAATGTTAATACTACACAAAGCAATCTACAGATTTAGTGCAATCTCTATCAAAATACCAATGATATTCTTTTCATAGAACTATAATAAATAATCCTAAAATCTATATGGAACCAAAAAAAAGACACCAAATTGCTAAATCAATCTTACAGGGGAAAAAAAAAAAGAACAAAGCTGGAAGTATCACACTCTAACTTCAGACTATACTATGAAGCCATGGTAATTAAAACAGCATGATACTGGCACAAGAACAGATTTATAGATCAATAGAATAGAATAGAGAGCTCAGAAATAAAACTATGCACCTATAGTCAATTACTCTATGACAAAGGAGGCAAGAATATATAACGGAAGACAGTCTAAGATAGTCTAAAGACTTATCCCTTTTTGTATTTTCCACTTTTCTCTTAACATTTCAACTACACTTCCAGGCTTTAACTGAATTTAGTCATAGTCACATGGACAAACATATGTAAATTCGCAGTCTGAAATTACCCCATACTATCCTGTGTGGACTCTCTTTCCCTAATATGCAGAGCATCCAGGAGTCTGTTGAGGTCCTAGGAGAGGGAGTTATTGTACAGTGAGTTGAAAGGTGGCTGGATTTCCAGCTTAGCACATGGTGGGAAGTAAACCCTTGCAAACTTCTCCCCTCACCCGTTAGACAATGAGGTAAGTAGAAACGAACCTCTATTGAGTTAAGCCTATGAAATTTCAAATTTGTGTTATGCCAGTAGATTTCAGGACATTGTGTTATACAGCCATGTATAACTAGAACACCATCTGGGTTGTCAATTGAATGTTGCCATTTTCAGACAGGGACAGATTCAGAATATGCACCTCCAAAATGTTATTTCTTGGGAACTACTATGTGGTATACTTTAGCATCATGATGTGTCAGCCAAGAGAGAAACATCAGATCCAGAAAGCAAGGAATCCAGCACTAGAAAGAGGGAAGAGGGGCCCTGGGATTATGAACTCTGCACCAGAACTTCGGAGAAAAAGATTATGCTTTTCAAGAGCATGGAGAGTTCATAGAAACCTAACACATTAAATAAAGTGATTATTAACCACAGGCAGGGGGTGAGGGGGTAATGTTAGAGAAAAGAGGAAAATACAAAAAGGGCTAAGTCTTAGACTATCAAAATGTTAAGTCAATAGGTCATGTCTAAAATTGTTTTATTAAGTAATGAGTAATAACATTATACAAATACGGAAATAAAAGCAAGAAAAAGCAGATTTAAAATATTTGGTCACGGCAGAAGAAGACTATAGAAGATATGGAGCAAGGGATTATTCTGTGTGTAATAAAGTCTTCTAGTATTCTGTTCAGTTCTGCTTGGATAACAGATAACCAGATATATGCAATGTGTACAGAAATCCTCATCAGGCAAGATGAGTAAGTAAATTTGGTGTGGTAAACAGAGAGATCATTTTCCTGGCAAGCAGACATGATTTGCATTCAGCCTCCTCTACTTACTGCCTTAGGTAAATTACTTACTTTAGTCTTTCTTAGCCTCAGTTTCCATGTGGAAAATATAAGGATAATAATATGCTCTTCACAGTGTCACTGTCAGAAATAAATGAGATAACAATTGTAAAGTAATTACATCATAGCCAAGTTTTAATATGTGTGAGTTTACCTTCTCCCTTCCTTTCATATTTGCAACTATCTGAATAACTATATAAATATCTTGGGAGTCCTTAAGAACACACATCAAGACTACTTTAAATGTACAGTTTAAATACCTGAGAGTCATAAGGCCAAAGCTAAAATATATGCAATTTAACGATCAGGTATTAAATTCATCCAGTGAAGGTTACTATCTAATACATTACAACAGAACTTGAAATTCACAAAATATAGTGCGTTGAACAGAATGACCAGAAATAAAATACTTAAATTTTTTTATTGAAGTATAGTTGATTTACAGTGTTGTGCCAGTCTCAGCTGTATAGCAAAATGACTCAATTATACACATATACACATTTTTTTATATTCTTTTCATTTATCTCAGGATATTCAAACCCTGTGCGATACGTTAGGGCCTGTTGTTTATCCATCCTAGAAATAAACTATTTTTGTTTTTGTTCTCAAAACTTTCACTGAAAGAGTCACCCAAATCACCGAAGTTTTCCGGATTCAGATGGCCTTTCCACATTGAATGAAAGAGGAATAATGATACCGGTTACCCACTGCAACTGTACAAATGAATTATTATCTGAGTGAAGTTCACTGGCTTCTTGGAAGAGAGTACTACAACAACAACAAAGTGCTTTTAACTTAGTGGAAGACATCAGGTATCCACAGTTTACACAGGCTTTTCTTCTCAGAGAGACCTCCCCTTCTGTAAGTGTTAATGCTGTCTTGAATTAAAGAGACCCTGGGGAAAAAATGACTTTTTCTTCTCAAATACATTTCTTTTATGATAGACTGGAGTGTAAATTACTGGTATTTGTCTTTGTATACGAAACTGTACCTGGGTAGCGAAGATGAGACCACAAAGCAATGAGGTCCAGGGCATCTTTTGGTTTGAGCACCAGCATTTCCGGTTCAGCAGGTCTGTGATGGAGCTTGAGCGTCTACATAACTTCCAGAGGATGCCAATCCGGTTGGTCTTTAAACCACATTCTGAGTAGCAAGGGTTAAAAGACCGTGCCACCACACTAATGCAGTGCGGGGCTTGTAAATAAACATCGCTCATTGTGCTAACCATTAACCACTTTTCTATGTCCATGCTGAGAATTACAGCCGTGGTCCCCTGATCTGAAGAAAGGTAGTGCCTTCTGGTCTAAAACAACAGCTGGAGAGTGAACGGAGACTGAAAAGGCGTCCTCTGCTCCGGTTATTTCACGCCTTGCTAAGTTCATTCATGCTCTCTTCATCCTCCATTACCCTCATTAGTCCTGTTCAGGTAGTGCTCAGTGTTGATCTGTATCTTGGTCAAGACAATTGTTGCTGATTAACTATAATTACTAGTAATGGGGCCAGCCTGCTTTCAGAGACTAATTCCCTCAGCTCATCCATGCATTGTTCTGCCATAAAAGGTCCCAAACTGCTAGTCATTTACTTGCCTATTATTTGAACCAACAACAAATAGCTTCATGTGTGGGCTTTTAAACATTGTCCCAATATCTTGAGCCTAACTTTTATCTGGCCTTTTCTTTCTCTCTTCCTTCTTTTTTTTTTTTATGTTTTAGAATAAGTGAATGACAAGTTATAAAAAAAAATGTAGCTAGTGCTTACCTAAAATTCTAGAAGCAACACAAAAACATAATTAAAGGTACATTAAAATATTGTTTAATATTTGGAAAGACTGTCCATTTTTAACATTAAAGATGGTAAGTAAATAACACAATCTGCTAACACTGTACGCTATTAACAAATTGTTGAACAGCATTTATTTTACTACCTGGTGACCAATAGATATGATTATTTTCTTAAAATATTTTGAAGTTTATTTATGTAGTAAATGTAGTACATAAAGCTTTAGATGTATAATTTATTACTTTTTGAAAGCAATTCTAAGTAATACACACACAATACTATATATAAAATGCTCTTGTTTTTAATCATTTTATTACTTTCTTTTTTATTGAGATACTAGGCATGGATATTTGTCATTTGAAACAGAAATCTAATGAGTATTTAAGTATAACTGTGACAATGATATTATTTAAGAAAAAGCACAGTAACTCTTTTTTCTGAAAATACAGCATTCAAGTTAGTTGTTCAGGAATCCAATATGAAACAGACAAGTCTTGAAAAATATCTAAGAATATATAGTTATATTAAAAAGTCCTTAACATAAGTCATCTTCCACTTATGAGGTAATTCTTAAGTTATACATGGTAAAGTAAGAAAAGCATCAGAAACTGACATTTGAGATAACCCTACTACTAAATGACTTCTGTGTTTTAATATTTTCATCTAAAAAATAAAGCAATTAATAAAAATTCCTCAAATAATCGTGAGGATTAAGTAAAAATATGTGTGATAACATTTGTGTTGTGAGATTTAGATAATTAAAATTGTATGCTGCTGTTGCTAAGTCACGTCAGTCATGTACAACTCTGTGCGACGCCATAGACGGCAGCCCACCAGGCTCCCATCCCTGGGATTCTCCAGGCAAGAACACTGGAGTGGGTTGCCATTTCCTTCTCCAGTTCATGAAAGTGAAAAGTAAAAGTGAAGTTGCTCAGTCGTGTCCGACTCTTCGCGACCCTATGGACTGTAGCCCACCAGGCTGCTCCATCCATCAGATTTCCTAGGCAAGAGTACTAGAGTGGGGTGCCATTGCCTTCTCTGAAAGTCACATAATCTAAAAAATTCTAGTTTGATTAAAAATATAGTAAAATACTTTGGTTATTACAGGCCCTGGAATATCTTCACCTGCTCCAGGTTGGGAATAAGAGTCTTTTCTTAGCATAATATTTAATACCTGACATTAGCCTTAGTCTAAGCACATTCTTAATACATGGAATCATTCAGTTCAGTTCAGTTCAGTCGCTCAGTCGTGTCCGATCTTTGCGACCCCATGAATTGTAGCACACCAGGCCTCCCTGTCCGTCACCATCTCCCAGAGTTCACTCAAACTCACGTCCATTGAGTCGGTGATGCCATCTCATCCCCTGTCGTCCCCTTCTCTTCCTGCCCTCAATCCTTCCCAGCAACAGAGTCTTGCAAGAATACTGGAGTAGGTTGCCATGCCCTCCTCCAGGGGATCTTCCTAACCCAGGGATCAAACCCACGTCTCTTATGTGTCCTCCATTGGCAGGAGGGTTCTTTACCACTAGCACCACTTGGAAAAGCCCAATATTACTCTTAGTTACCTGTGTGTTATGTGTGTTAGTTGCTCAGTTGTGTCCAACTCTTTGTGACCCCACAGACTGTTGCCTGCCAGGCTTCTCTATCCTTGGAATTCTCCAGGCAAGAATACTGGAATGGGTTGCCATTTCCTTCTCCAGAGGAACTTCCCAACCCAGGGATTGAACCCTGGTCTTCTGCAACGAAGGCAGATTCTTTACTGTTTGAGCTACAGGGTAGTCCTATTTATTGCCATTTTAAATGTTTTCTAGTTGATTCTGTGTTTTTTCTTTTTACTTTTTTTGTGTGTGGTTTGATGATTTCCTTTTATGCTTGAGTTGGATTTTTGTTTGTTTTTGTAGATCTGTTGTATGTTTTAGTTTGTGCTTTTCAAGTATGTTAACTCCTTCATATTAAATACATCTGCTTGTTTTATTTAGACTGATAGTCATATAGGCTCAAATGTGTCCTAAAAAAGGAAGAATTCTCTTACATTTTCTTACTGTCCTTCCCCACAGTTTATGATGTTGATTTCCTTTTTCACATCTTCGTGCTTATCCTTTTGCTGTTCTTGTCTTTATCATCACTTTCACAAATATGATTTTTTCCCCTTTTTGATCTGTATACTGGCTAATTTAAGTGATTTAGTTTCCAATTTTGATTTTCCCATTCCTTTATGTTCCTGCTTTTTTTCTATTTAGAGAAAACCTCTCAATATTTCCCTTAGGGAAGTTTTAGTATTGCTGTATTCTTTTAGTTTTGCTTATTTGAGAAATTCTTTATTTCCTCTCCTGTTCTAAATGATAATCTTGCTGGGTGGAGTATTCTAGGTTTCAGTCTTTACCCTTTCAAGACTTTGAATATATTTTGCCACTTCATCTGGCCTGCAGCATTTCTGTAGAGAAATCATATGATAGCCTTATGGGAATTCCCTTGTAATTAACTCCGTTTTTCTCATGCTGCTTCTAGAATTCTCCCTTTAACTTTTGCCATTTTTATTATAATGAGTCTTGGTGTAGGTCTGTTTGGGTTCACTTGTTTGCGACAGTCTGTCTTTCTTGCATCTGGATATCCGTTTCCTTATATAGGTTTGGGAAGTTTTCAGCCAGAATTTCTTCAAATACATTTTCAATTCTCTTTTCTTCTTCTGGAATCTTTATTAAGCATAGATTGGCATGCTTTATATTATCCCATAGGTCTCTTATATTGCTTTCCTTTTTTCTTCATCTGGTTTTCTGTCTGCTGTTTTGATTGGGTAATTTCCATTATTCTGTCTTCCAGATCACTTATCCTTTCTTCTGCTTACTCATTCTGAGCCTTTAGCTCAGCTTTCATCTCGGCAAATGAGTTTTCTAATTTTTCTTGGCTCCTCATAGTTTCTAGTTTCTAGTTCCTTTTTACACTAATCTGCATTTCTGTTGATATCCCTTCTTAATGCCTTCAGTATTTTCATTGCCTACTTTTTGAACTTGGTGTCTGTTTTACTGAAGAGATCTGTTTCATTGTTTGTTCCTTCAACAGAATTCTCTCTGTCTTTTGACTGGGAGTGCCCCCTCTGCTGCTTCATTTTGTTTTTATTTCTCTTACTCTGTAAGTCTAGGAGAAAGAATTATCTACCATAGGCTTAAAGAGCTATGTGTGTTAGTATTCCTGCATAGCTTATGTGGGTTTAATAAATTTTTTTGGTTTGAGGCTGTTTTTGGTTTGGATGCTTGCCATCTCTTCCCTCAGCTTGTGCTGGGCTTTATCCCCTTGATAGGTGGCATGCAGGTGCCCAGCCTTTGCACGTTCCCAGGGAGGCAGGGCCTGTGGTTGCCACCCAGTTATGGGATCCTCAGTGGTGGCAGTGGTCTGTGCCTGCCTTTGGAGACTGAGATGGCAGTGATATCTCATGCCTGCCACTGGAGCCTATGTAGGTAGTACCCTGCCTCCTGAGAGCACATGAAGAGAAAAGAACTCCTATAGCAGTCCTGTCCCTCTCCTCCTGTGCCCCACAACAATGGCACCTTGCCTCTCTGGTGGACCCAGGCTTCTTTCCTTATTCCGTTGGTTGTGGCGCACCATACCCTAGCCCCTCAGGCTGTCTCCAGGCAACCAACCCCAGTCCTTACCCTGTGTCTGACCTCCAAAGCTCGAGCCTCAGCACCAGCTCCTGCCCACCCCAGCCAGGGAGTGTCTCAGGCTGGGGCGTGTCAGGTGGCAGCACGAACAGACCAACTATGCAGGTCTCTCTTCGCTTTGCCTCCTGCAAACTGGTTGTTGCACTCTTCTCCGAAATTCCTCCTCTATTCTGGTTGATCTTCCTGCCAGTGAGGGAACTTCCCAGCGTGTGGAAAGCTTTCCTCTTTCACAGTTCCCTCACAGAAGCACAGCGCCCATCCCAATTCCCTTCTTTTTTTTTAAATCACCCATTTTATTTACTTATTTAATATCTGTGTTGGGTCTTTGTTGCTGCATGAACTTTTTCTCTAATTACAGTGTGCAAGCTTCTCATTGTGGTGGTTTCTCTTGTTGGCGGACGGAGCACAGGCTCTAGGGCACAAGGGCATCAGGAGTCGCGGCTTCCAGGCTCTGGAGCACAGGCTCAGCAGTTGTGATGCATGGGCTTAGTTGCTCTGTGGCAGTGGGGTCTTCCCGGGTCAGGGATGAAACCCATTTCTCCTGCACTGGTAGGTGGATTCTTTACCACTGAGCCACCAAGGAATACTCCCAATTCCCCTCTTCCTTTTCTTTCTTTTTTTTTTATTTGTCCTACCCAGTTATGTGGAGATTTTTCTCACCCCTCTGGAAGTCTGAGATTTTCTGCTACCGTTTAGCAGATGTTCTGTGAAAATCAGTCCACATATCAATGTATTTTTCATGTATTTTGTGGGAGAAGGTAAGCTCCATGTCTTATTCCTCCACCATCTTGATACAATCTATTTGCCAAGTAGATTTTCAAAAATATTTTCATATGGTCAAATTGATGAAGCATCTCTTTTAAAGAAGGATCATAGCCTTAAAAATGAAATCTATTTATGTTATTTCTTGTTAATTTATCTTTGGTATTTCACTGTTGCCTTTTATTGGTTAAATTTGAATCTTCTTATTCTGACATATAAGATTTTTTTTTAATTATCCCTTTTCTACTTCACTTTTCTCCTTTTGTCTGCCAAACTCCTTTTGAAAGTCCCCCTGAAGTTCCATGTTCATGCATATTGGCGTTTTTGTCTGACTACTTCACGTGGGAAGATACACAAAGACAAGTCCTCTGTTAAAGGTGATTTTGTAAGTTCAGAGTCTTGTACAGTATCTGGCATGCTTACTGTGTTGATTAAATAAGTGAGGTGATCAGAGAACAATAGTTCAAAAACAAAACATTACCATCATTCTATTACCTGTTCTTCTAATTTTCACGTTTCCAAGAAACAGCATAGTTGTGCTGGTACAGTTTATAACTCTCACAGTTTCTCAGTGCCCATAGTTATCTGAAACACAAGGCTAAGCAGGTTTCTGTAGCAAAGAAGACCAGTGGTGAAGAATTTGCGTCCCAGTCTCCATGACAGCTAACTGTGGCCAGGTGATTAGGTTCTGGCTGGTAAAATAGGAGAAGTACTAGGTACAACTTAATACTTTTAAAAAGGGAAGTGCATGCCCTCCCCTCACTTTTTTCCTTTCCTGCTAGCAGGAATGGAAATGTGAGAACAGAAACTGGAGAAGCAATCTTAGACTAAATGATGGAAACTGTGGATTGAGAGTAAGAAAGCAGTAGGAGAGAGGGGGTCAGGGTGTCTGAGATGATGGTGCCACCTTTCCAGCCCCATGCTGCTCGTGCTTGGACTGTGAACATGACACAAAAAGTAACTGCTACCTTGTTTAAATCATTGTTATTTTGGCCTTTGTTACAGAAGTCATATTTGTATCCTAGGGTAATACAGTGATACCCTTGGGTATCACGTCCCATCCCTGGGATTACTCCTTGCTAATCCTGTGTGACAAATTGGTATCAGGCAGTTAGGGAATTAGCAATGTGGACGATCTGGATCAAGGAAATGGTAACAATATTATAAATTGAAAGAGGAAGAGGAGGAGAGAAAGAACAAGAGATGATTGTCAGCAGAGGTCATTGTTGAAAAGCCGCTTGCGAGGAGGTAAGCCTGCTCTCTACGGCTGTGGTGTAGAGTCACTCATGAACCTTTTCAGGACCAGACAAATGGGCATCCCAGAAGAAGATGAAAGGAAGCTGGTATGAAATAGTACAAGGAAACACACTAAAAGAGTAGGCTAGGCTCTAGTCTGTGGCCATAAATTAATGAGGCCTAACGCTTATGATTGTTAAAATGAAAGTCAAAAGTACCAATGCAATAGGGAACGGGCAAAAGATACAGTCCTGGCAAAATGGACCCTGGGCTCCCATTTCAGGCACCTGGTTCCCATTAATCTCTCATCCCTATAGACTTACAGAGCCTTCTGCCGGTCCCTAACTTTGCCTGAGCTGGTATGTAAACTAAACCAACAGCTTTAATCTTTATAACATTATAGCAGAAAAAATGAAGATAGTAAAAGTCGAGGATGGAGCCAGAATCCATAGGATTCAAATATGTAGTAGCAAAATGCCCCAACAAGGGAACTGGGACAAAAGAACAAACCACCGTAAAACCAGATTTTATTTCTTCTTTGAACCCCTATCTTCCCTTTACCCCTTTCCAAAATATGCATACATAGGTTGTGTTAAGAAAACCCTTTCCAGTTGGCTTTGTTCCAAGACAAGGGTACAGCTGGGCTGAAGGGCCACATGTTGAAGTTATTAATATGCCTATGCCCTTCTCCCCCACCGAGTTCACTGATCAAAGGCCCTGCCAAAGTAGCAATGGATAGCCTCGCATAATGGGAACTGAAATTCTACTTAAGAAACCAGCTTTGCCAAAACACACTACCTTTTAAAGTGAAACATTCCATGCACATATTAACCTGATTACAAAAAGGAAGGGGGATCTTTTTTCCTTCTGTACCCTGCTAATAATTTTCTGTCAAGTCTGATTTGGCTTTAGCTATACTCCAAGTTCTTGTGATGTGCCCTGATCACCAGTAAACTGAAAACAGAAGGTGCTGCACTAACTCTGAGACAGGATGCTCTGGCCATGAATTCAGATGCTGCAGAATTCAGTTCCTTGCCAACAAGGAAGGCCAGTGACTTTTTCAGTCTCTGACAACCAGCAGCCTGCCTCTGATTCACACAGCGAAGGAATCACATGGAGAAAATGGTGAAATAATTAAGGGTTCTTAGAGTTAACAGAAGCATCAGCTCATTACATGGGGCCCCTGCCTCCAGAGGGAGTGAACCATTGTGCTGCTTAGGAAAACAACGACTAACAAAGCATTTTGAAGTCTCAATCAGTTCCATCCCCATGTTGAAGAATTGGTTAGGTAACAGAAATGAGAAACAAACCATATTTTAAGGAAGCAGTGTCATTTTTTTCTGTCCAATAAGCAAAAAAAAAAAATACTTCATGGTTTATTTCACTGTATTACAAGATAACCTGGTACCTGCACAGCTGAGAAAATTTTGTCCCTAGACAGAGTATCAAAGATTGCAATATTGTGCAGCTGTCCAAATAGAGGGCCAGTCCACAAAGGGTCTGCACACGATGGCCACCTTTCTTTCCAACACATCAGAGGACAGTTCTTGCTGGAAGATAGGCAGATGAGCTACATACATGGCTGCTTTGGGAGCCTCAAGCACTAGAATGTGGTAGATTGCAGACTCTTTGTCAAGTTTTACAGTCTCTCAAATCCCAAGCTCCTTTGCCTACAATTATAAACATAAAGAAGCACAGACTTCTCTGGGAAGAAATATGTTTTATAAGAAGGATTTCTTGTACGGCTCTGTCCTTATGTTTGCACAGACTCTAAGGTGAGGAGCAGTTGCTGTATCCTCAAGAGAGTCCAGCAATACCCTAGACAAACAAGAAGTAAAGAAAGGGCAAAAGTGGTCTAAGCTAGTCATTTTCTGTTTGTGTTTGGCAACTAGAAAATTATTTGCTAATAAGGACCAAGGTCCTTTTCAGTGATGTCCTATAACTTCAGGCGAATGTCCTGTCAAAACATATTAAAAACTTGAGGTTTTATCTGAATGGACCCCTGGATAAGCGTAAATAAACATGATGTTCCATTGTCCCTAGTATGTCTGCTGGCTTCTTTTTCTTCTTTTGATATGTTCTCTTATTGTGAAAGCTCAAGGATTAGCCCAGAGTGGATGTTCTTGGGTGTCTTGCCTGGGTTTGGTGCTCCTCTTGACAGCCCTCCAGCTGTTTCCTGGAGTCCTGAAAGATCTGTTGCTTTATGGATTAGAATATCTTATTAGCATGGGATTTATTTTCTCTTTTTCTTGGGAAGTCAGGGGAGGGCACATTCTAGATTAACACTGTTCATAATTTCTTATAGTTATGGTAGAGAAGACAAGAACAAGGTGGCCTTTGAATCTCACTTGTCTCTAAACAAAGAATGACCACTGATGAAATTCACAACCACATGAGCCAAGAATCTGCAGTCATTCACTTCTTGGCACTCAGTAAAGAAGAACATGGTTTTAAAGTGCTGAGTCCAAACCTAAAACCGAATAAACTGGGATGCTTTGATCTTGAGTGCTTATCTTTATAAATTGTAGCTGCAGTGGTTGTAATTAGGTACCAAAATGTAGGAAATCATTTGTAACTTCTTGTTAGAGATTCACATGCAAGAGTATGTTATTATAGGCAGTCTTTATATCTAGTGGACCTTTAAATTAAAAAAAAACTGCGATATAAATTATTCTTTGGAAAGAAAGTGAAGTTTCAGAAAATATTTCACTTCCTTTTGTAGATTTCTTTCATTTATCTTTATCACACTATGATATGGTATATTTACTAAAAGAACATTTACTAAAAGGCTTGAGCAGCATGACTACTTTACTTGAATTTTTAAAATATAGAAAAAGAAATGAATATCCATCGGTGTATTTTAAGGAAAGGCAATATAACCAGTCACTATAAATGGGATCCCAAAGCACATACGTGGAAGGAAAGGAAGGAGAGAGAGAAAGAGAAGAGGGTGAGAAGGGGGTAGAGAGGGAGGGGAGAGGAAAAGAAAGAAAAGTGAAAAGAAAGCATGTAAGCTGAGGAGTGTGTACACATCATTTCAGTTCAGTCACTCAGTCGTGTCCAACTCTGCGACCCCATGAACTGCAGCATGCCAGGCCTCCCTGGCATGCTCCAACTCCCAGAATTTACCCAAACTCGTGTCTATTGAGTCAATGATGCCATCCAACCATCTCATCCTCTGTCGTCCCCTTCTCCTCCTGCCCTCAATCTTTCCCAGCATCAGGGTTTTTTCAAATGAGTCAGGTCTTCATATCAGGTGGCCAAAGTATTGGAGTTTAAGCTCAACATCAGTCCTTCCATTGAGCACCCAGGACTGATCTCCTTTAGACTGCTTGGATCTCCTTGCAGTCCAAGGGACTCTCAAGAGTCTTCTTCAACACCACACTTCAAAAGCATCAATACTTTGGCACTCAGCTTTCTTCACAGTCCAACTCTCACATCCATACGTGACTACTGGAAAAACCATAGCCTTGACTAGATGGACCTTTGTTGGCAAAGTAACGTCTCTGTTTTTTAATATGCTGTCTAGGTTGGTCATAACTTTCCTTCCAAGGAGTAAGCGTCTTTTAATTTCCTGGCTGCAGTCACCATCTGCATTGATTTTGGAGCCCCCCAAAATAAAGTCAGCCACTCTTTCCACTGTTGCCCCATCTATTTGCCATGAAGTGATGGGACCGGATGCCATGATCTTCGTTTTCTGAATGTTGAGCTTTAAGCAAACTTTTTCACCCTCCTCTTTCACTTTCATCAAGAGGCTCTTTATTTCTTCACTTTCTGCCATAAGGGTGGTGTCATCTGCATATCTGAGGTTATTGATATTTCTCCTGGCAATCTTGATTCCAGCTTGTGCTTCTTCCCGCCCAGCATTTCTCATGATGTACTCTGCATATAAGTTAAANCAGCGTGTGAGCTGAGTGCAATTGTGTGGTAGTTTGAACATTCTTTAGCATTGCCTTCCTTTGGGACTGGAATGAAAACTGACTTCTTCCAGTCCTGTGGCCACTGCTGAGTTTTCCAAATTTGCTGGCATATTGAGTGCAGCACTTTCACAGCATCATCTTTCAGGGTTTGAAATAGCTCAACTAGAATTCCATCACCTCCACTAGCTTTGTTCATAGTGATGCTTCCCAAAGGCCCACTTGACTTCACATTCCAGGATGTCTGGCTCTAGGTGAGTGATCATATCATCATGATTATCTGGGTCGTGTAGATCTTTTTTGTATAGTTCTTCTGTGTATTCTTGCCACCTCTTCTTAATATCTTCTGCTTCTGTTAGGTCCATACCATTTCTGTCCTTTACTGAGCCCAACTTTGCATGAAATGTTCCCTTGGTATCTCTGATTTTCTTAAAGAGATCTCTAGTCTTTCCCATTCTATTGTTTTCCTCTATTTGTTTGCACTGATCACTGAGGAAGGCTTTCTCATCTCTCCTTGCTATTCTTTGGAACTCTGCATTCAAATGTGTGTATCTTTCCTCTTCTCTTTTGCTTTTTGCTTCTCTTCTTTTCCCATAGTCCTTATGAAAAAAGGATTTCAGACAGCAAGTTAAGGAATAGGCAAGAGAATGGAGCTGGATGGAAGCATAAGATATAATGGGCCTTTAGAAAGAGGATTAAGTGAAGTATTCTCAGCTCTCAGCTTTATTGTTTAAATTTTTCTTTCATATTCCTTGCATTAAAACCTTACTGAAATTATTAAATTTTTACTAAATTACTAAACAAAATAGTTGTGATTTTTTCAGTTTTTCCTCCTGTGCCTGTTGTCATCCAGAAAAGTTTTTCTGAGTGCTTAAAAAGCGCATCATAATTCACTTATGGTAGTCTGAAAGAATAGAACATTCTAAGAAAAATTTAGAACTGTTTAAGTTCTGTAAGTGTGCCAGGCACCTCCTGATTCTGGGTACTTGCCTCAGTGGATTTGCTTTGCTATGATGTCCAGGTGATAAGGGTGGGAGTAAATCGCCAAGTTTATGGGCGAGAGATACCTTCATCCCCCAAAATATCAAGATCAAACCCAAAATAGGTCAGTGACACAATTTTAAGCCTCAAAGTTCTTAGCATTGATACAGGTTCAGGTTCCATTGTTCCCAGAACCACAGTGACTTTTTCATCACTAGCATGATGTGTGATGGAGCTCATCACGGTGTCACTGTGCCAGAACATGGAAGGCCAGGGCTGTGAGCTGGCTCTAGGCCGACAGAGGAACAGTGTGGCTGCACGAGGCAGTGCTTGCATCTGAGCCTCTTCCCCATTGGGGTGCACCTGACGTGGACCCACTTTTCTTGGCCCACTGTAATACTATGATCATTTGATATAAGGTGTGATTTTTCTTTTGTTGTTTGTTATGTTTTAAGTAACATTTAAAACACATTTTGTAAAAGTAGTATATTTGGGAAAAAATTTAAACAGTTAAAAGAGAATGCAATGAAAATTGTCTCTCTCTCACCCTGACTCCCACTTTCCTCAAAAGCAACCGCTGTTTTTAGTATGTTTTGAATCCATCAGATATTCATTGTGCACATACTCACATTCTTGTACATATAGATTTATATATGTATAAAGTAAATATATTTGTTATTTGTGTATTATATATGTATATATATAAACTCTAGCTTATTATATAATCTGTGTTGCATCTTGAATATTTAAAAATCCATCTTGTATATTTACTGTGGAAAACACACAGGGCTTAAAGAACTTAAAAGTCGAGTTTAACTGCATCATATAAAGGAAAAATTTATCACCCAGGTTAAGAAATAGAACCCCAGAAATCCAGAAGCACCTTCTTTTTTCCACATGCCGCTTTCTCATCACACCCTTAACATAATCACATAATCACTGTCCTGGCTTTCATGGAAATTCCATTCTTTGTTTTCTCTAAAGTTTTGCTTTTTAAGTATAGATATATAAATAAAAGAATTTCCAGTTTGGGGTCTTCACAAAAAGAGCTGCTAGAAGAATGCTTTTGTGTTGCAAGTGAGTGCCTACGGATTAGCTTCTTTAGGGTATACAAATATGAGTGGAATTGCTGAGTTATATGTCATGCATATCTCCATCTTTATAATGCCAGAGTGTTGTCCAGTTCACATGCCCACATTAATTTTTAAGAGAATTCAAAATCTATAGCAACACTTGGTATTGTCAGACTTGTAGCTAATCTTGTGGATATGTGACATCAGAATCATTTTTTGCCTTTAATCTCTTTTCCCCTGAGGTTATATTTTCACATGTTAATCAGCCTTTTGAATTTCTTCTTTTGTGGAGTGGAAAAGGAAATGGCAATCAGCTCCAGTATTCTTGCCTGGGAAATGGCATGGACAGAGGAGTCTGGTGCGCTATATAGTCCATGGGGTCACAACAGTTGGACATGAGCTAATGACTAAACTGCCACCACCTCACATAGTTACAGATTTTGTCTTGTGATAAGAACTTTTAAGATTTATTGTCTTAGCAACTTTAACATTTACAACACAGTGTTGTTAATAGAACTATAGTCACTATGCTGTACATTACATCTCCAGGATGTAGTTATCTTCTAGCTGGAAGATTGTTCCTTTTTACCCGCTTCACTTAGTTCACTTATTTCACCCACTTCCCCAGTCTCTAGCAGTCACCAATCTGTTCTCTGTATCTCTAAGTTCGTTTTTTGTTTTTTATTCCACCTGTAAGTTGGAGCTTAATTTTATTTGTCCTTCTTCGACTTACTTAGTATAATACCCTCAAGGTTACCGAACATGTTGCAAATAGATTTCCTTTCTTAAAACTGAGTAATATTCCATTGTATATATACATCACGTTTTTGTTTTTCATTCTCCCACTGAGGAAGATTTAGATCGTTTTCATGTCTATGACAATGCTGCAGCAAATACGGGGTGCAGATATCTTTTTGAGATAGTGATTTCATTTCCTTTGGATAAATACCCAGAAGTGGAACTGCTGACTCATATGGTAGTTCTGTTTTTAATATTTTGAGGAACTTCTATACTGTGTTCCATAATAGCTGCACCAATTTTAAAAAGTCATTAGAATATAGTTGATTAACAATATTGTGTACTTCAGATATAAAGCAAAGTGATTCACTTATACATATATACATTCTTTTTAGATTATTTTCTCATATAGATTATCATAGAATAGTGAGTAGAGTTCCCTGTGATATACAGTACGTCCTTGTTGGTTACTCTCCATGGGCCAAGGAGACACAAGGGACACGGGTTCAATCCCTGGGTCGGGAAAATCCCCTGGAAAAGGAATTGGCAACCCACTCCAGTATTCTTGCCTGAAACAATTCCATGGACAGAATAACCTGGTGGGTTACCATCCAGGGGGTCACAGAGTCTCAGACGTGACTACACAGACAAGCACATATATAGTTGTATGCACATGTCAATCCCAAATTCCTGATTTTAACCTCCCCCCGCCTTCCCCTCACACTGCATTTCCCTTTTGGTAACCATAAGTTTGTTTTCCATATCTGTAAATCTGTTTCTATTTTGTAAATAAGTACATTAGTAACATTTTTAAAAACCAGATTCTACATATGAATGATGTTATATGATATTTGTCTTTCTCTGTTTGACTTACTAACCTAGCATGATAATCTCTAGGTCCATTCATGTTGCTGCAGATGGCATTATTTTGTAATTTTTAATGGCTGAGTAATATTCCTTTGTATATTTGTATTACAGTCTTCTTTATCTACTTCTCTGTTGATGGACGTTTAGGTTGCTTCCATGTCTTGGCTGTACACAGTGATGCAGTGAGGATTGGGGTGCATGTATCATTTCTTTTTTAAAATATTTTTTTAATGTGGATTATTTTTAAAGTCTTTTGAATTTTTTATAGTATTGATTCTGTTATGTTTTGGTTCTTGGCCCTGAGACATGTGGGATCTTAGGTCCCAGACCAGGGATTGAACTCGCACCCCCTGCATTGAAATGTGAAGTCTTAACCAGTGTACTGTCAGGGAAGTCCCTCATTTCTAATAATTTTCTCTGGATATATGCCCAGGAGTAAGATTGCTGGATCATATGGTAATTCTATTTTTGTTTTTTTAAGGAACATCCATACTGTTTTCCATAATGGTTGTAATAATTTACATTTCTACCAACAGTATAAAAGGGTTCCATTTTCTCCACACCCTCTCAAGCTTTTATTGTTTGTAGACTTTTTAATGATGGCCATTCTGACCAATATGAGGTGATACCTTGAAGTTTTGATTTTCATTTCTCTGATAGATAGTGGTGATGAGCATCTTTTCAGGTGTTTTTCAGCCATCTGTGTCCTTTTTGGAGAAATGTCTGTTTAAATCTTCTGCCCATTTTCTGATTGGGTTGCTGTGTGTGTGTTTTTTTTTTTTTTTTTTTTACATAGAGCTGCACAAGCTGTTTGTATATTTTAGAAAGAAATCCCTTGTCAGTCACTTTGTTTGCAAATATTTTCTCCCTTTCTGTGACTTGTCTTTTGTTTGCTTATGGTTTCCTTCATTGTGCAGCTTTTACGTTTAATTAGGTCCCATTTATTTTTGTTCTTATTTTAGTTAGTTTAGGAAGTGAATCCAAAAGGATATTGCTGCAGTTTGTGTCAGAGAGTGTTCTGTCTGTTTTCCTCTAAGAATTTTATAGTATCTCAATTTACATCTAGGTCTTTAATCCACTTTGAGTTAATTTTTGTGTATGGTGTTAGAGAATATTCTAATGTTGTTCTTTTATATGTGGTTGTTTAGTTTTCCCAGAACCACTTATTGAAGATACTTTTTTTCCCTTGTATATTTTTGCTTCCTTTGTCAAAAGATTAATTGACTATAGGTGTATGGGTTTATTTCTGGGCTCTCTATTCTGTTCAGTTGATAATGTTTTTGTGCCAGTTTCATGTTGGTTTGATTACTGTAGCTTTGTAATGTTATCTGAAATCTGGAAAGCTTATGCTTCTAGCTTTGTTCTTTTACCTCAAGATTGCTTTGGCAATTCTCAATTCTTTTTTTCCTCTACATTAAAAAAAATATTAAAGTATGGTTGATTTACAGTGTTGTGTTATTTTTAGGGATAGAGCATAATAATTCAGTTATACATGCATATGTGATATATATAAAGTATGTATGCTGCTGCTGCTAAGTTGCTTCAGTCGTGTCCGACTCTGTGCAACCCCATAGACTTATATATAGTAGTATGTATATGTTAATCCCAAACTCCTAATCTATTCCTCCCCCAGCTTTCCCCTTTGGTAATCATAAGTTGTTTTCTATGTCCGTGGGTCTATTTCTGTTTTGTATATAAGTTCATTTGTATCATTCTTTTTAAGATTTCACATATAAGTGAAAGCATATGATATTTTTCCTTCTCTCACTGCACTTAGTATGATAATCTCCAGGTCCATCCATGTTGCTACAAATGACATTATTTCATTCTTTTTTATGTCTAACATTCCACTGTATGTATGTGTACACACACCACATCTTTCATCCAGTCATCTGTTGATGGACATTTAGATTGCTTCCATGTCTTGGCTATTGTAAATAGTGCTGCAGTGAACATTGGGGTGCATGTATCTTTTCGAATTACAGTTTTTGTTGGATATATGCCCAGGAGTGGGATTGCTGGATCATATGACAACTCTATTTTTGGTTCTTTGAGGAGTCTCCATACTGTTTTCCGTGGTGGCTATACCAATTTACACCCCCAGCAACAGTGCAGGAGGGTTCCTCTCCAGCATTTATTATTTGTAGTTTCTGATGATGGCCATTCTGACCAATGTGAGGTGATTGTAGTTTAGATTTCCATTTCTCTAATAATTAGTTAGGGCGTCACCAGCAGCTCTGATGGTAAAGAGTCTGCCTGCAGTGTGGAAGGCCTGGGTTTGATCCCTGGGTCTGATCCCTGGATCAGGGAGATCCCCTGGAGAAGGAAATGGCAACCCACTCCAGTATTCAAGCTTGGAAAATCCCATGAATAGTGGAACCTGGAAGGTTATATAATCCATGGGTCGTGAAGAGTCGAACACGACTGAGTGACTTCACTTTGAACTTTAGTGATGTTAGGCACCTTTTCATTTGTTTTATTTGCCATCTGTATATAATTCTGGACCTTTTTGTATATCCATATAAGTTTTAGGATTATTTGTTCTAAAATTCTGTGTAATTTTTTTCTAAAGTTCTGTGGAAAATGTCATGGGTAATTTGATAGGGATTGTGTTAAATTTGTATATTGCTTTGGGTAGTATGGCCAATTTAACAATATTAATTCCTCCACTCCAAGAACATAGGATATCCTTTCATTTCTTTGAATCATATTCAGTTTCCTTTATCATTGTTTTCTATTTCTCAGTATATAGATCTTTCACCTCCTTAGCTAGATTTAATCCTAGGATCTTTTTTTTTGGGGGGGTGCTTTGATGTGATTTTTAAATGGGATCATTTTTTTACTTGATCTTTTTGGTATTTCATAATCAATATAAAGTAACCCAACAGATTTTTGTACTTAATCTTACATCCTGCTACCTTGATAAATTTATTTTTCAGTTCTAATATTTTTTGTGTAGAGTGTTTAGGGTTTTCTATTAGATTATCATGTCATCTACATATAATGACAATTTTACCTCTTCCTTTCCAATTTGGATACATTTTCTTTTCCTTATTTGATTATTATGGCTATATCTTCCAACACTATGCTGATGAGAAGTGGTGAGTATGGGCATCCTGTGTATCATTCTAATTTTAGTATATGTGCTGCTGAATCGAGTACATCACTCCCTCAATATTCAGTGGGTACTCTCAATAGCTCTCATGCTAGCTCTCTCCCACATGCTTTCTCTGTCCCTTTCTTCCTTTCTCCTTACACTCCCTATTCACCATGACTTGCTTTGTGTGCTTTGTTTAGTTGTTCAGTTGTGTCTGACTCTTTGCGACCCCATGGACCATAGCCCGCCAGGCTTCTCTGTCCATGGTGATTCTCTAGGCAAGAATACTAGAGTGGGTTACCATGCCCTCCTCCAGGGCATCTTCCCAACCCAGGGATCGAACCCAGGTTTTGCACATTATAGGCAGATTCTTCACCATCTGAGCCACCAGGGAAGCCCATCCATGTCTTGCTTAGTTTTAATCCTTTTGATTACTTTCTCCTAAATGTGGCATTTTAATTTCAGCCCTTTCAAGTCTTACCTTGCCTTGCTCCCCAGCTCCTTGACCCCATAAGGAGAACATGCAAAATCTCCCCTTGTTTTAGCCATTCTCATGAGTACTGGTTCGCTATTTTGGTGTTTCCCTTTTCTCAGGCTAATCTGATTCCTCTTCTCAGATACTTGTTGATGCTATGCAGGGCATGTACCTTTGATGGTTTGTCCCTTTCAACTCATATCTGGGGTTTGTGAAGATACTGTGTTTGTGGATTTTGATTTTGTTACTGTAGTCATTCTGTTTTCATGGGGTGATTTTGAGAGATTTTACGTTATCTTCCATTACAAGTTTTCTAGAATTTCTTTATCCTTACTCTTAAATGATAGTTTAGCAGGATATAGAAACCTACATTGTTAGTTCTTTAAACCTACATTGTTAGTTCTTTTCTCTCAGTATCTTGTGGCTATTACTCCATTGTCTCCTGTGCCTGTTCTTAATGATTAAAAAAAAAAAAAAAGACTTCTCATAGCCAAATTGTTTATCTTTGCCAAATGTAAAGAGAAAATCTTAAAAGCCATCAGGGAGAAAAGTAGCTTACAGATTACCTGTAATTTCACTGGGGTATGTCTCAGTGTCAGGTTAGTTCATTTATCTTTCTTGGTATGTCATGTGTACTTTCAATCTGACAATATTTTTCCATTCTGGAAAACGACCATATCATTGTGCTACTGATTATCACTTATTATTGAATTAAATTCTGTTACATTATTTTTCACATATAGGATTTTGTTTTTTTTCTGGCCATACCATGTGGCCTCTTAGTTCCCTGACCAGGGATCAAACCCTCGCCCTCTGCATTAAGGGTTCAGAGTCTTAACCACTGGACCACCAGGCAAGTCCCATATATAAGATTTTTAATTAGATTATTTTCTTCAGTCATACTTACTCTGTTTTTGTTTCATAAAGAGTAGTCATTAATATCATAGGCCATTAGATTTTAAGTAAATCCATCTGATTACTAAGTTGTTAATTATCTTTGTAAATTTTCTTTTTCATGTGATTGGGAATTTTAATTTTGGAGCTTATGTGAAAGGTTTCCGCCCCCCGACCCACCCAAATCTCTCTTTATAGTCCATTATTCTTCTCTAGTGGCTTTGAAATTGCCTCTGCACTGGCCTTAACGACTTGGTAAAAGTTATCCATGAAACATTCTGGACCTGCTCCTTTTCCTGGGAAAAGGGGGAATATTTATTTGTATAGCTCTTTGATAGAAAACCCCCTGGAGAAGAAGGCAATGGCAACCCACTCCAGTATTCTTGCCTGGAGAATTCCATGGACAGAGGAGCCTGGTTGGACTATATAGTCCATTGGGGTCACAGAGAGTCGGACACAACTGAGGCAACTGAGCAAGCACTCATGGTTAGCTCTTTCATAACAAAATAGTCTTCAAAGTTATAAGGGTGCCATATATAGCTCAGCTCATTAAAAGGAGTTCTGGAAGTCTACATTTCTTTTTTCTGTACTCAGCTTCTTTCTGTTGCACTTATACATGAATGACACATGGAAATATCTGTATTAGTATGAGATTTTTACAGATAGAAAATCATAAAAATATTCTATGCATTTTTTTCTAATGAATCAACCAAAGAAGCCAGGTAGCAAAAACTGAAAGCAAATTTTAAATTTCATAATTATCTAACTCTATTAGGATTATATTCTGATTTTTTCCCCCAGGTTTGGGGTGAGGCCTAGCTTTCAAATATTCTATAAACATTTGCATTTACTTAAAAAAAAAAAAAAAAAAACCTTTTAACTCCTTTCAAACAACTGTTTATTTTTTAATTTTTTTTAAATTTTGTTTTTAATTTTTCAAACAACTGTTTAATACCACTCTTCAGTTTGGAGACAAAGATACAAAGGGTTTCAACTAATACTTCCAAATTCCTAGACTGTTTTTTTAACTGCAATTATTTTCTCTCCTAGAAAAATCATTTGTCTAGTATAGTTTTTATCCTGTCCAACCTAATTTTTTTAAAATTGATTTCTATTCTCCATTTCTCTGTGCTGAAAAAACGTCCCTCTCCCTTTACTTTGCAGAACGTTTAGGGACTGAAAAAATTTTGAATTTTTCCATCCTCATTTTATACAATTCTATTAATGTGTGTACTCACTCATTTGAGACCTTGCCTCCCATGAATGTGAAGGATGAGGATGAATACCATTTGCTTCATTCTTTAATTCATTTAGTTGGTCATTCAAATTGTAAATGTAGGATAGCAGGCCATCTACATTTATACCTACACAAATCAGTGCCACACAAGGCATGTGCTGCTGTGAGGGGTCAGAAAAGGGACTGGACAGATGTGATGACATAGATGTCATGGAGTGAATGACACTAGCTAAGCCTTTAAATATAGAGGGAAGAGTACAGGGTGTGCTTTGAAGGTGGACTGGTTAGTGGAGCAGATTATCTGCAGATAAGTATAGTGGGAAAAGTACCCTGAAACAAATCTTGAATTTTTAAAAGCAGGTAATGAGTTAACACTTGAAACTTTTCATTTATTATGGATGTATTATTGTATTCCCAATTTAAGTAGGATCAAATTTCTGTCAAAATAGCAAACAAAAACATAATTTGACTTTAGCAAGAATGACTAGTGTCTGCTGAAGCCTGATTTTATCATTCTTCTGTATTACTTAGTGCAATGAATTCATCTGAGTGAGAATCATATTTCCACATTAATGGATTTCCTTGAGCCACATTTGGTTAGCCTGAAAAATTATCTGTGTGAGGGATGTCATTGAAATGAAAGTGATTTTTTTTCCAAGACTGGAAATAACTTTATGAATAGTGATAACCCTTATATCAAGGGGGAAGAGCAGAAATAGTGTTTCTACTGTCAGTCATACCTCTGATCCATGGGCTGACTTACAACTTCAAAACCTAGGAAGTGGTTTCTCCACTCTATGTGGCATTATGGAAAGGTAAAAAGTGGCTACATTTATGCATATACCTACCTTTCTTCTAACTCCCATCACATAATTAAGCAGAAGGATGAAGTAGTTGCAACCTTTGATTCTAAGAGTGAGTCAGCATCTATCTTGTCCAGGGAAGTTTATTGGGGAGATCAGACTCCTAAGTTAATTCAGACCTTTTGGGAGATTTCATAAACACAGGTAACAACTTAGAAAGTTACACAGAACTCTTACACGCTATCACGAAACTAAACTTGACTTCTGCTTTCAGCTGAGATGGAGCAGTAGCAACCAGATGTACCTTTCCCAGCTGAAACAACTAAAAAGACAAGAAAAAATAGATGAAAGAATGGTTCTTGAGACACTGGACACCACACAGTGAAGAACAGCGATCCCTGGGAGAGGAGAAACAAGGTAAGCCCTTTGATTATCTCACCTTACCACCTTAAGAGAGTTTCCAGCCTGCGACACAGGGTGAGGAAAAAAGGTGGAACCCAGCAGATACCCTGAGCTGAGAGAAAGGTAAGTCTGGGGAAACCAAGGCAGCTAGAATTTGCAGGACAGAGTACCATAGAAACGACCTCTGGAGATCTTCTCAGGGTCCTCATTACGCGTGCATGTTAGCAAACTACTTCAGGTTGGGAAAGAACCAGCTCAAAAGAGGGAACAGCACCTGATGTGCATACAGGGTAGGGAAAAGTTCATGGAACATTTGAGCAGAGATCTCAGAAGCGTCCTTCTTCAGTAATGGGGAATAATTAGCCCTTGATTAGTGTTCTGGTCCTGCCCAACAAAACTTACACATAAGATTGGAAGGGATTGAACTGGTTTTTTTTCTGTATAATTATTTGGCTGTGCCAGGTCTTAGCTGCAGCATGAGGATCATAGATCTTTGTTGTGGCATGTGGGATCTTTGGTTGTGGCGTATAAATCCTTAGTTGCACCATGTGGGATCTACCTCTCTGACTGGGGATCTACCCTGGGCCCCCTGCAATGAGAGTTTAGACACTGGACCACCGGAAAGTCCCTCAAACTTGTTTTATATACCATAAGTGCATCCCAGAACAAACTGGAAGTTTATAGGAATACAAAAATGTCCAGCACCCAACAAGGTAAAATTTATAATCACTGATATCCAATCAAAGATTACTAGTCTTGTAAAGAGGCAAGAAAACACAATTCATAATGAGGAAAATAATCAAACCAACTTAGAACTTACACACGTCTTAGGATTAGCTGAGGACGACAGTAAAGCAGTTATTGTTACTGATATGTTCAGAAGTTGAAGTTTAGATATGAAAGACCAAAAATGAAGCACATTTGTTCCCTGTAGGAGCCACCATAGCGGGGTGGGAAGTGCAGAGTAAAGAGGATCCTGCCCCCACACCTTGCCAGTGAAAAAGTGACCGCACCAGACCAGAGTCTCAGTAAGCTATGAGTTAACTTCAGATGACCTGATACATATATAATCGAAACCCCTGAAGGTGAAGGAGAGAAGGAGGGAAAGAGATGGAAAAAAGATTTGAAAAATGTTTGAAGAATTTCCAACTTTGACAAAAAGTAGTACTTCACAGGTACATGAAGCTCCCACAGATCCCAAGCACAGAGACATAACTAAAACTACACCAAAGCACGTCAGGACATGATGTGATTAAGCCAGTGGTACGGAGAAAAACCTCCCCACTAGCTGTCTCTTTTACACAGGGCAATGTGTATATGTCAGTGCCACTCTCTCTCACTTCACCTCACCCTCTTCTTCCCCTCCTGTGCCCATAAGTCCATTCTCAACGTCTGTGTCTCTATTGCTGCCCTGTAGAGGGTTCATCTTGAGAAGAAAAAATTCATTAAAAATACGGATGGCAGCAGATTTCCTACTGGCAACAATTCAAATGAGGCAACAGTGGATCACCATCTTTATACTATTTGAAAGAAACAAGTAAGTTCAACTGATTACAAATCAGACTTTGAAAACTATTCAAAAATCAAACTTAGAACCATATAACAGAGAAATCAAAGCAGATACTATATGATAATGTCCTAACTACAGGCAGTATACCAAAGCTTCATTTATATGTTATCCTCAGAGAAAAAGAAAAATGGTTCACCAGCCATCCACCATAGCCTGTACCAGCCCTCTCATACCAATATCAGAAATCTTATTTCCAATACCATCACTGTTTCTGACTAAAAAATGGAGAAAGTTCACAGAGCCATAGCCTTCTAAAACCTGTGTCCCTGACGAGTTCATATATGCAGAGGCTATCTTAGAAATCGTCTGCTCAGGCCTTTTCTCTGTGCTAGTGTAGTTTTTACTCAGTTGTTCCCATGCCTCTTCCTGATGTTTATTTTGCTGGTTACTAGAAAAACAGTATTTTTTTAAAGCTATTCCTGTGTTTTGGGCTGGAAAGATCTTGCTGCCTTCCTTTGGTGCTTTCCTTTCTCAGTTTTGCTTCATGTATTTCATTTACTCTCACAGTCTCATTTTAGATACTACTGCTCCCAACCTGTGTATTCAAACCACCTCAAAAAAGGCAATGGCAGTGGGCAAGTTGTGACATCCTATTCCGTTGCTTCTAGTCTGTCTCTGTAACCCCAGACATCTAAGCTGTTGACCCACCAGCATGGCGAGTCAGGAATGCCTATTCTGGCAAACAGAAGCAAACTACAAGCCATCCTTTTCTGTGATCACATTAATCACTAGAAGCTGGGCATGAAGAGAATGAAGCACAGACTCAGTACAGTCCTCCTGTACAACTCATGGGCAGAAACACCCTGAAGAGTCTCTATGCCCTCTGAGATATGTACAGACAGGGACATATTAGCTGCAAACATGCATCAAGCAGACTTGATGGGATTGCAGTCCCCACACTTGAAGTAAAGCAAGAGTTAGAGAGCTGTGATTCCAAGGGATCTACAGCAAACAAGTGGAGAGTTAATACTACAATGATAGGAGCAACAGATACTCAGCACTGAGTATGCACCAGGCAGGGTTTGAAGCATTTTACGGATATTAACTTATTTAATCTTCACAAGAAGCCTATGAAGCGGGTACCCTTATCCTCATATTACTGGGAGTAAGTGATGCCGTCCAGGTCACAGTGGTGAAGCCCGTTGGACTGACTCCTGCTCTCTCAACCCATCTCCGAACTGTGGAGGGAGGAGGAGCACCAGACAGAGACTGAACACATGGTCAGTACCTTCTCCCTTCACTTATTACTTCACCATTCTGAACACCTGGCATCGATGTCACCCACTTTGCCTTCTTTATAGATCATTTTGAGGAACAAACAGAAAGTAATTTTGCATACTTTCACAGTGTATTTTAAGTGCCATGCTAACAGAAGGGGTTACAGAGGGGGTCTAAGAGACAGTAGTGATGCACCAGGGGGCTGTGCTGGAGGGCAAGGCAGTGTCAGTGTCCTAAGCAGCTTTCAGTGTTACAGAGACGGAGAGTGTCTGCCGTTCTCATACGCTGGGCTTTGTTGTTTATTAGCACTCATTTCTCAGGCCAGAGGATCTTGCCCCAAGAGTAAAACAGTTTATCATTCTTTCTTTCATTTTTTTTTTTTTTTTACAACCACTTGTAAAAGAATGAAACTAGATCACTTCCTAACACCACACACAAAAATAAACTCAAAATGGATTAAAGATCTAAATGTAAGACCAGAAACTATAAAACTCCTAGAGGAGAACATAGGCAAAACACTCTCCGACATAAATCACAGCAGGATCCTCTATGATCCGCCTCCCAGAATACTGGAAATAAAAGCAAATATAAACAAATGGGATCTAATTAAAATTAAAAGCTTCTGCACAACAAAGGAAACTATAAGCAAGGTGAAAAGACAACCCTCTGAATGGGAGAAAATAATAGCAAATGAAGCAACTGACAAACAACTAATCTCAAAAATATACAAGCAACTTATACAGCTCAATTCCAGAAAAATAAACGACCCAATCAAAAAATGGGCCAAAGAACTAAATAGACATTTCTCCAAAGAAGACATACGGATGGCTAACAAACACATGAAAAGATGCTCAACATCACTCATTATCAGAGAAATGCAAATCAAGACCACAATGAGTGGACTTATGGACTCTGAGGGAGAAGGAGAGGGAGAGGGAGAGGGAGGGATGATTTGGGAGAATAGCATTGAAATATGTATACTATCATGTAAGAAATGAATTGCCAGTCTATGTTCAATGCAGGATGCAGGATGCTTGGGGCTGGTGTATGGGGATGATCTGGAGGGAAGATGTGGGGTGGGAGGTGGGAGGGGGGTTCATGTTTGGGAGTTCGTGTAAAAAAATAAATAAATACAAAAAAAAAAAAAGAAACTAAAAAAAAAAAAAAAATTTCGCCGTCAGCAAAATTTCCTTGCTTGTTGTTGTCTTTCTTTCATTCTTATATTAATAAGAGATCCCTAAATTGGATTAAACAGCCTCTTTGTTCCATATAGATAAGAAATGAAGCAGTCATAAAGGATAAAGAACAATTTTTTTGTATCTGGAATTTAAAAACTCCAGAAGATAGCTTGAGAGGAATCTAGGGTAACTGGCTAAGACATTTAAAAAACATATGCCTCTCTCTGAAAAAAAAAGAAAAAAAAGAAAGAAAGAAGAGAACAAAGAAGTAAGGAAGATACCCACCATCTTTGCTATGAAATAAAGGTAATGGAAAGCTTTGGCTACTCTAATGGCCCTGAGAGCACTAATTTTGCAAGTTTTGCCAGAGCCTTACTGGTCTGCACCTAGCAGTAACATACAGAGACTGAGCGGGCATGTCTGTCCTGTAATTAAGGCTACAGAGCAGAGCAGCAGGTGAAAACGTCTCATCCTTCAGCTCGACTCTTAAACTGCTTGTGCTCTTGTAACTTAAAGTCTAAGCTTGTTAAAAGTGAGATTCGTAAGGTCCTTAGTCTATAACAGGAGCTAGGCACTACAGACATTTCTTTAAAGCAAAATTAGAAACAGCTACCAACTAACACATATCAGCCATTCTAAGATGTTGCCATTTCACATTTTCTGGGGGAAAAATGTTAATTCCAAGTAGATTAATATCCACATGAGCATGATATTGCAGCCAGATTAGAAGACCTCTTTTCCCTTTTGTGTAAAACTTTTCTAGTAACAGAAGGAGTCCCTCCTTACTCAGTCCTCTCTCAATGTGATTTAGGTGCTTAGAGGTTTTTCTGATACAAAAGCCCTAACCGTCACCAAGGTTTTGTCTTATTTTCTTATTAAAAATTTACCTTAAAAATTTGAATTGTAGTCACCTTCCTGCAAAGAGCTGAAGCAGCAAAAACCTCACTGCAAAACTAGTTCCGTTTAAAACATTTCAGTGTGATCCTGCCATATCTTAAAATAATTATAGCCCAGGAAGGCAGTCGTGGCTTTGGGTTTGAACAGTTTTTATCATGCTGTATGTACCTTTCTGTGGGGTCAGAAGAAAGATCAGTGACCTAACTGTGTGCCAAGAACACGTACTAAAATGGAAGCCATGTGCCTCTGCAGGAACACCCAGGAGAAAGTACAATGCCTGGAGAAAGAGCAGGGTTTCCTTAGGGACAGTGACACTACCTGCTTGGCACAGAGGTTCCAGCTACCAGTGAGGGAACCAGCTTCTAGTGATGCCTGTACCCACTGTAGGATTCTTTGAGATGTTGAGCTAATAGGGTCACTGCTGCTTCTTGAATGCCTGTGGTAGGAACTAAGAAAAACGACTTGGTAGACAATGGCTGTCTGAGCCAATAGAAGCAGGTTTCATAGTTCAACTCCTGGTGTAGCAAAAAAAACTCCTTGTTGGCTGAGGAAAGATGCTGCAGACTTTGCAAGAAGACAGCTCTCTTGCAGTGCCATCCAGACCCACTGCTAGAGTTCCATAAATTATTTACGGGCTTTGGCTATAAATTAGAGATGAGTGGAAGTGCCTTTGGGTCTGATCTTGGATGTACTCCTTATTAATGAATTTCACACCTTTTCTGCTGGAAGGGAGGGTTTTTGATAAGAGTACCAAATTTCCTCTTGTATATAGGAATTACTAGTGCTATTACTATTTTGAAGACTGTTCTTATCTCAAATTCTACTCTAACAGAGTTTAAAAGCCCTTTGCTAGGAAAAGTAAATGTAGTCAATCATTCATTTAATTCAACTCACTTTTTGTATCATTGTGTTGTAAACAGTGGATCTGATTCCCATTTCAGAGAAGTTAATCTTACCTCTTTTCTCGCCGTCAGCAAAATTTCCTTGCTTGTTGTTGTCCCAGGTACCTAAAATTCGCATATAAACATGTGCATTAAAAGTATCAATGCTATTAGAACTCTTTGGGGCCAAATATCATCCAAGCTGTCAGGCTTACCCTTCTCAAGGAAATAAGCTAGTCAGCTCCATCACCAACACTTCCTGCACCTTCATAAGTGCAGGAGAGACAAGGACACTCAGAAATATCAAAGAGCTTGTGTGCCCTGGAGTAAGTGTCCTTGTTTACACAACCTCAGAATCAACCATCAACCTCTCTCTCACACACACAAAATCTGGTGACAGAGACGAGAACTTTTGCTCATATTTTTTTAATGTATCACAATGAGCAGGAAACATACTTGATGAAATATTTTCAAAGGAGTATATTCAATTACCATCTACAATCAACTTAACTATGACAACAAAGTTTTTGTGACAAATTTTTTTTCAGTTTGAAAGTTCCATGTGGTTCTGTTAGTCTCCATGTATTTTGGTACAGTTCGAGATCAGCATTGTTACAGTAACAAAAAAGCTAACAAGACTACATTATAGAAAAACACCAAGAACATCATTTTTGGTTTCACTTGCTCTATTTTTTTTTGTTGTTTTGTTTTTTGTTTTTTTTTGTACATTGCAAAGGCTGTTCATATACCTCTTCACCTCAGGGTCACGTTCATGTATGCTCTTTCCTACCCAAACTTGCCCCCCTCCCCACCCCCCAAAGGAAGTAAATAAACAAAAAAACTAGTCAAAGCTTTGTTTCACAGTGGGCAGTATCTCAGCGCCAACAACCAACCAACTCAATTTATGCTTCTATTTAAAATGTCTTAATTTAATTTATTATTTAAAAAAAATATATGTCCATGAACATCAAGTGCACTGGCTTGGGTCACTGCCTCTCTCTCCTGCAACTTCCTGCCATGCCTGATAAACTCAGGTTTAAACAACACATGCCGTCTGTTTTACTTTATTTTCAATTGTGTAAAACTTTGGCCACATTCATATATTTAAATAGCTTTTAATTAAAAAAAAAAAACTTCCTAGATTTATTAAACTTTTCCGTGTGTGTGTGTTTCCTTAAGTTTCTTTTTGGAGGATGGAAGAAGTAACTCCCATTCTGTGGGCACATTTGGTGCTGTGACTGAACGGTGCCCAGCACCAACCCACACTGGAAAGTCAGAAAAAAACCAACCAACCAAAAAATGAAGTGTTAACGGAGGTGAAGAACTAATTTTAAAAGTGAGTTGCGATATCCTATTCAGCTACCTACAGGAATAAATTCTCTGAGTGAGACCAGTCTAAACAGTTGAGCATTGTAGTGAATTCATGCTTTGTAAATGATTCTGGTCACAGCCACGGTGGATGTCAGCCCACAAACATCAATTAGCTCATGTCTGACCTCTAAGCTTCACCATCACTGACTGCTTTGCTTCTTCTGGGTCAATGCTGAGAATTATTATTTTTTCTTTTTGAATGAACATACACATGGGTGGTACAATTGTAGAGGAAAGCATTAAGCATGCAACCCACTCCAGGTTGAAACACTCGCATAACCCCTCTGGGGAACATTGGTGGGCGGAAGCAGGCTTAGCCACTCTACCCAACCACCTTGCTGTTGCCAAACACACCCACAAGTCGAGGCATGGCATACCAAAACACTGACAGTCACTCTGCCTCACAGAGGGAGGATGGCATAGTAGCTCCAAAAAAAAAAAAAAGCCATTGGGGAGAAGGTGGCAAAATTATAAGGAAATGAACTTAAAGTTGAGGGGGGAGGAAAAGGGGTAGAAATTGCACTATTACCAAGCAGTTATCATTTTTAAAAACAAAGTTTTCAGAAAAGACCTAGCTGAATTTGATAGGTAAAGCTAGTATTAAATTGTTAATTGGTATCACATAGAGAACCAAAAACAAAAACAATTTTTTTTCTGTATGATACAGACACAGAGTAACATACAACAGTTAAATGGCAAAAAATATATATATATTTCATAGAGTTACAAACAAGATAAAATAATGGAAAACAAAACTGTACAACTTCAAAATTTAAAAATGTTCATCTCAAACACAGGGAGAAATACAAGAATTCTTGTCAAAAGAAACAGCTTGCTAAAACAGCAAATATTTTGCGTACTTGTTTTTGACACCTTATGCTACAGCTGGATACTGGTATGAATAGTTAGATGGTATTCTTTAGTATTTCTACTTAAAAAATTAAAAAAGGAATTTGCACTGTGCATCAATCAGCCTAGTTAGAAATATATACAACAGTTCAGGATCTACTCTTTCATTAAACTAAAAACAAATTCATAAAAATAAAATAGTCCCGGCTAAAAAAGAGAAAAAAAGAAATCCATTTTCAGATCTTGGAATGCTCCAGTCTTTTTGCAAAGTCGATGAGTGGCTTCTGCACTGGGGAAAGAAGCCCAAAAGGTGACCAGATGGAACCTGCATTCACAGTCTTCAAAGTTCCCTTTTGAAACATAAGGAAGAGAATGAAAGGGAGAAGGACTTCAACTTTCAGGGTAAGGGGAGATTCTTTCGGTTGATGTTTGGCTATGAAAGTGAAACAGCAAAGCATCTATTTGTCTCCAAAATCTATGTTATAGCAGCACAAAGTTTTCCTTTCAAAGTTCAGACCGCTTTTTTTTTGTAAGATGAGAAAAGGTGTATGTTGCGTTGTGTTGTGTGTTACAGGAATATGAACATAAACACAAGTGCCTCACACACGGTTCCTTCTTTGCTCTCTGTACGTACAAGTGCTATCTGCTTCTTTGTTGGCTGCGCTCTGGATCACTCACCGCTCAGACTGCCTAACACAAGGACAAAACTTTGAAATGAAAAATGTGTCTTTTGGTATATGGAATTTCATTAACAGTTGCCTCTCTGCTTGCAGAAGAAGCACATAACAACCTGGGAATCTTTTGTTTTACTCTTTCTTTTATTAAACTAAGTCTTGTTTGTTTAAATCAGAAACAAATTCTCAAGTAACAAGAACCCTTTCCCTTTTTTCTGCCTCAGCAGTGAAAGGGTGTGTCTTTGGATTTTATTTAAAGCATGAAATTTCTTTTTTTGAGAGAGGAAAGAAAACAAAACAAAAACACAGAAACCAAACCCCTAACCAAAAACTTTTTTAGAAAAGAAAAGCACACAGCCCAATTACACAAACCGAAACGAATGCTTTAGTTTAAGAAAAGAATATTTGAAGCATCTACCAAACAAGGAGGGGGAAAATCGGGGGAAAAGAAGAACCAAAAGAAGGATAAATAAAAGCTAAATGTACAAGGCTAACAGACGTAGATAACTAGAATTATATGCCTTTAAAAAGTTTCAACTCCCCAACCAAAAATAATCTGTGAGGATCCTAATGACCCCTAGAACCCTTTGAAATTCTTTCTTTAGTTTTATAAAATAATTCTGCAGCTACCTTCTAAGAAATGAAGACAGCTACCTTAAATGGGAGATTATAGGGTGGGAGGAGGAAAGAGAAAGTGGAATTAAGGGACAAAGGGGAGAAAAGCTTAGGCGAATCAACGGATTGCAATCTATCTGCTAGGAATGAACAAGACAACATCAAATGAGGAGCTGTCAGCTGGACCATACAAAAAGCTAAATGTACACAAAAGGTTTTTTTTTTTTTTCCTTTTAAATCTACCATACTGCTTCAGTTCATTTCCAATGCAACAATCTACTCAACACCAAAAATGGTCATATCTATCATAAATACAGAAAGTCAGTTTTTAAAACTTATTTTTTTTAAGCTACAAGTCCTCAACACTCTGTGTGGGTTTTTTTTTTTCCTCTGAAAGTGGGAGTGCTTAACTTTTCCCCTTGAAATTGGCTTCAGCAGAAAAGCTATCCTTAAAATCCCCAGAAAGCTAAAGCAGTTCACATTGTTTTTCTCAAATACTTTCTGCCCATTTTTAAATTAACAAAACAAAAAATCTTTTCTGGAACGAAAATAAACCAAAAAAAAAAAAAAAAAACCAAAAAATAATATATATAAAACAATGATTCTGAAAACAGAACAAAGTGTGAGCGATTGACCTGAGAATAAAAAGACATTACATTTCTTTTTTTCTTTTAGCAAGCCATTGGTATCTGAATGCTAAGATAGCAAGAAATTTTTTAAAACTGTAACAAGGTGGACTGCTTTCCCATACAGTGCATGCCGGGCTCCTCTGTGCTATCGACGTGGGGCGTTTATTGGAAAGGGGCAAATATACAAGGGGTTTAAGCTCCAAAGACATAGGGAGGCCCTGTGGACTTCTGTTTCCCAGACCAATAGTACCTTCAAAAGGACACAATATAACAGGGTTAAGGATTTTTTTCTTTTTAATATTAAAAGAGAAAAGAAAAGACAACAATGTAAAATCACCGGCATAGATAGGTATATGGGAAAACAACCCACGCTTTTTCTTTTTTTTTTCCTTTTTTTTTTTTTTGGTTAGAAGCTTTGGAATTGCAGTTAGTCTATTTTTGAAATTGGTTTATTAATTTTTATTTAAATTCATTTGTGTGTATTGTTCATCTTCAAAGCTTACAATCTGAAGGTGTCCGTTCCTACACTGGTCAGACCACTGTCCTTGGGGCAGCTGGGGTCTTTGGGACCCTCCACTGGGCTCGCCGGTCCGTCGGACTTTTGGCTGAGATCCGTGTCAGACTCCTCCGAATAGTCGTCTGTTGGCATCGAGGGCTGAACCCCTGAGGTGCTGCATGAACTTGAGGTAACCGTTGAAGATGAGGAGAGAGGAGGAAAAGAAGGGGGCTTCGCAGCCGAAGCCCGGGAGACCACTTGCGGCCAAGACTTCCTGGAGGCGTGGGGGGAAGCGGAGGACGAGGACGAGGAGGGGGCGGCGGCCGACGGGGGAGGGGGGCTGTCGTTTGAGTGAGCGGCAGACTGCGAGGTAGATGCGGTGCTAGGATCGGGGAAGCAGGCAGAGTGAGGTAATAAACTAGGGTGCTCTTTGGCGTTTCTTGCTGCTCTCGTGATTGTTCTGTGTTTGTGCAAGGCCGACTCGAGATGTTGACTCAGAGCTTCCTCCCCACACAGCGCGCTCTCGCACGCCAGGCAGTGGTACGAGCCGCCACCGCCGCCGCCGCCGCTGCCACCGCCGCCGCCGCCCGTGGGGACGTGAAGCACCATCTCTTGCAGGTTCACCACAGACTGGCCGAAGAAGCAGAGGGACTTAGCACATAACAACCTGGGAATCTTTTGTTTTACTCTTTCTTTTATTAAACTAAGTCTTGTTTGTTTAAATCAGAAACAAATTCTCAAGTAACAAGAACCCTTTCCCTTTTTTCTGCCTCAGCAGTGAAAGGGTGTGTCTTTGGATTTTATTTAAAGCATGAAATTTCTTTTTTTGAGAGAGGAAAGAAAACAAAACAAAAACACAGAAACCAAACCCCTAACCAAAAACTTTTTTAGAAAAGAAAAGCACACAGCCCAATTACACAAACCGAAACGAATGCTTTAGTTTAAGAAAAGAATATTTGAAGCATCTACCAAACAAGGAGGGGGAAAATCGGGGGAAAAGAAGAACCAAAAGAAGGATAAATAAAAGCTAAATGTACAAGGCTAACAGACGTAGATAACTAGAATTATATGCCTTTAAAAAGTTTCAACTCCCCAACCAAAAATAATCTGTGAGGATCCTAATGACCCCTAGAACCCTTTGAAATTCTTTCTTTAGTTTTATAAAATAATTCTGCAGCTACCTTCTAAGAAATGAAGACAGCTACCTTAAATGGGAGATTATAGGGTGGGAGGAGGAAAGAGAAAGTGGAATTAAGGGACAAAGGGGAGAAAAGCTTAGGCGAATCAACGGATTGCAATCTATCTGCTAGGAATGAACAAGACAACATCAAATGAGGAGCTGTCAGCTGGACCATACAAAAAGCTAAATGTACACAAAAGGTTTTTTTTTTTTTTCCTTTTAAATCTACCATACTGCTTCAGTTCATTTCCAATGCAACAATCTACTCAACACCAAAAATGGTCATATCTATCATAAATACAGAAAGTCAGTTTTTAAAACTTATTTTTTTTAAGCTACAAGTCCTCAACACTCTGTGTGGGTTTTTTTTTTTCCTCTGAAAGTGGGAGTGCTTAACTTTTCCCCTTGAAATTGGCTTCAGCAGAAAAGCTATCCTTAAAATCCCCAGAAAGCTAAAGCAGTTCACATTGTTTTTCTCAAATACTTTCTGCCCATTTTTAAATTAACAAAACAAAAAATCTTTTCTGGAACGAAAATAAACCAAAAAAAAAAAAAAAAACCAAAAAATAATATATATAAAACAATGATTCTGAAAACAGAACAAAGTGTGAGCGATTGACCTGAGAATAAAAAGACATTACATTTCTTTTTTTCTTTTAGCAAGCCATTGGTATCTGAATGCTAAGATAGCAAGAAATTTTTTAAAACTGTAACAAGGTGGACTGCTTTCCCATACAGTGCATGCCGGGCTCCTCTGTGCTATCGACGTGGGGCGTTTATTGGAAAGGGGCAAATATACAAGGGGTTTAAGCTCCAAAGACATAGGGAGGCCCTGTGGACTTCTGTTTCCCAGACCAATAGTACCTTCAAAAGGACACAATATAACAGGGTTAAGGATTTTTTTCTTTTTAATATTAAAAGAGAAAAGAAAAGACAACAATGTAAAATCACCGGCATAGATAGGTATATGGGAAAACAACCCACGCTTTTTCTTTTTTTTTTCCTTTTTTTTTTTTTTGGTTAGAAGCTTTGGAATTGCAGTTAGTCTATTTTTGAAATTGGTTTATTAATTTTTATTTAAATTCATTTGTGTGTATTGTTCATCTTCAAAGCTTACAATCTGAAGGTGTCCGTTCCTACACTGGTCAGACCACTGTCCTTGGGGCAGCTGGGGTCTTTGGGACCCTCCACTGGGCTCGCCGGTCCGTCGGACTTTTGGCTGAGATCCGTGTCAGACTCCTCCGAATAGTCGTCTGTTGGCATCGAGGGCTGAACCCCTGAGGTGCTGCATGAACTTGAGGTAACCGTTGAAGATGAGGAGAGAGGAGGAAAAGAAGGGGGCTTCGCAGCCGAAGCCCGGGAGACCACTTGCGGCCAAGACTTCCTGGAGGCGTGGGGGGAAGCGGAGGACGAGGACGAGGAGGGGGCGGCGGCCGACGGGGGAGGGGGGCTGTCGTTTGAGTGAGCGGCAGACTGCGAGGTAGATGCGGTGCTAGGATCGGGGAAGCAGGCAGAGTGAGGTAATAAACTAGGGTGCTCTTTGGCGTTTCTTGCTGCTCTCGTGATTGTTCTGTGTTTGTGCAAGGCCGACTCGAGATGTTGACTCAGAGCTTCCTCCCCACACAGCGCGCTCTCGCACGCCAGGCAGTGGTACGAGCCGCCACCGCCGCCGCCGCCGCTGCCACCGCCGCCGCCGCCCGTGGGGACGTGAAGCACCATCTCTTGCAGGTTCACCACAGACTGGCCGAAGAAGCAGAGGGACTTCAGGTGGCTCCTCGCCGCCTCCTCGTCACCGAAGCCCGCCTGGCACTTGCGGCAGACCAACTTGTACTGCACCTTTGGAACAATGAAGGGGTCATAGAGGGAGTCCGCACTTTTGCTTTCTGCTTCTGGCTCTTCAGGGGGTTTCGGCAGGAGGGGGGACACCTCACGGGGTGTGTTTTTCTGCTCTTCTGGTTTGGGGGATTCTTTGGCAGGGTCTTTGTCTGGGGAAGCAGCCCCCGGGGGGACTGGGGTTTGGCTTGCTTTGGGCTGCTGCTGCTGCACTTTTTGCTGCTGCTGCTGCTGCTGCTGTAGTTGCCGTTGCTGCTGCTGCTGGAGGGCCTCCTGCAGACTCTGCTGGTATTGCTGGTACTGCTGCAGCAGGGAGCCCGGGGACAGCCCCATCAGGGCCTGCGACAGCGCAGGGCTGTAGGGGAACAGGCCTTCCATGCCATACATCGGCTGCAGGTACCCGCTCTGCAGGGCGCTGGGGATCTGGGGGGCGTAGTAAGGAGAGAAGCCTGGTACAAAGTAAGGGAGGAACTGGCTCGTGAGCAATGCTGTGGGGTCTGAAGTCAAGGCCGCCTGCAGGGCCTGCAGCTGCGCAGGGTCCACCGCATACTCCATGGTGGGCAGTGGCGCTGAGAGCGTGGCTGCGGCCGCCGTGGGGGCCTCTCCTTTCTCCTTCTTGGGGACAGGCAGGGGTTCCCCTTTCCCTTTGTGTGCCTTCTCCTTCTCCTTGACCTTCTCACCGTCTTTGTCCTTGCGCTGTGGCTGCTGCTGCGGCGGGAGCTGTGGTGCAGGTGGTGGCTGGGCTGCTGGCGGTGGCGGCTGCACCTGTGGCTGCTGGGGTTGGGGGGCTGGCTGAGGGGCCATTGCCATGGTGGCTTGTGCTGGGGTCGGGGAGCTCAGCGATGCTGAGGACGGTTTATTTGGTAATCCAGATGTGGGGAGGCCAGGGGAAGGAACTGTTGTGCTGGGCAGACCCATCAGGTTCGGTTTAGGAGACGTTAAAGCTGAAAGGAATGGAGACAGAAGTCATATGTCAGTCTGGGTGGCAAGGCTGAAGCTTGGGAGGTTTTGCTCGGGAGGTTTCATCTGTGTCACTGGCACAGGGTCTAAGAGCTCAGAGCTTGAACTTAAAGGATCCTCTCTGTTGATTTAACGTTTTCAGTAGAGCTTTCTCACCAGGCCCAGGGTTGGCCAACCTGTATTTTAATCCGGACCCCACCCTGGGCCAGCTCCCATACTGTCCCTATCAGCTAAACACCTTCCTGCCCAACATGCCACACCCATCCCACTGGGTCATATTTTCTTTGCCATGCTCCCAGCTACCATTCACTCTGTTGCTAAGTTGTGTACGATTCTTTGGAACCCCATGGACTGCAGCCCACCAAGTTCCTTTGTTCATGGGATTTCCCAGGCCAGAATACTGGAGTGGGTTCCCATTTCCTTTTCCAGAGGATCTTCCTGACCCAGGGATCGAACCCACGTCTCCTGCATTGGCAGGCAGATTCTTCATGACCGAGCCACCAGGGAAGCCTTTCCATTCACTCTGCCCAAGGCAATTAGTCTGGAGGCCCTCAGACTAGCTGTTGCCAGCTGGGACCCATTTGGACCAATGGCATACATCAAAACCCCTGTAGAAGTAATACAGTATGTACAGTATGGAGAAGAGAACGAAAGCAAGAAACCCAGTCAGGCACCAAGACCACATGAATAAACACAACAGGCTCTACACATGTGCCTCTGTGACCTCCACTGCTGCCGCTGAATGGATGTGTTAGGAGGCAGAGAGAGGAGGAGGAGGAAGGGGAGGAAATGAAAACAATCCATTCAAGGTAAACAGAGCCACTGCTTTGACTCAGCTGACCTCCTTTAACAAACCTGTTGAAAATATGACCATCTAGGAGTAGGACTCTGGAGTCCAATGGAAAAATGAGCATTTTCTTCTCCTGCTCCTATTTGGTTGACCAGAAGGTTTGGAAACCAGACACAGAAAGAGGGAAAAGCAATGTCGGAAACAGAACAGCCCAAGTGCTGGCCCCAGCAGTTCCTGACACACCACAAGCCAGGCCCCACTGCTTACGGGTGGCAGGCCATGGCACTAGGCCCACCTAGGGCAGAGCTGCATTCTCAGTCACACTCAGGCCTAACCTACCAATCCTGTAAAGCCTTCATCGAGCCCAGAGATTGCCATCCTCCCTGACCCTTCGTCATCTCCTGGTTTGACTCTTCTGTTTCAGGGTGATGGAAGGCTGCTGCTGGTTCATGTAGACTAGCGAAGTGCTGGAGGACCGCACTGACCACATCCCAGACATTAGACAGTAGGCATCCCTTCTCTTCATCTGGACCACCTTCAGCAAGAAAGCTGGGGTGGGGGGGTTCCAAATAAGTACTGTCTTCATGAGAATAAACATTCCCAAAGGCCAGACCCAGGTGAAGACAATGTTGATTTCTGGCTCCAGGGGTAAAAGGTTCCTTGGGCTATCACACTGCATTAAAAACCCTCAAATTTCAGGTGTGGAGAACAAGATATTGCCTCCAGTTGCCAATCCCAGAAAAAATATGCATTAACTTCAGGATAGCAAGGAGGATGCTTCCCTCAGCATCACATGACATCATTAAATGACACTTCTAAAATGACAGAAAGGGACAGCTGAGATTAAGTCATCCAGTTTCCTGAATGCAGTTAAGGGACCAAAATCAGAGAAGATGTGTCTCACTAGAAAAACCCGGTAAAGGTTTGTTAGTTAAGGTAGCAAACAAGGCCGGGACAGACCAGATAATGAATTCCCCACTCCAGACATGGCCCTGTCTACTTTGAGGCAACAGGCTTGCTCTAGGTTTTAGGTTGGAGCTGCAGCCAGAGCCTGGTGCTCAGCAGGGCAAAGAAGAAATGCTTCCTGATTGCCCCATCCCTATGGCATCAGGCTCCCAGAGAAGAACTGACAGGACAAGAGAGATTCAATTTTAAGGAACAGGTACTGAACCTCTGCTATTTACCAGGCTCTGCACTAGGCGTGTTCACTCAGTAAAGCAACTCAGTACATTCTCACAATAACCCTGTGGCTTTGGTTTTCTCATCTGTAAGGTCAGAACCACACGAGTCGTGCACTCCTGAGGTGGCTGAGGCCTCTCCTGACACGGTGTGGACTGTGGCTGACACGTTTGCTATGTGATGCTTGGAACCCTGGCTCTCCACAGTAGATGGGTGTGGGGAGGAAATGGAAGGTCATGGAAAGAGCTTACCATTGGGCCTGACATACTCCTTTCTTTCCTAATTCCAGATGCAGTACTGCTGGGAGCTGTGGTTCAGTCGGTGGTGGTAACTGGGGCATGCCTGGCTGCCTTGAATGATTAAGAGCATATCTTCCTACCTGGAGTCCACTGTAAGTGATCAGAACCTGAGGAGCACTAAGCATATACCCGTTGACTGACTGGCTCATACTGGGTGCTGTGGAAGGAGTACAGTACATAGCACTGGGAGCCTGGAGGCCTGGGCGGGAGCTCTGGCTCCTGCCCTAGCTTGCTGAATGGTCTTGACCTCTCTGGGCCTCAGTTTTCTCATCTGTAAAACAAGGGGAACAGATCAGACATTCTGATTCTTTCTCATTACTATGAAATGTTGGGCCTTCCCAAGCCCCTCTGCCAAGGTCCCAGGCTGCGGGAGTAGTTCAGTACTCAGCCACTTCCCATCGCCTGTTTCCTGGCGACTCTATCTAGCTGACTCTTATCATCTTCCTGTGACACTACTTGTCAACACAGGTAAGCACCGACTTCTATACCTGAATGCTTTCTTCTCTTAGGATAAGAAAGTGCGATTAGGAATGTCCTGTAAAACCACTGCCAAAATTGTAAAATTTGGATTTAATTCAACCAGAAAGCAGAGCCGCTCTGGGAAGCAGCTGAATCACTAGAGCCCCTGGGAACTGGGACGTTTTGAAGGTAAGGAGGCACACTGAGGGGCTCTGCTTTAGCGAATGTGCACTGGTCAATACAGGCTGTGGGGGACTTACTAACTCGTGCTAAGCCTCACAGGGTCCTAGAGGTGAGGGTCCAATTTAGGAAAGACAGCTGGATCCAGAGAAGATGGGTGAGGAACGAGGAGGAGGAGGAACAAGAGAGGCACACAGGAAGAACTGTGGAACTCCCCATGAGGTAGAAAAATGAGTACCAAGTGTGTGACTCTGCATTAGACAGGGAAATGGGCAGAAGGAAATGAAGAGGTGATTGAACACCCCTAAAAATAAACATTTTCGGTTTAGATGGCTATAAAACACGTCATAATTCAGAACCACATTGCCTAATACAAGTTCCTGGTCAGTGCATTCCAGTATAGAGGTAGTCTAATTAGAAACTAGAGGGCGGTCTAGTGGTTAAGACTCCATGCTTCTACTGCAGGGTGTGTGGGTTCAATCCCTAGACAGGGAACTAAGATCCCACATGCCACATGGTGCAGCCAAAACCCCAAACTAACACACCACTGTGTTTCTGAATCAAAGGGAACCCCAGGAGTAAGGCTCCAGCTTGTGAGAGCTACTTCCTGGTAGCGTCTCTCCTGCCAGAACAGGTCTCTGAAACAGGAGGCGGGACCTCAGGGGACAGCAAAGAGTTTATTTAAATTCTCTTGAACCTGTTTCCAGAAGGCACAACCCAGAATTAGCTAGGATGTTCAAATGTTTTATATTTTCAATAGATTTCTAGATGGGATCTGCATTTCCACAAAGACTGAATGGAAGGGTCCATAATGGAAACTGCCGTCTCAAAAACACCCCAGGATCTAGTACACCAGAACCCTCCAGTTCATGCCCACAGCATACACCCTGTTCTGTGCTGAACGCCAGGCAGAAGTATGGTTTCAGGAGATCGTTCCAACTCCAGGGTCCCCATTCTTGAACTGGGGAGTGGAGGGTCATGTGCATCACAGCTCTCGGGAGACTCAATGGGAGGGACCTGAAATTCTGTTGTAGTTAGAGAACTAGGAATGTGGAGCCTCCCACCTGCCCAGCACTCAGGTTTTGTGTGGTGGCTCTTTACTACTGGGAGAATCGCTGAGAGCAGAACCCACCTGTGTTGGATGGAGTGAAGCCTGGCAGGGAGGGGCTGTTGAGGCCGGGGAGCAACACAGGAGGAATGCCCTGGAGCGCCGGATATGCTGTAGGAAGGTTGAGAGCCTGCAGAGGGGCATTGTCGAACATCCCTTGCTGCTGAGCTGCCAGTCCAAGGACCTCATTGGCCTTTTTAATCCGGTCCAGCTCCTGTTGAGCCATCAGCTGACGTACAGTGGCTGGGTCAAAGTACTCTTTCTCCTTGTCCAGCTGGCTTCCGATGGTGTCTTTAACTTTGGAGATATGCTGTTGGGAGAAGATATGGTCGCGTACAGACAGCCGAGCGCTGTACTTGACGCCACACAAAGTGCACTCTGTTCTGGGTCCCTCGTAACTCGTTTGGTTTATACCAAAATGCTTGGCCATGCTTAACTTGGACTTCTTTTCTTTTGCCCGGGCATTCTGGAACCAGACCTGAACAACTCTCTTTGGCAGTCCAATGTCATTGCCTAGGACTTCACACTCCAGCATGGTGGGTGTCCGGTAGTCATTGAAGCATGACTTGAGGACCTTCAGCTGCAGATTGGTCATTTGAGTGCGAAAACGTTTCTGCCCGGGCCGATCCCCACTGTCTCCAGATTTGCCTGCTGACCCACTCACACCAGGGCTTGGAGAGCAGGGGTCTGCAAGGCTTGAGGTTTCACTGTAGTCCACGGTACCTTCATTGTCATATTCCTTGCTGTAAAAGCTGGGAGCTGGGCTGACCAGGCCTGATGACAACCGATCTTCATATTCGGACATTGCCATCATGGCCGCTTTGGTCAGCCCTTCACTGGGCGCAGAAGAGGATTTGGTTTCAGTTGCTATTCCCGTCGCACTGTCGTTATCCGCATTGCCCTCGTCTCCAGTAGTGGTATCTGTGATCGCTGTATTGACTGAGGAACAGTCATCGTTGTCCAGCTTAGTCTGGTCAAAGTTTAGATTAACTGAGGACATGGAGGGGCTTTCAAAATCTTCTATGCCTTCCACCTTGATGGAAGAAGGGCTCAGAAGAGTCCTGGGAGACAACTCCATGGTTTTGCTCACAGGTGAGAGGGGAACACCTTGGCCATCACTACTGCTTGGGGGTAGGTGGGAAAAGCTAGTTCCATCAAAAATATCTCCCTTCATTTGCAGTCCCCCATCACAGTCTAAGAGCATTGCAGACAGAGTTAGGTTGTAGCCAGCTCTCTTGGCTTCATGCCAATGACGGGACCGGATATGAGCCTCCAGGGCCGTCTTGGCTTTGAAGAGTGCTCTGCAGAAAGGACACCTCCTGTGGGCCTGCGCTGGGCCCACTGCCCGGAACTGTCCTTTCCTTTCCCGGGCCCGGGTGTTCTGAAACCAGACTTGGACTACACGCTTCTTCAAGCCCACCTCATGTGCGATGTGATCCAACATCTTTCGAGTTGGATTGGAGTCCAAGAGATACTTTTGGTAGAGAATTTCTAGCTGTTCTGGCGTGATAGTTGTCCTCAGACGCTTGTCTCTCTGAGGTTCTTCTCCCCCCGTCCCACTGTCATTTTCTCCAGGGCTTGCACTGGCCTTTTCCTCCAGCTTCCTCTTCAGAGTGTTCATCGTGGAGGTGGGAGTTGAAGGGGAAGTGGCTGAGCTTGCGGGAATCTGAGGTATGGCCCCAGAGAGCAGCTGGCTTGCCAGCAGTGGGTTACCAGGGTCAAACAGCATGAAAGGCATATCCAGTGACCTGTCCAAGAACTGGGGGTGGATGAACTGGTTCTGTGCACTCAGGAAGTGAAGCTGCTGATGCTCCTGCCAGTGCTCAAATGATGGGAAGGCCAACTTGCACTGGTCACATTGGTAGGGGATTAGCTGAGGAGGCAGGTTGGCCAGCGGCTGAGGAGTTGACGTATGGAGGGGCTTAAGGGGCAGGTGGGAGAGCTGGGAGGGGCTGGGGCTTGACTGGGGCAAGGGGCACTGAGGGGGGGGCGCCTGTGGAGGAGGCTGCGTAGGTACCGGCGTGGGGGGCGTCAGCTGTGGGAGCTTCTGCTGGGCAGTGCTCATCTTCTGCTCGGGCTGGTCTTGCTGCTGCAGCTCTGCCTTTGGTTGCCCTTGCTTCTCTTGGGTTTGGTTCGGCTGTGCACTGGGAGGTTCAGCCTGTTTTGGTTTTTCATCACTCACCTCTGGTTTTGCACTGAAGGTGGCCAGCTCATCAGCCTCTGACGGAAGCTGCAAGAAAGCAGAGGATGCTGTATTGGCTGCGGGTGCTGGGGTGCTGTAAGCCTGGGAGGGCATCGGGGTGCTGCAAGAGGAACTGGTGGGTGTCAGGATTTCCATGGCATCCATGGAGTCCTCATTCTGGCTGTCATCTTGCCCTTCCTCGTCCTCATCCTTGTAACACAGCTTCTTCTGGTGCTTGATGAGATCGAAGATGCGCTGGAACACCAGGCTGCACTTCTTGCACTGGTAGTTCAAGTTGCTCGTTCGAATATACCTATCGTTGGTAAGCTCACGCCGCTCTCCATCTTTGCCCTCTCCCTGATTCTCATAATTTTTCCTGGCCTTCTGTCGGGCATTCTGAAACCAGACCACTATGACTCGGGTTGGAAGGTTCAGTAAATTAGAGAGTTGCTCAAATTCATCGTCCTTTGGGTAAGCATTGGCATCAAAGAAGTCCTGCAGGACCCTCAGCTGATAGTCGGTAAACCTTGTTCTCGAAGACCTCTTGCTCCCCCAGTACTCCTGCTTCTGAGGTTCTGGAGAAGGGGGCCGAGAGTCGATCTTGAGCTCCTCCAGGCTGGTGATGGGAGGATTGCTGAAGTTGTAAGGGGAGTCCTTGTTCCGCTGCCGCTCTTTGAAGAGTGTGTTTCTGAACCAGTGCTTGATCACTTTCTGGGGCAACCCGGACTTGTCTGCCATCTCTTTGATCTGCTCTTCACTGGGGGAGTTGTTAATGTCAAAATACTGCCGCAGGACTCGGAGCTGGTCATCTGTGATCCTGGTGCGAGGGCGCTTATTCTGCTGCTGGAGCAGACTTGGATTGAGCTGATGCTGGTACAGCTGGGCCAGGTCCGCGGGCAGAGGCTCCACGGGTCCAAGCTGAGGGGGCAGTTGAGCCGGCAATGTCTGCAGTGGCATCGTCTGCATCATGAGTGGTGAGAAGATGGGCAGCTCCATGGGCATGGAGAGCTGGGTGAGGGGCACGGACGGCTGGGCTGGGGCAATCGTGGGTGAAGTGATGGGTGGGGCCGATGTGGGGATGGCCGGGGTGGATGCTGGCTGGGGTGGCGCTGCCGGCAGCGGGGGTGGAG
>SJYX01007731.1:450408-525200 GCA_006410675.1 Oreotragus oreotragus | reverse complement strand
CGGGGGTCTGGGGCCTCAGGGGGTACAGCTTGTCGTAGTGCTCGCGGTACTGTTTGGCAAATCTCTCTAGCTGTTTAAATGGAAAGTAATTTTGATGAACGTGCTCTTGATGACTCTTTAAAATAAGGATGTTAGAAAACAGCTTGCCACAGGAGTCACACTCGAGCTTCTCTGGGTTCTCGCCCTGCTCCGTCTTCCCATTCTTCTTCTGCACCTTCTGCTTGTTCTCGTTGTACTGGATGACCAGCTCAAAGCCAAAGTTCTCCAGCAAGGCCTTGGTAGCATTCCCTCTGGCATCTGAGGCAATGCGTGGAGGGAGCATGGAGGGCTCAGAACTAACCCCAGGGGCCAGTTCTTTCTTCTCTTTGGCCTTCAAGGCATCAGGCAGTGATTCCTTTGGTCCCGAGTTGATCTCGCCCCCCTCGGCACCGTCCCTCTCTCTCTGGCTTTCTTTCTCCTTCTCTTTGATGACCGGTTTGTTTTTCTTCTCAGTGTGCTGACTAGGCTGTAGGAGGGCAGGATGACTCTGGGGCAGAGGGAGCTGGCTCTGCTGCTGCTGCTGCTGCTGCAGCATCTGCTGGTGGCCCTGCTGTGGGATCTGAACCTGGGCCTTCAGGTCTTCCAGCAGGCCTGGGCCCGTCCCAGTCAGCGTTAGAGCCCCACTGGTCACCGGCAAGCTCACCTCCGGGTTGAGCTGGAATTCAGCACTGGGGATGTAGAAGGGGAACAGGAGATGCTGCTGTTGCTGCAGCTGGAGCAGGGTCTCGGTGGTCATGGGGAAGTGAGGCAGAAGGGTGGGGTTGAACAGCTGGGACTGGATCAGAGCTGCCTGCTGCTGCAGCTCCTGTTGCAGGTGAGCTTGAACTTGGGCCTGGGCCTGGGCCAGTGTCTGTGCTTGTTGTTGTTGCTGCTGCTGCTGCTGCTGCTGCTGCCTGGATGCAATCATGTCTGCCAGCTTCTTCCGGTTGGCTTCCTTGGGTTCTGCAGGGGATGCAATGTTGGCACTGATGGGGTTCCCCAGGGGTGGCATTCCTACACTTTCAGCGGGCACTTGACTCAATAAGCTGGAGCTTGCAGCGATGCCAGCACTGCTCGGGTTGGTGGTGGTAAAGGTGTTACTGCCACTGGTGCTCACAGGACTTGGGGTGGAGGAGCTCAAGGGCGCTGTGCTGCTGCCCCCGGTGCCGTTGCTGCTGCCGCTCGCTGCCTCCAGCTTGGCTGCCCGGGCCTTGGTCTGATGCAGCACAGAGCGCATGTGGATCTCCAGGGTGGAACTCTGGCTGTAGGCCACGTTGCAAGTGTTGCACTTAAAAGGTTTGTTGTCAGGGCTGCTGGTGGGTTCTGGCTGACCGGTGGCCGATTCTTGAAGGGCTCTCTTTAACTTGTGTAGGTGGGAGACAGAATTGTAGTGCACGAGCAGGATGTTCTTTTGAGTGAAAGATTCCTTACAGACGGTGCACTTGTAAGGGCGAGAAGGGTCCAGGAATTTTTCCATGGTGAAGTTGGGGCCTTTGCGGAAAGGTAGGGCTCTTTTTGGCTCTGAGCCCGAGTCCTCTTGTACTGACCCAGAGTCGCTGCCCGTCGGGCTCTGTTTATCCTCCAGGTCACTCTCTTCCTCCTTGTCTTCCTCCACGATTATGGTGTGGTCCTCGGACAAGGTGGGGTCCCCCATTGCCAGGAGGTCCCCATTGGCCAGAAGGCCACCATAAAGCTGCTGGATGTCGGCCTCACTCAACTCCAGGTGGCTTGTCTCGAGGTGTTTTTTCAGAGCCTGGAAAGTTCGGAAGCTGCGCTGGCAAAGACAGCACATGGTGGCAGCTCTGATCACATGGTACTGAGAGTGGAGCTGCAGCTTCTCCACTGTCTTGAAAGCCAGGCTGCACTGGTTGCAGCGGTACTTGTACACATGGCGATCCGACACTGGCAGCTGAGGCCTCTTGGCGTGAACTTCGTTGAAGTGTGTCTGGAGGGTGGCGGAAGTTTTGAAAACCTGGTTGCACCCCTTCTTCCAGCACAGGAAGCCTGAGTCTTCTCTCACAGAGCCCGAGTCCACAGGAGAAGGTTTCAAATCTCCACTGTGTTCTGTGCTCGCAGAGGGTAAGATGTTCTTTCCCAAATCCTCTGAGGTTTCTGTAAAGAAAATAAAAATCAAGCCCAATGATAAAGAGGGCTTCAAGCTGCCTACCTAGCAGGGCCTTGTGAACACAGAATCTGATGATGAGGGAAATACCCAACCTGCAGACACACAGGAAGAAGAGAGGAAGAAATGGAAATACAGAAAGTCTCAACTCTTAGTAGGCCTATACCATCACACAGTTCTGTCTTTTAAACAATATTCATTTCAGTTTCTCAAGGAATTAAAGGATACCTCTTTTACATGGATCTAAACTGTAGAATATGTGATTTAGTGCCCTGCTAAGATGTGGGGCATTTGTAAGGACTGCTGTCCGTTGTAACAAATTTTGGATATATTTCTTAGGCATTAAATTTCCTGTTACAGTGTGACTTCTGACTGTCCTCTCTATTCAATAAGCAATGAATGTTCAAGTGGCCAATTATGAAAATAAAATATATTGAATTTTCTTTCTACAATGAGATCATCATACCCATAAATATTCTGACATTTTTTCAGGTCAGTAGTACACTGCCTAGTATGGAGACATCACAAGGGAGGAGGTGGGGCAGTCATGTGGGGCAGAGCTCTTCCCAACTTAAATCTTAGCTGCCGACAGGATGTCAGTGATGGAGGAGAGACTCATAAACAGAGGTCCCACCCAGCGAGGACTCACCACAGGGCACCACCAGCATCTATGTCTACAACAGCGTCCCTTCCAAATGCTCCTTTCTGCTGCCTCCTATCAGACAGTCCTAGAAGTCTCAGAGAAGAGTTCTGTGCAGATACAGTGCCAAGGAAGATACCTAATCCAGTGCCCTGAGATCACTTGTGTGCTCCACAAGTCCTCAGAGAGGGAATGTGTAACGGCTTAGGATGGTAAGTTATGAGTGTACTGACTGAGTCTCTGGCCGTTAACTTCCTCACTGTACAGTCTAAAGGGACCTGTGTCCACCAGAACCTCACTGGTTCTCACCTGAGCTGTTCTCACTTCAAACCACATGAAGAGCAACAGATACCTACTCAGAGCCCGAGTACCCAGTGCTGACAGCAGTGCCCCTGGCCCCTTGAAAAGTTACATTCAGCTTAGGAGTACAGTAAGGGATCTGCGGCACTCTTGCCCTCTATGGACATTCTGTTTCTCTCCTCAGGGTCAAGAGTCATGACACTAACCAGGTTGCTTTCCTGCCTCCTCCACACTGGAGCTCCCGTCTCGATCTGGAACAGCCGCTGGGAGGAACATGCTGCTGGGCATCACCATCTCAGGGGTGGTCACCTGAAGAGAAAGCGGCAGAGACACGAGGCAAGTCAAAAGGAGAGGAAAGAGACCCATATAGGAAAATGTGTAGAAATTATTTAGTAAGCAAAATTAGCCTTCACCAGTGTTAAGGCTGGAGGTGTCACTTTCCATAGCTCACTGAAGATTCATGTTTATTAGACAAAGCTCACATCAGTCAAAAGTGTTTCTCTGGTTGCATTCTGGACATAATTAGCAGTGCACACTTGAAGAATAATCTTATTATTAATATTTTTCCTTTATGTAGAATTTTGACTTTGATCACTGACAATGTTTTGTCATGGGCTGTGAAACTTCTTGTGCAACCAATTAGGTAGATAAGTTGAAAGGCCCACCTTAAGCTGCTGAAAACATAATAAGGGCCCTAATTAAATCATACCTAGTAAAGTACACTGTAATCTTGAAGCAGGGAGCATTGTAGTACTATTTTCAAAATGTATTCAGGCAAGAAGAGGAGGGGAATGAGCGAGAGAAAGGGTAAGAAGAGAGGAGAACAAAGGGAAGGCTAAGGACATGCAGACACACTGGCAGATTTTCTAGGAAACAACATTTTGTAACCCTTTATAAACTGAGATCAAGTGCAAATGAGCATTTCTTATGACTCACTTCAGTCAGGATTTCTCCCAGGGTCTCTCTGCCTGAGGTACACAGCATCAGAGGGAACTTCCACCTGTGTGATAGCCCAGAGGGAGTCCTGCATCCTACAACAGGGCAGCCCCATCTTGGCCACGGCTATGGCTGCCCGATATAGCAACCTGGGTCAGATGAGCTACAATTTAAGGTCAGATTTTTAGGGATTTATTTCTCCAGGCTGTCCTGCCATCTGGCCAGAAACTTGTCCAAACACATTATCATTTGCCTTCCATTAATGTGATAAGAAGCCCTCAGTATGCAACATAAGGCTAAAAGCCTCTTCGTTTAAAAAGAAGCAGTGCCCCTTGGCCTGCTACAGGACAGCAAGGTAGTTGAGGATATTCCGAGATGAATCAGAAAGCATCCTGTTTGAATGCAGCCTGAGACATAAACTGACCCTGAAGTAACAGGAACAGAAACATAACAGTCACCACTAGTCTTTCTGTGTGGCGCCCAGCCCACCTGGAGACATCGTTTCCTCATCAAACATGACCACTGAGATGGTATCTTCTCTTGCTGTTGCAAAGTCCGGAATATCTAGATTACTGTGCAAAATTAAATATTTAAAATAATTTTTACTATTAATTTTTAATGGTTTGAGGATTCTGGCCCTGTTCAAAATTGCTGCTGATACATTCACTAGAATCATCAGTGGTAGGTGCCACCTCAAGGGGAAACTCGGACAGCTGTCACCATAAATACCAAAAAGGTAACTCCTCCTTACATTTCAGGGTGTTAAGATAATCTCAGCAACCCAGATGCCCAAAGGTGCAGAAATTAAGCAACAGGCACTGTGGAGAAGGATGCTGAGGGGCCCTGTGTTTATGAACAGCAGGTGCATGGTAGGTGCAAGTGAGTGACACAGAACCCCTCTTGCACAGACATTGCACCCTCACACAAAGCTTGCCGGCAGCTGGTTAAGGCTAGCTGTTGATGAATCGTTAGGAATGGAGCGGAGATTGCCAAACTCATTCCATCTATTTTCTTTTTAATAGAAAGCATTTCTGACCAGTGTGGTTGGGGAGTCCAGCGGGAATCCAAGAAGTGAAAGGTCACCGATTAATTTATAGTCCTCAACCGAGGGGGAGCACGAGGTTGGGGGCAAGATGGGGAGAAAGGGAAAGGGAAAAAAGACTCCCCACCACCACCTTTCTCAGTTGTAGCTGCAGGATCAGTCCTTTCCTGGGATCTTTAGGAATTATGAAAAATGAATCATGAGAAATAAAAAAAAGCCCTACAGAGTAAAAAAGAATAAAATTATCTAACACCTCAGCTGCACATCATTATAGAAAACTGTGGGCTCTTTATACGCATTACAGTAAGGCAGACATCCCCTCTAACAGACTCAGTACGACGGATCAGTAATTGTTTTCATACACTTTAATTAGAAAAACTCAGATGGCTATGAATAATAATGGAAAAGAGAGACTTTTGCACTTGAAAGGTTGAAGTCAATCAAGTGTGAATGACGGCAAAAAAGAAAAAAAAAAAAAAGACACCAATTCATCAGCCCTCTGTTGTCTCGCCGCGACTTTAATCATAATTCCTGATTGGGATTCAAGAAGGCAGTAAGCAGCGGTTCTTTGTCTGCCTTCACCTTCCATCAATTAACTCTCCCCGAAATATAATCATCAACCTCACATGCTCCTCTGCATCTTAATCTGGGCCTCCAAACCTGCAAGTCTTGCCCCGTATATGTTTAAGTAATTACTTTTATCTACCTGTATCTTCTCATCTATAGTACCCAACCTCTCCCTGAAACCAAACAAACAAAAAAGATTCAGCATATAAAATCTTAATGGACAAGAAGTTCCCAGGAGACTGAGAGAGAGACTCCTAAAGGGAATCCTAAGGATCTAGAAATTGTGACGGGGTCTATCTGCCCATGTGTCTGAACAGAGAGATGGCAATGGAAGCCTCTTTGCTACGCAGGACACTGACAGGCCCCACGTCAACTCTTGGACGTTAAATATTCCTGTGTCTGTGTCCATTCCTCTTTCTCCTACCAGCTTCTCAACCCTGTCACTCAAAGTTTCCACACTTTTTTGGTCAACAGCCAAAAGTACAGTCCTGCCAATGCCTCACTGAGGAGCTGTGCTCACAGATGATGATGTAAATTGGCCAAGGGCAGAGTTCCTTCAGCACCCCTTCTCTCCCAATCAGATATGGCTGCCACACAGCATGGAAGGCTCAAACCACCCCAGCCAGCCTGGAGGTCCCTGGGAAAGGCGGTCACTCACCAGTGTCAAGCACAGTTCTGTAAAGGCCTTCCTTTCACGAGGAGCATCAGAGCACACTGGCAGGTGAAGGGAAAAAACCTGCCCACAGTATAACCAGCCTCCACCCTCCCCCACCAAATGTGTCCAAGCTGCAGACCCCCCAAGCACTGGATGCCACCATTACACACTGTCCCAGCACCCCCAACCACAGACTCAGATGCCAGACAAAGAGATTAAGGTTTGGCCAGACCACACTATCAGTCCAAACACCTACTCATCCTACATCGACATCCATGTAGATTGATTCTTCCAGTAATCTTACACCCATACACAATGAGTATGTTAAATTACATTCTCCCATACTTGACACTAATGTATAAACAGGACTTAAGACTATGAAAACAGACTTTTAACTAAAAGTCCAAGTTTTTCAGGTAAGAAAGTTCAATCTCTTAGAGCCATGACTTCCTCAGAATTTGAGTCTCTCTTAATTGGTGGCAGTCTGGATAGCACACACCTTCTTCCTGCCTCTCTGAGCCAAGTCAGGTATGCAGAGTTGATGGGAACACAGGAACAAAGTATCATCTGAGCAGGGATAGAACCTTCCAAACAGGTAAACAGGTCTCACACAGAGTGAAAAATGGGGAGTTCTGCGCTGATGCTGGAAATCTTCAAGTTTCAGCAATATTCATATATGGCAATAGAAGTGTTCTACTTCTTCACGTGAAGAAAAATCTTCACACTTAAGCAATTCCAAAACAACTCAGTTGATGAGAAGGAAGGGCCTCAAGTGATTCTGCTTGTCCATTCATTTGACCATCATTCACTAAACTTTGTACAAGGTCCCTGTGCCACTTGCTTGTGAGACAGAGCAAGACCAGGTCCTTGGGCCCAAGAAGCTCACATCCAGAATAATTAACCTTTTAGATATCATAAACTCATTAGGAAATCTGATGAAAGTGGCAGGCTCCTAGAAAAAATACTTTCAAACAGACTATTGCAGATAATTTCAGGAAATCACAGGCTCCCTAGAGAGAAATTCCTGGACTCAGGTTAATTGCCCTTGAACTACTAGGAAAGGTGACATGGCTTTGTAAATACCTCCTGTTCAGTTCACCATTATTTAGGATTATGATTTAATGCCTTGCAAGTTTCTGTGACGTGAGTGGGCCTGAAAGCCTCAAGGACGCATCTTATAAAAGCCAGAGTCTTAGATGTGGGTCTGGTCCCCACTGTGACATTCAAGAGGGGCCGCTGATATTTACTCTTTCCCAATGGAAGAAGCTGGATTATAAGGAGCTGCCACACTCCTTGCTTTCTTTGGGTCATGGATGTGAAATGGCCAAATACAACACTTTGAGCAACCAAGGGGTATATAAGTTTTGCTAAATTCTTAACGGGTCTGTTCATGCAAATTCATCCCTCAAGGCCACCCTGAGGTTAGATCAATGCAACCAACAAGTTCCACTTGCTGGCAAGCAAAGGTATCTTCTCAGACCCAAGTACTGCACCTCACTTCTCTGAGACTTTCATCCCCACAGCCTTGGCAGTGCTCACCTGAGTAGAGTTGCTTTCTGAAAGGCTCACTATTCCAGGTGAAAAGACAGGTTTGCCAAAACCTAGACTCCCAAAGAGACTGAAATCCTTCACATTTCAGTAAAAAATCAACAAACTGAAGAGCTTCAGATGAAGGGAAAGAAAGAGGGAATGATGACAGAGGGAAAGACAGAACCTCAGACACAGGCCTTCCCAGCAGAGACCTGGCTAGTGTGTACACCTGATGAATGAGGTATTGGTCCTATTCTTTATTTTTATTTTTTTTAATAATAAAAATGATTATATTGAATTATTATTCATTTAACAAATGACTTTATAAAATACAGTCTGCTCAGAAGAAACAGGTATTTTCAGTGTATATAACTGGTAAAGATATAGTATCTAGAATATGTTTTAAATGTTTACAAATCAATAATGATTTTTTTTTAATTGAGCTCAATATATTGTAGTATTGGGAACATGCATAGAAGTCAGAGTAGAAACAGTTACTACTATCATCAGCATCACCATTGCTATAACCATAGTTTATGAAACTTTAACCTGGAGTTTATGAAAACAGTCTTTAAAAGCCAGCACTTCCAGACCTTAGCATTCTAGCTCGTGGGGGATCTAGAGTTCATGGTGCCAGTGAGGGTCCAGCTGCTCACTTCCTCCTCTGACCTCAACGGTTGCCAGGATGTAGGAGCTGTCTGCATGCCTGCAGCCAGCAAGCCAGGCACTGCTTGGCAGCAAAGCCTCAGAGTTTTTCTTTTTTACTACTACCTTCCAGTTGTGCTAGGTTGGGCGCAGGACCCTGGTGTCTAGAGGGCCATTTCTCTGTCTCATTTCCCTTCTAAAATGTCATCTATATGGCTTTTTTTTTTTTTTAACCTAAAACCCATGAGGAAAAATTGTAGAGCAATATTAACATTCATATTGACCAGAAACAAATGTAGCCCTGAACCAGATTTTAAAAATCTAAGAATCAGAAAGACTGAAAAAAGGAGATAGGTGGGAGAACCTGGAACACATGAACAGTTCTCTCTCTCTCTCTCTCTCTCTCTCTCTCTCACACACACACACACACACACACACAGCAGAAGAGAGAGAGAAGAGAGCTGAGAAGGAGACTGAATTGGAGAGAAAAGCTTCATTAGACTCAGAGAGGCAAGCAGTGGCAGTATACCAAGGTCACTTCTAATTTAGACCATCTAATTGGCAAACAGGCTCCAAATGGCTATCATCTCACAGGACTTGGAATTAATGAAGCCCGATTATTTTCATTACCTTCCTCGGAGATGCAGACAAAGTGAGAGCTGATACCCAAGTGGGTGCCACAGCCTCAGGGCTAGTGGCCACCTGAGAGCCCGGTGCAGGGGGGCCAAGTGGCCAGCCTGGTCTGGAGACTCAGATGTACAGGCACACGGTGAGCAGAGAGAGAGATGCTGACCAAAAACATCACAGGAGTCAGACAGCTGTAGGGTGGGGTGAGGTGTAGGGGGGTGGGAGCTGTGGAACTGCAGGCAGCATGGGTCCAGGAGCTATGAAGGGGAATCAGTGCATGTACAAAAAACATACAGGATAATTAAGAACTACTAAAGGGAACAAAGATGAAGAGCTAGAGAAAAAGGTGTTTCTGGCTGCTCCAGACTTAGACCCGTTCTCCGCCATGAGGTCACACTTTGCTAAGTGATGGAGGAACAAAGACAGTTTCCCTGTGTTAATGCTCTGCAATCCCAGTGGTGTGTCCTGCCACTCAGGACAGTGATCAATTAGAGTAATTCAGGACCACTGAAAATTATTGTAGGTGGTCTTTCCTATTCTCATTTAGGGGCTATAAACCTGGCCCCCTTGCCCTCAACCCTCCTCCCCTGGAAAACTGAGCAAAAAGAGGGCACAAGCAGTGGCTCCTATAGCCCCACGCTGACTCAGACTCCTGAACCTCTCTGTCACTAGGTGAGAGCGCTACAGTCCTGGCGTTGGGGACCAGCCGCTCAGTGGGGCCTGGAGGGGCACCTGTCTCACTGTCTTAAGCTTTATAGATTTCCTTCTTTCTTACCACGTGTGTAAAGACAACCTTTGGGGCTCTGTTTCCCACAGGCCCAGCAGAATGAACTGCTGTGGGTGCAGTTTCCATAGCAGAGGGCCAGAGCTGCAATTGTTCCCAGTGGAGAATATTTTTCAAGCCCCTTCATCGGTAAAAAGAAGGGGGCCCATGGAGGACACAGATATGAGATGCAGAGCATAAGCAAGCAGCTGTTACCATAGCAACAGACATATTAGACCCTGCAGGTTCCTGAAAGCTGTCTGATAAGGTATTATTAAATGAAGCCTCCTCAAAACACTCTCCATTTACAACTGAACTGGAAGACATTGTATAGAAAGTAATCTATTTCCATTTATCAAGGTGGAATTTACTTTTAGAGAGACTGAAACCCAATTCAAGCCAGATCCTGAGACCTTGGGCCCAGATAGCAAAAAATATTTACCAGAATTTACAGCTTCAGATACCATGGACACACCCCACATCTGCCAGGAGGTGTCTGTTTGGTAGATTTTGCCAGGTCTTCCCAGTCTGCACCAAAGGCAGTGCATTCAGTCAAACCATCTGGCAAGGAAGAAGATTCACTACTCTCACTGCCATTCATCCGGGCCACTCAAAGATAAAGCAGACATAACTTTCTCCTCTGGGAGGATGAGTGACTGGACACTGACCATCCCTTAATGATACAGTTTAGAAAATGGAGCTCCGATTTGAGGGGCATATCTCATCATGCTGTTTTCAGAGTTTCCTGCTCTAGATGGCCAGGAACAAACAGATACACCATCAAAAAGTCTAACCAATATTTCCCCTTGGACAGTTTTCTAATAAAGTTGCCATAAAAATAGCCTCCAGGGGCATGATTTTAACCACAGATTCATTATAAACAGTTGTAAAACAATTTTAAAATTTCATTTTAACACCATACTTTTCAGAGGGAGGACGGTGACAGCTACTTAATTGTTACGGTAAAGACCAAGATGAGCAGTCCAGCCCTAAAGTAGGGGGCCTGGGTTCACCCCAAAGTATGGCCACAAACTCCCCTCCAACCTTGGCTACTTGTCTTTTCCCTGCTGAGCCTGCTAAAGGATGAAGATGGAACTGCTTCCTTTAACTTGACACAAAACATCCTCATGACTTAAGAAACCAGTTCAATACCGACAGTCATGCAGTAACTCCATCTTCATGCAAAGAGAGGGTACCAAACTGACCTTACAGACACCTTTAGTCAAACGTAAAACCCTTACATGATTACAGTTCCCACAACTTTCAACTTTATTTCTGAATCCATTAACTGTCTCCTGTTGCTAGCAAATGAACCTCCTATAGTCAGCACATTTCCCACAATTTGCACACTTTTTCAGAAATGTCTAGAAAACACCTCCATTGTGTGCTGTGGGAAAATGAGGTAGGTATACAGGGGTTTCTGAACAGGTGCCAAGCACAGCCCCTTTAGGGAGCACATTTCTCCTACACAATTATGTTCTTGGGGAGTCTTCTCAAACAGGGATTATTAACCTGGCTCCTTGGGTGAACTGTGGGTATCCTTATGCTCCCTGGCATTATACACACAATTTTGTAGGGATGTACCTGTTGGTCCCGTGGCTTAAGTCTTATCGTTCCCAATGCAGGGGGCCCAGGTTTGATCCCTGGTCAGGGAACTACATCCACAAGCCACAAATAAGAGTTTGTACGTCACGACTGAAGATCCCGCATGCTACTATGAAGACTGCAGATGCTGCTGCAGCTAAGACCTGGTGCAGCCATTCTTAAAAAAAATTTTGTATATGCAGAATACTTGAAAGAGTTCTTAATAACGGATGTCAAACTAGCATGCATAGAATACCCAGTAGGCTACTGAATCATATTCACCAGTCTCCCCCAAAAAGGATTTGAGAATCACTGCTTGAGTATCACCCCCAAGTATCTTAGGAATTTAGTACCCAAGCAAACACAGCAGTAACATCCTGTTGTTAAATGAAGAAGACTCAAATGACCATCAGACTTGCTACCTTGTACCACACTGTTGCTGTTTATAGAAGAATTAATATGACAAACAATGGCTATTTGGGATAAAATTTATATACTGGTCCTTAAGAATATATAAATGAAACACTGTCTAATGTAAACCAATCATACAGATTACTACAGGCAAATATTTCCTAAACCAGTGTGATATTAAACAGGAAAAATAATCACCAGAGCAAAAGAATAATGTATTGAAAATGCCTCCCTCCTCACATCTCTTCCTACTTCTTTAGGCTCCCACGGTTCCAGGTCAGCTGTGGGAAGTCCTGGGTTGGCCAAAAAGTCCATTCATCTAGGAAATAGGTTGTTCATTAGTTTTTGGTGAAAATGGGAAAATGTGTCTTTTATTTTTACTTAGACCCAAATGAACTTTTTGGCCAACCCAGTATGACAGCCTGAGGAAAATCCCAAGGCTGGAGAGAATTCCCAGGAAACTTGTAACATAGATACCCACCATCCACAAAGTTTCCACTTACAGAGAATCTTTCAACCTGTTCACCAATCTATTTGAAAATACCCATGGAAAGTCACACTTGCAGCACATAGGTCACCATAGTTTCCCATTGGCTGCTAAAGTTCCCCTGACGCAGCAACAAAAATATATTCCTCATGACAAAACATCACTTAGGACATACATTAGTATCACCTGCAGAATTTTGAAACGTTTTCACATTATGTTATATTTAAATCTCTGTACTAATCTTTTGGGCCATGTTTACAGTGGCCACTTAGAGCCATGCCCCGCCAAGTATAGCAACTTCATGTTCAAAATGCAAAGCCCTTGTCCATGAATCGACACGTGCTACCCAAATGAGCATCTTCCTGCCTTGAAAACGAAAGCATCCACCCGAGAGACTTCCCTGTCACGGGGCTGCATTCCTAGAGTGGGAGAATCTGGGATCAAATCTCAACTTTGCCACCTAAAAATGGCATCACAGCAATTAACTTCTCTGAGCCTCAGTTTCTTCAGCCATAATGTAAACGTGTCAAGCCTTTTTTAAACAGAGTGGCTGTGAGGATGAAATGAAACATAATGAATCTAAGAATAACCTAGAATATGACTTGCTCAGTAAAGGCCTGCAGAACCTGAATACCATCTTGCAGTTAACTCCCCCCAGGCCTCTGCATCTGGAGGGGAGAGGATGATGAGGGATGCTGAGAAACACAGAGCCCTCTGGGTCACCATCATGCTAAGACTAAGGTTGACAGTGGTCACAGGACCATCGCTGACATTTCCAACTCTGTCCTGGCTCTGGCGTCCAGCAGCACAGCATCCTGTCCATGTCACAGTGCCACCCTTGACCCCTGGGGAGAGAAGAGCCCTGAGGTGCTGCTCCCGGCCGCCTTACCGTCATGATGAGCTTCTCCACACAGTCGGGCGCCACGCTGTGGAGGTGGGTGAGGTGCAGCTGGAGGTGGATCTTGTTGTTGAGCATGTCCTGGCAGAGGGGGCAGCGGAGCATGGGCTGCACCGAGTGCTGCGTCATGGCGTGCACGCGCAGCCGGTTGACGTCGGCATTGCTGTACTTGCAGTAGGGACACTGGTACATCTGTGGGGGACATGGCAACCCGCCGGTTGACTCTTCAGTTCCCACGGCAACAGTGTCTGTCCCATGCCTGCCCACCGGAGCCCGCCCTCCCCATCCCACTGCCCCAGGTATCTGAAATACTCTCCCACAGCACAGCCCCTCCAGGCCTCACCTGCTCTGGCTTGGTCTCCTCTGATGTTTTTGGTCGCTTTGAAGAAAGAGGGGACTCCGAACTACCTGGGAAGGAGATGCGTTTGGAGGTTGCAGGAGAATCTGTCAGCTCCTTCTCTGCTTGGCTTGATGATCCTGGAAGGAAAAGCAGAAGATGTAATCCAGCAGCCAGGCCAGGCCAGCTCCCAGAGGGTGCATGCTGGGTGAGAGTCAACATTCATTCATAGCTCAGGGTGTTTGTGAAACACCCAAATTAAAGGAGGATGAGCATCTAGATGGGTTTATCGGGCACGGTGGGAAAGAAGCAGGCATTGCTTTCCGTTGCCTATGAATTTCTGTCACTACACCACTTTAACAACTGAACACCAAGGAAAAAAGGTGAAGAAACGGACTAAAAAGCTTTGAGTTGGATAAACCTACATTCAGTCTGTTCTGACTCCCCTCCCCGCTGATCAAGACACAACCTACTGGCTCATGAGGGTGGCTGGGGAAGTCTCACCAACTGCTCTGCCAACCACGAGTCAACCCAAGAACCAGACAGACTCTCATAGATGTAATCAACGGTATGCTCCCAACTTTACTGTCACAGCTCTTGAAATCAAAGGAGACCTGATGAATGTGAACCAAAGCTTGATTTTTTGCATGTATCTGTTCTCATGCAAAAAATCAAGCTTTGGTTCAGCAACTTGCTTTTGGCGGGGAGACATAAGAGTGGAACTAGGCAGGGCATGAATCCAACTTATAAATGAGCCAACGCTCCAGACACAAGAGTTTACTCAGAGTGGGTAGTTCAGAGAGAGAGAGTTTCCTATCTGCTTGCCCAGACCATGCCCTCTCACCCCCATGTCACCAGAAGGACAAAACACTGACGAGAGAGGAGGGCCACCTGAGGCTTAAGCAGCAAACAGTGGGCACAGAGCAGTGGCGGAAGGGGTTCTCTGAATCACGGAAAGAGACCTGCGAGATCTGGATGAGAAAACAGCTGGGCTAACAAGGTTTAACCAGGATAAATAAGCAGAGAGCCTCTCGCATAAACACAAATCCTCAAGTGGTCAGATCTGGTTATTCCGAAACCTGGTCAGTAGCTTAACGCTGGCCCTCTCACTTGTTTTGGATGGGGAACTCCATTTTTCAGAATCTCAGTACAAGAGGCAAGAAGAAAAATCCTAAAAATGGTAGCGAGACAAGACATACCCACTGCCCGCTGCCCTCACTGAAAAATCATTTGACTCCATGTAGAGGCCATTGGTATGGAAAGCCTCATTTCTACTCTTCGGTCAGACTGCTTTCTGTCTCATCCGGTCTAGTTACCCAGCATGTGTTTCCAGCTTTGAGATTTGTTCTGATGTGGATACACAAGATGCTGTCATTACAGATGTGTGCTTTAATAAACAGTTGTAAAAAATCAATTTTGTTCATTAAAATCATAAGGCCACACAATAATTTTCAGGGGAAAAAAAAAAAAAGTGAAATGCAGGAAATATTCCAGGAAGTGGATGCTCTTCCCAGAATGCACATCTTGTGACCTTTAACCCCAGTATCTTGTAACCTGGTCTACATAAGTTCGTAGAACATCTATTATTTAAAAAGTACAAGGACAAGCATATTACATACAGACCCCTCCTCCTCCCAACACACACATTCATAACAGTACTTTAATCTGTCTCGAATCGACTTCAAACCCATTTTGCTCTTAATGGGAGTTATTCATTTTCACTTGAAAGGTAATACATGACGGCTGGATATTTAATGTGATGGACTGGCTGCCGATTAACTAGGTGCTGTAACATTCTAGTCTGGTTCCCCCATGGCCCACTTCCCCTCTCCCAGACCCCCTCAGACCTGATCCTTCTAAACCCTGTGTCATGGGTTTTAGACCTCTGAGTGTGATGGGCCGCTGCCTGCACACTCCCACAATAAGAGTCTTTAATTAATGTTTCAGGGACTTGAGATCTTCCTTTCCCCAGAAGATTCCTTATTCGCCATCATTTTTCATTTTTGCTTATTGGTTGTCTTCTATGTGTTAGCTCTTCAAGTTCCCCCTAAAGATGGGGTGGCGGTGGTGGAGGCACCACCTAAAGTATCTTTAGGTGATACTTCAGATGCCTGTTTGTTAGAGCCATCCTCCACCTTCCTCACTTCCACCTCTAGTCTGTAGGATTCAGGGCTTACAGTTAGGAAGGAGCTGCCGAATGGCTCTCCCTTCCTCTAGGGGCGAGCCAGGATACAGAATTCTCCTCTAAACACCCATCTCCGTCTTTTTAGTTAATCTGCCTGACCTGAAACAACACTTGCTTTTAAAGGACCGTGATGCCACCTTGTTAGTGCCCTCCATCTCTGCCACCCACCCCCCTGCCCTGCCCAGAATGACTGTCAGCCCTGCAGCTGATGGGCAGTGTGATGAACAACTAGGAGGCTGAGACCACCAGACTTATCTCACTCACTGAAAAAAGCAAACCCAGTGTAACCCAGTGCAGCATTAGTTTTCTCATATGTCCAAAGGGTCCATCCTCTTCCTTTAGTGCTGAACGTGTGATGACTTGTGAAGAGGTTGCAGAGGTGAGGATTCTGGTTTCAGAAGCCACTCTTCTTTTCCCTTTGGATGAAGAGGGGGACTTTTATTATCTCCACCACCCACCCCCCCAACCTGCCATTGCCATACTCTCATATTGCTCTGGGATTCTAAAGGCTTCCTTTGTATGCTCAAGCTAAGGAGTCCTTCTAAAGTGTTTTTAAAAAAATAAAATCAGCACTCACTCACTCATTCCTCTTTCTCTGGAGCAATACAGCAGCCCAGCTCTAATACAAAACCCTGCATCCACTAGTGTAAAAACTTTCAGGGCTCATCCCACTTCTGTCTGGGGCAATCTGCATTTTTATTAGATCAGATTTGTCTAGATTTGCTGGGACGTTAGCCACCTAGGCTTCTTCTCTAAAGATAAAGCCATGCCTTTCTCATATCAGAGTCTGTTAACACCCAGTACAATTCCATTGTGCATCCCTGGGTGATGTGGGGACTGCTCCAAAGAGGCTAACGAGGCTGACAGGCCTCCTCCTAGCCTGACCCCAGACATTAAAATGCCAGTCCCTATCAAACCATGGTGCCAAAGCCTTTATAAAATTTCTGTAGATGGGCAAACAGCTGTGCAAGTTCTCCGTCAGCAGGCTGGAACGGGATTCACTCCTGGCCGTGACAGTCCAACCTTTTCTCAAGCTTCTTCTCTCTGAACAACTTCTCAAGGGCCAGAGTCCTAAAGTCAGTTCCTACTTCTGTTCTGTCACTAGCATACATCATGGGCCATCAGTAAATGAGGTAGTACAAATACCAAAAGGGAAAGCAGTGTGGTTTGAAGGCTTTCTAAAAGTCTAACTTAAATTCTAAGAGATGTCACGAGTCTAGAGAAAACATTTTATCTGTTAAAAAAATTAATTAGTGGTCACTTGAAGGCCATTATGACATCACAGCAGTAAAATACAAACATGCATCCAGAGACAAGCAGTGCCTGGAACCACTGGTTTATACTGGTCACAACTGGAAGGGTTACAACCTGTAGTGGCTTCTTCAACAAAGACAAACTGGAGTGGATGTTAGCCACTGGTTCAGTTAGCAGAACTGAACAGTCTAGATCTTTTACAAAAAGGCATGGTTAAGTAAACCATGGGACAGCCTCTTCCCTATTAGATGAGGTTACATATGATAGCTATGCAGCAATGCAGAAAAGTTAATCTGAAGGAACAAAAAAGATAAAATGTGTATTATACCATGATACAGCTCTATAAAAAAAATAGGAATTAGGAAAAAGACCAAATGAAGATGACTGCTGTATTTAGGTGATGGACCTAAATTTAGGTCATAGACCATTTCCCCATTTCCTCAGTTTGTCATGTAGTTATATTATTTTTAATATTATAATTAAAGTGTTCAGAATTTATATTCAACTGTCCATGAAAATGTGTATATTTGGATCCATACTGTTTGGATCCATACTGTGCAAAACCTCGGGTGGTATATTTTACTTTGCTAGTTAAAGCAATTTTTCTTCATTTTGGCAGCTGTGTCATATGAAAATATGTGTTAAATCTCAATGAATCTTCCATAGGCAACATGCTGGGCTCCTGGCACTTCAAAAGGTTTAAAAACATGGCCAGGAATCACGCGAGTGCACGCGCCGTGGATGACATACTCTATAAAGCCAGGCAAGAGGGATGCTGGGACAGTGAAAGGCTGGGTCAAACCCCAGCCACAGCCTGACAGTGTGAGCTGTGGCTTCCTTACCATGCAGACTTTCGAAGGCGTGAACAAAATTGTTCAACTTGTCAGGGGTTGAGGCTGCCCCACCCGACTGACTGGTGAGGCACAAAAAGGACCTGCACATGGTGGTCATGGAGGACAAAAAATTCAAAATCAACCTTCTGGGCCAAAAGCCACCATTCCCCCTTAAACTGGGATGCGCTGGCCACTGTAAGACAAAGACGGGCGCGGAGGGCGGCAGACCTGATCGATGACACTCTGTTTTATTCTCTGAGGTTCCTCTACATTCCAGGCAGAAGAATTTCATTTCTTTCTTTCTTTCTTTCTTTCTTTCTTTATTTATTTTTTTTTTTACACGAACTCCCAAACATGGACCCCCCTCCCACCTCCCACCCCACATCTTCCCTCCATTTCAAAGGGAAAGACAGTAGTCACTGCATGGCTTCCTGAGGAAAAACGAAAACCACTTCTGTGACATCAACAAACATTGGTCTCCTTTGTCTGTAACATATCTGCTTCAGTTCAGTTCAGTTCAGCCGCTCAGTCGTGTCCGACTCTTAGCGACCCCATGAATCGCAGCACACCAGGCCTCCCTGTCCATCACCAACTCCCGGAGTTCACTCAAACTCATGTCCATCGAATCGGTGATGCCATCCAGCCATCCGATCCTCGGTTGTCCCCTTCTCCTGCCCCCAATCCCTCCCAGCATCAGAGTCTTTTCCAGTGAGTCAACTCTTTGCATGAGGTGGCCAAAGTATTAGAGTTTCAGCTTTAGCATCATTCCTTCCAAAGAATACCCAGGGCTAATCTCCTTTAGAATGGTCTGGTTGGATCTCCTTGCAGTCCAAGGGACTCTCAAGAGTCTTCTCCAACACCACAGTTCAAAAGCATCAGTTCTTCGGTGCTCAGCTTTCTTCACAGTCCAACTCTCACATCCATACATGACTACTGGAAAAACCATAGCCTTGACTAGACAGACCTTTGTTGGCAAAGTAATGTTTCTGCTTTTGAATATGCTATCTAGGTTGGTCATAACTTTTCTTCCAAGGAGTAAGCGTGTTTTAATTTCATGGCTGCAGTCACCATCTGCAGTGATTTTGGAGCCCAAAAAAATAAAGTCTGACACTGTTTCCACTGTTTCCCCATCTGCTTAGGGAGTGTTTAACCTAAAAGTAATTACTTAAAAATTTATTTCTCCTGTCATATTAATTAGAGGGAGCAAGGAACAGAAGAGAGGTGATCTGAATTCAAGCAAGTTTTATTTGCAGTTTTGAAGACATGGTCCTACTCTGTTCTAAGCACACAGAATAATTAAAACAAGCCTAGTAAGGGGCTTCAGACAGGAGGTGACTAACTGTGAAGAATAGGCAAGAATAATATGTAGGGGGCTTATCAAGTGGTCAGGTATGGTAGAAATACACAGCCCCTTTAACTTGACTTGATAAAAACACTTTTATAGAACAAATTCTCACCCAATTCCAATCCTCACTAATAAACTAAAATGCAAGTCACTGAAATTTTGGTGGCAGAAAGCTTTAGAGTTGTACTCACGAGACCGTGGACAGCCTGCAGACTTTCTCACCTAGTGAGGTAGCTGTACAACTCAAGCCAAGGAGGGCAGGGATTTGCTGCCTCCTGAAAAAGAAATCTGAAGAAAAACTGGCAATGGAACAGAAATGGAACCTTACAGGATGCAATGTTTGGTTTTCTCTAGTCATTACCCAAGACGTTGACTCGTCCTCCAAGATAATATAGAGTACCAGAAATTTTAGTTTCATGAGCAACATTCACCTGCTCGTCACTCATCACATCGAGTTGGTGGAGTTTTCTTCACCAACTCGAAGGTGCTGTTTGCATGGTGGACATTCTCTGTCACAGGCCTGCACTTGGCCAGAGTCCTCCCTTGAGGAGATCAGGGCCTGTGCTGAGCGTCCACACTGCTGGACATCCATCGGCTTGCCATCTTGCCACCTGCTTGCAATTGTCTCCCCAGAGCAGAGGCTAGGGTTTTGTGTCACATCTTCCACGGAGGTACTATACTTGATAGGTGGCCAGAGATCTGGTTAAACTCTCTCCCTTTCCTACTGTAGAGAACGACGGTTCCTCTAAAGGGTCTGCTCTGCTGCCAACTTGGCTGTTGAACATGCACAGCTCTCCTTCTGCCTCTAGCCGAGCACTTAAAGTCATTTCTCAAAGAGGAATCGGGAGTCTATGAGGTGAAGGTGAGCACTGGCACAGCCAGCGGGGGTCTTCACGCTCATTTCCTCCCTTCTTGGCATGGTGGAAGCGGTGTTCCACCAAAGTGCCAACCCTTTTCTTTCCGGTGAAGGCCTGGGAGGCTGCCTGAAGTGTCATCCTTGTGAAAGACCAAAGACCCCACCCCCACCTCTCAACCATCAGACTCTGAGCTAAAGCACCACCGACAGCCCCTCCATCTAAACTTCCATCTCCCAAACCAGCAACATAATGGAGGAGCCAATTAAATGATTATTAATTCATGCTACTTTCCGTAAGCCAGAGGTTCTCATCGCCTTGTGTTCCGTAAACCAGCTTGCCACCTGCCCCAGAAATTTACAGCAATCTTTTCTATCTCCATTGACTAAGGAGAAAAAAACATATTCGTACAACTCCAGACTTGATGCTTGAGTTTGAGATAATGACCCTAGCATGGAAGCTTCACCAGACTTGAAAATGGTCATTCGGCTCATAACAAAAATGCAATGCAAGGGGCAGTGAGCTCTCTCTACAGCCAACCCCCGCCCCCACCCGCACTCCCTTCTAGAAAGCAGAAGTGCACAGCTTCCAGAGGACGCTTTGTGCTGTCCTGCTGAGCCTACTGTCGTTGGCTCGGGGCCGCTCTTGCCATCTGCTTGCAATTCCCTCCCCAGAGCAGAGGCTAGGGTTTTGTGCTGTATCTCCTGCGGAGCTACTACACTACACTTGATAAGTGGCCAGAGATCTGGCTAACTCTCTTGCTCCCCTACTATAGCGAACGGTGGTTCCTGCAAAGGGTCTGCTCTCATTCTGCCTCCAGCCGAGCGCTTAAAGTCGTTTCAAAGAGGGATCGTTTGTGTGAGGCGAAGGTGAGCACTGGCACAGCCGGTGGGGGTCCTCAGGCCCTGGCCAGCACCCTTCCCAGAGAACTCTGTCCTAGAGTCCAGCCTGTTGAGGTGAAGAGCCTTCTGTCCCAAACACAGTCCCAGTCTGAGTAACTGCAGGCTACGCTGCTTCTGTACATCTCCAGATAGAGAAGTTCAGACACCTACTCAAAAAGGGAGACAGGCACACCTAGGCAGGTGGAGCAAGACACAGGCCTCATGGACTCATCACATATAGCTTCCTGTTTCCATGGAGCATTTCAAAGAAAACTTGAATTCTACTACAGATGGGTGTGACTGCTGCTGGGGAATGGCTCATTAGTTTTCTCCACCAACTCGAATAAAAAAAAAAAAGTGAAATGCAGGAAATATTCCAGGAAGTGGATGCTCTTCCCAGAATGCACATCTTGTGACCTTTAACCCCAGTATCTTGTAACCTGGTCTACATAAGTTCGTAGAACATCTATTATTTAAAAAGTACAAGGACAAGCATATTACATACAGACCCCTCCTCCTCCCAACACACACATTCATAACAGTACTTTAATCTGTCTCGAATCGACTTCAAACCCATTTTGCTCTTAATGGGAGTTATTCATTTTCACTTGAAAGGTAATACATGACGGCTGGATATTTAATGTGATGGACTGGCTGCCGATTAACTAGGTGCTGTAACATTCTAGTCTGGTTCCCCCATGGCCCACTTCCCCTCTCCCAGACCCCCTCAGACCTGATCCTTCTAAACCCTGTGTCATGGGTTTTAGACCTCTGAGTGTGATGGGCCGCTGCCTGCACACTCCCACAATAAGAGTCTTTAATTAATGTTTCAGGGACTTGAGATCTTCCTTTCCCCAGAAGATTCCTTATTCGCCATCATTTTTCATTTTTGCTTATTGGTTGTCTTCTATGTGTTAGCTCTTCAAGTTCCCCCTAAAGATGGGGTGGCGGTGGTGGAGGCACCACCTAAAGTATCTTTAGGTGATACTTCAGATGCCTGTTTGTTAGAGCCATCCTCCACCTTCCTCACTTCCACCTCTAGTCTGTAGGATTCAGGGCTTACAGTTAGGAAGGAGCTGCCGAATGGCTCTCCCTTCCTCTAGGGGCGAGCCAGGATACAGAATTCTCCTCTAAACACCCATCTCCGTCTTTTTAGTTAATCTGCCTGACCTGAAACAACACTTGCTTTTAAAGGACCGTGATGCCACCTTGTTAGTGCCCTCCATCTCTGCCACCCACCCCCCTGCCCTGCCCAGAATGACTGTCAGCCCTGCAGCTGATGGGCAGTGTGATGAACAACTAGGAGGCTGAGACCACCAGACTTATCTCACTCACTGAAAAAAGCAAACCCAGTGTAACCCAGTGCAGCATTAGTTTTCTCATATGTCCAAAGGGTCCATCCTCTTCCTTTAGTGCTGAACGTGTGATGACTTGTGAAGAGGTTGCAGAGGTGAGGATTCTGGTTTCAGAAGCCACTCTTCTTTTCCCTTTGGATGAAGAGGGGGACTTTTATTATCTCCACCACCCACCCCCCCAACCTGCCATTGCCATACTCTCATATTGCTCTGGGATTCTAAAGGCTTCCTTTGTATGCTCAAGCTAAGGAGTCCTTCTAAAGTGTTTTTAAAAAAATAAAATCAGCACTCACTCACTCATTCCTCTTTCTCTGGAGCAATACAGCAGCCCAGCTCTAATACAAAACCCTGCATCCACTAGTGTAAAAACTTTCAGGGCTCATCCCACTTCTGTCTGGGGCAATCTGCATTTTTATTAGATCAGATTTGTCTAGATTTGCTGGGACGTTAGCCACCTAGGCTTCTTCTCTAAAGATAAAGCCATGCCTTTCTCATATCAGAGTCTGTTAACACCCAGTACAATTCCATTGTGCATCCCTGGGTGATGTGGGGACTGCTCCAAAGAGGCTAACGAGGCTGACAGGCCTCCTCCTAGCCTGACCCCAGACATTAAAATGCCAGTCCCTATCAAACCATGGTGCCAAAGCCTTTATAAAATTTCTGTAGATGGGCAAACAGCTGTGCAAGTTCTCCGTCAGCAGGCTGGAACGGGATTCACTCCTGGCCGTGACAGTCCAACCTTTTCTCAAGCTTCTTCTCTCTGAACAACTTCTCAAGGGCCAGAGTCCTAAAGTCAGTTCCTACTTCTGTTCTGTCACTAGCATACATCATGGGCCATCAGTAAATGAGGTAGTACAAATACCAAAAGGGAAAGCAGTGTGGTTTGAAGGCTTTCTAAAAGTCTAACTTAAATTCTAAGAGATGTCACGAGTCTAGAGAAAACATTTTATCTGTTAAAAAAATTAATTAGTGGTCACTTGAAGGCCATTATGACATCACAGCAGTAAAATACAAACATGCATCCAGAGACAAGCAGTGCCTGGAACCACTGGTTTATACTGGTCACAACTGGAAGGGTTACAACCTGTAGTGGCTTCTTCAACAAAGACAAACTGGAGTGGATGTTAGCCACTGGTTCAGTTAGCAGAACTGAACAGTCTAGATCTTTTACAAAAAGGCATGGTTAAGTAAACCATGGGACAGCCTCTTCCCTATTAGATGAGGTTACATATGATAGCTATGCAGCAATGCAGAAAAGTTAATCTGAAGGAACAAAAAAGATAAAATGTGTATTATACCATGATACAGCTCTATAAAAAAAATAGGAATTAGGAAAAAGACCAAATGAAGATGACTGCTGTATTTAGGTGATGGACCTAAATTTAGGTCATAGACCATTTCCCCATTTCCTCAGTTTGTCATGTAGTTATATTATTTTTAATATTATAATTAAAGTGTTCAGAATTTATATTCAACTGTCCATGAAAATGTGTATATTTGGATCCATACTGTTTGGATCCATACTGTGCAAAACCTCGGGTGGTATATTTTACTTTGCTAGTTAAAGCAATTTTTCTTCATTTTGGCAGCTGTGTCATATGAAAATATGTGTTAAATCTCAATGAATCTTCCATAGGCAACATGCTGGGCTCCTGGCACTTCAAAAGGTTTAAAAACATGGCCAGGAATCACGCGAGTGCACGCGCCGTGGATGACATACTCTATAAAGCCAGGCAAGAGGGATGCTGGGACAGTGAAAGGCTGGGTCAAACCCCAGCCACAGCCTGACAGTGTGAGCTGTGGCTTCCTTACCATGCAGACTTTCGAAGGCGTGAACAAAATTGTTCAACTTGTCAGGGGTTGAGGCTGCCCCACCCGACTGACTGGTGAGGCACAAAAAGGACCTGCACATGGTGGTCATGGAGGACAAAAAATTCAAAATCAACCTTCTGGGCCAAAAGCCACCATTCCCCCTTAAACTGGGATGCGCTGGCCACTGTAAGACAAAGACGGGCGCGGAGGGCGGCAGACCTGATCGATGACACTCTGTTTTATTCTCTGAGGTTCCTCTACATTCCAGGCAGAAGAATTTCATTTCTTTCTTTCTTTCTTTCTTTCTTTCTTTATTTATTTTTTTTTTTACACGAACTCCCAAACATGGACCCCCCTCCCACCTCCCACCCCACATCTTCCCTCCATTTCAAAGGGAAAGACAGTAGTCACTGCATGGCTTCCTGAGGAAAAACGAAAACCACTTCTGTGACATCAACAAACATTGGTCTCCTTTGTCTGTAACATATCTGCTTCAGTTCAGTTCAGTTCAGCCGCTCAGTCGTGTCCGACTCTTAGCGACCCCATGAATCGCAGCACACCAGGCCTCCCTGTCCATCACCAACTCCCGGAGTTCACTCAAACTCATGTCCATCGAATCGGTGATGCCATCCAGCCATCCGATCCTCGGTTGTCCCCTTCTCCTGCCCCCAATCCCTCCCAGCATCAGAGTCTTTTCCAGTGAGTCAACTCTTTGCATGAGGTGGCCAAAGTATTAGAGTTTCAGCTTTAGCATCATTCCTTCCAAAGAATACCCAGGGCTAATCTCCTTTAGAATGGTCTGGTTGGATCTCCTTGCAGTCCAAGGGACTCTCAAGAGTCTTCTCCAACACCACAGTTCAAAAGCATCAGTTCTTCGGTGCTCAGCTTTCTTCACAGTCCAACTCTCACATCCATACATGACTACTGGAAAAACCATAGCCTTGACTAGACAGACCTTTGTTGGCAAAGTAATGTTTCTGCTTTTGAATATGCTATCTAGGTTGGTCATAACTTTTCTTCCAAGGAGTAAGCGTGTTTTAATTTCATGGCTGCAGTCACCATCTGCAGTGATTTTGGAGCCCAAAAAAATAAAGTCTGACACTGTTTCCACTGTTTCCCCATCTGCTTAGGGAGTGTTTAACCTAAAAGTAATTACTTAAAAATTTATTTCTCCTGTCATATTAATTAGAGGGAGCAAGGAACAGAAGAGAGGTGATCTGAATTCAAGCAAGTTTTATTTGCAGTTTTGAAGACATGGTCCTACTCTGTTCTAAGCACACAGAATAATTAAAACAAGCCTAGTAAGGGGCTTCAGACAGGAGGTGACTAACTGTGAAGAATAGGCAAGAATAATATGTAGGGGGCTTATCAAGTGGTCAGGTATGGTAGAAATACACAGCCCCTTTAACTTGACTTGATAAAAACACTTTTATAGAACAAATTCTCACCCAATTCCAATCCTCACTAATAAACTAAAATGCAAGTCACTGAAATTTTGGTGGCAGAAAGCTTTAGAGTTGTACTCACGAGACCGTGGACAGCCTGCAGACTTTCTCACCTAGTGAGGTAGCTGTACAACTCAAGCCAAGGAGGGCAGGGATTTGCTGCCTCCTGAAAAAGAAATCTGAAGAAAAACTGGCAATGGAACAGAAATGGAACCTTACAGGATGCAATGTTTGGTTTTCTCTAGTCATTACCCAAGACGTTGACTCGTCCTCCAAGATAATATAGAGTACCAGAAATTTTAGTTTCATGAGCAACATTCACCTGCTCGTCACTCATCACATCGAGTTGGTGGAGTTTTCTTCACCAACTCGAAGGTGCTGTTTGCATGGTGGACATTCTCTGTCACAGGCCTGCACTTGGCCAGAGTCCTCCCTTGAGGAGATCAGGGCCTGTGCTGAGCGTCCACACTGCTGGACATCCATCGGCTTGCCATCTTGCCACCTGCTTGCAATTGTCTCCCCAGAGCAGAGGCTAGGGTTTTGTGTCACATCTTCCACGGAGGTACTATACTTGATAGGTGGCCAGAGATCTGGTTAAACTCTCTCCCTTTCCTACTGTAGAGAACGACGGTTCCTCTAAAGGGTCTGCTCTGCTGCCAACTTGGCTGTTGAACATGCACAGCTCTCCTTCTGCCTCTAGCCGAGCACTTAAAGTCATTTCTCAAAGAGGAATCGGGAGTCTATGAGGTGAAGGTGAGCACTGGCACAGCCAGCGGGGGTCTTCACGCTCATTTCCTCCCTTCTTGGCATGGTGGAAGCGGTGTTCCACCAAAGTGCCAACCCTTTTCTTTCCGGTGAAGGCCTGGGAGGCTGCCTGAAGTGTCATCCTTGTGAAAGACCAAAGACCCCACCCCCACCTCTCAACCATCAGACTCTGAGCTAAAGCACCACCGACAGCCCCTCCATCTAAACTTCCATCTCCCAAACCAGCAACATAATGGAGGAGCCAATTAAATGATTATTAATTCATGCTACTTTCCGTAAGCCAGAGGTTCTCATCGCCTTGTGTTCCGTAAACCAGCTTGCCACCTGCCCCAGAAATTTACAGCAATCTTTTCTATCTCCATTGACTAAGGAGAAAAAAACATATTCGTACAACTCCAGACTTGATGCTTGAGTTTGAGATAATGACCCTAGCATGGAAGCTTCACCAGACTTGAAAATGGTCATTCGGCTCATAACAAAAATGCAATGCAAGGGGCAGTGAGCTCTCTCTACAGCCAACCCCCGCCCCCACCCGCACTCCCTTCTAGAAAGCAGAAGTGCACAGCTTCCAGAGGACGCTTTGTGCTGTCCTGCTGAGCCTACTGTCGTTGGCTCGGGGCCGCTCTTGCCATCTGCTTGCAATTCCCTCCCCAGAGCAGAGGCTAGGGTTTTGTGCTGTATCTCCTGCGGAGCTACTACACTACACTTGATAAGTGGCCAGAGATCTGGCTAACTCTCTTGCTCCCCTACTATAGCGAACGGTGGTTCCTGCAAAGGGTCTGCTCTCATTCTGCCTCCAGCCGAGCGCTTAAAGTCGTTTCAAAGAGGGATCGTTTGTGTGAGGCGAAGGTGAGCACTGGCACAGCCGGTGGGGGTCCTCAGGCCCTGGCCAGCACCCTTCCCAGAGAACTCTGTCCTAGAGTCCAGCCTGTTGAGGTGAAGAGCCTTCTGTCCCAAACACAGTCCCAGTCTGAGTAACTGCAGGCTACGCTGCTTCTGTACATCTCCAGATAGAGAAGTTCAGACACCTACTCAAAAAGGGAGACAGGCACACCTAGGCAGGTGGAGCAAGACACAGGCCTCATGGACTCATCACATATAGCTTCCTGTTTCCATGGAGCATTTCAAAGAAAACTTGAATTCTACTACAGATGGGTGTGACTGCTGCTGGGGAATGGCTCATTAGTTTTCTCCACCAACTCGAAGGTGAACCAGATAGCTCAGCACTTTGAAAACCCAATTCTTTGAATAGAAATTCTTTGCTATTGTTATTTTGATTTTTATTTGGAAATATAGATTCATAGGAAGTTTCAAGAATAGTACAGGGAGGTCTGTTTCCCCTTCACCAAGTGTTACTTTTTAACCAGGGTTGAGATAAAGAGTGCTAGGTCTCTGATCATTCCTCATCATGACCACATGTCTCCCCCCTCCCATTCCTACAATCCAGATTCCATTGGCCAGACCAGAACTCGTGTCTCCTCTGCACACTTCTGTCTTATAGGAAAGCTTAGTCCCTCCCTCATATGCCAGGGACTCAGAGGTCTGCCGTCCAGCTAAAGGAGACATAGGTCTCAAACTTCACACCTGTCATGGAGACCAGAGCCCCAATATTCTCAGCTTCAAATGAGTCCCAAAAATCCCCTGGAAAACTTGCTACAAGGCAGCCCCCACCCCCTGGAACAGGTCTGATTCAGAGAACCTGCATTTCCAGTGGGTTCCCAGGTGATGCCGATGGTCCCACCACATTCTAGAGAACCACCGTCAGAGCTGACGCTCTCTGTAATCGGCAGGGACCATACCATTTCTCGGCTGGACTAGAATGAAATACGGGGGCCTGGCAGGTATGGGCGATCAGGGAGTCCACTTTCAAATGATTCTTGCTGTAAATGACACTCATATCATCCACACATGGGGATGAGAGCTAGGCCTTGGCTCAAAGCTCCATGTTTTCCCCCTCAGGCCGAAGGTGAAAGATTAAATATGGCTGTCCCTCAGGGAATGTGCCTGCTCTAAGCCAACACAAATACACTTTCAAAGCCAGAAAATTAGAAGGAGTAACCTCCACATGTTCTGTCAGCTGTGTAACCCAGAACGATGATAGGCTGCCTTGCTATCAAAGTTTTGGTCATTCCACATGTCCTGGAGAACCTCTGTGAACAGGACAAACACCTCTAGGATCTCTCCACTCTGCAGAAGGAGGCAGCATCTTTTTGGTCTTGGCACGTGTGGGCCACACCAGCCAAGGATCCCTTGGCTTGGACCCTGGGAAGGATGCAGAGGCCCACCCTGGCCCCCGTGTCATCAAGTCAGCACTCTGGGAACGGGTGTCACACCACGCTTTCCCAGCAAGCAGCCAGGGTGCGATGGCGAGTCAGTGCTGAGTGCCGGCTGCTGTGGCTTGTCTCCATCTTCAGGGAAAAAACTGTGCTAAGTCCCACATCAGAGGCATCAATCTGTTGTACTAATTCCACGTTGAAATATGCTTAAGGCTGCTTAACTACACTGATTTGCGCTCCCAAAAGGCCATCCCACAATTCAGGATTCAAGATACCTTGCACCCTCTGTATCAAGTTTCTGAATGAACCACCAGTCAAAACAGAGCCACCAGCCAACACTTCATTTAGACCAACAGCAGCTGTCGGGGTACTTAATAATAACTTCTGAGCCTGGGACTGCCACCTGGAGCCTGGCTTGGGCCAGCAGGCAGGGACGAAAGAGGCCAAGACCCAATTCCTCACTTAGAGGTATCAAATCCGTCTGCCTGCCTCTGGGCTCTGGTCAGCTCTGCCCGCCTTCTCCCACCAGAGCCCGCTGGGCTGTGCACAGATGCCCCCTGCAGCTGCGGTCACAGTGCCCAGCTGGGGGTACCTTGGGCTCTGCATCATCACTCTGCCCTCTGGCTTCACTGCAGATTGTGACAACCATGGACTTGGGAAAAAACTAGAACAGGGAGAACTTTAGAGACACTTGAATTGACAGCAAAAAGTCCAGAGGTGTGAGATGTAAGTCAAAACAAGAGGCGATGTGGGTCATGCTGGGACCAGACCACAGTTAATTAACAAGCTCATCCCACCTGTATCAGATCCAACCTTAATGGGGTTAGTTAGGGCCTCTGAGCCCCAACACAGCACAGGCTCCCAGAGACCAGACTAAAAGGATACTCTTCCAGGCTCTTTCTCCACTTCAAACCTATCTTTATCTTCATAAGATACTTCACTAAATTTTAAGAGGCGGCACTCATGTAACACACACAATCTGTGTCCAGCATAGTAACAGATACAAAGAGCCCCGCACTTCAGTTCTCTTCCACCCACCCCACCCCCCGCCCCCCGACAAATCAACCTGCGTGCGACCCACCAAGGCTTGCTCTTGGTTTGTCCAGGTNCCGCACTTCAGTTCTCTTCCACACACCCCACCCCCCGCCCCCCGACAAATCAACCTGCGTGCGACCCACCAAGGCTTGCTCTTGGTTTGTCCAGGTTTGGCAGGAGTTTGACAATCTGCGCTGGAGGAGAAAGACATTGACTCGGATCCCTGGAAGGACTGAAAAATGGGAATAGCAGTCCACTATCCCCTGTGGCTTTCAAATACTGAGCAGCCTGGAGATGTCGCCCCCTGGAGTTTGTACAGCAGGGGCGGGGGAGCCCACACTGAACACTGCTTCTCACTCTCCACCGTGTCCCCCAGCTCAGTTTGTGCACAGCCTCCAAGGGCCCAGAAGGGACAAGGTGTGTGAAGGGGTGGGGCAGACGGCTCAAGGGCACCTCGGGGGACTCCTTGAGAACTCCTGTCTTCCCCAGCCAAGTTTTCTTTACACAGAGGCACCAGCCCCCCTGCTAAGGAACAGAGCTCACGGTCTGCTGGGCTACTACAACCTGGCTGGACTCCTGCTGTGTGAACTTGGGCATTTCAGCTGACTATAGTGGACTTCTAGCTCCATGTCTGACTGTGGGAGGACAGTGTCCACTCACAGGGCTTCCAGGAAGCCAGGAGGAGAGATGAGGCACATGAAGCCCACCGGGGCCAAGCACATGGTGAGAGTACAAACATTTGGTATGATGGGTTTCATCTTCAGAAGCATCTCTCAGAAATAATACAGGTGCACATGCAGCCATGGAGCCACAGGGTGAGGACAGAGGCCTGGCCTTGAGGACAAGCACATCCACCTTTTCTGTAAATCGACGAAGGAGAATCCTACTCCCCCTGTGGGCTTAATATCTGAGGTGAAGCCGAGGTGAAGTCGCTCAGTCGTGTCCGACTCTTTGCGACCCCGTGGACTGTAACTTACTAGGCTTCTCTGTCCATGGGATTCTCCAGGCAAGAATACTGGAGTGGATTGCCATTTCCTTCTCCAGGGGATCTTCCCGACCCAGGGATCAAACCCGGGTCTCCCACATTGGAGGCAGACGCTTTAACCGCTGAGCCATAAAACCAAATAAGTTGCACTTGAAAATGTTTATGGTTATGCTATTTCACCAGCTGATTGTTAATGAAATATTCAGACAGTATTAAGCACTTGCTGGGAAATTATAAAAATGCATATGTGGGGTTGGGGACAAGTGAACAGGTAGAGCACAGAAGATTTTTAGGGCAACAAAAACACGCTGTGTGATATTATAGTGATAACTGTATGTCCAAACCCACAGAATGTATGTCAAGAGTAAATCACAAGGTAAACTGTGAATTTTGGATTATTAGGATAGATCAGTGTAGGTTCTTCATTGGTTAAAAAAAAAAAGTGCATCCTGGTGAGTGATGTTGATAATGGGGGAAGCTATGATTGGGGATGGGGCAGAGGGTATATCAGAAATCTCTGTACCTCTCAATTTTGTTGTAAACCTAAAGCAGCACTAAGAAATGTCTTTAAAAAACAAAACACACACAAAAATATGAATGAATGCCATGTGCCCCTAACCATAAAGAGCTGACAATTCTGCTTGACAACTAGAGAAACAGGATCTTCACGTCTTCTCCAGTCTTCATACAGTTAAGAGAACACTCCTATGTCATATGGTTCTTCAGCTTTATAATCCAGGGAATATACTCTGACCCAGAAGGCAAGTCACCGTTTGATCACAAATCTGACAGCCAGGACTTCCCCACTGATGAGACTTGGTTCTCCAGCCTGATACATAAAGATAATGTTGCACCTGGGGAAGAACGTGAGACCCTAACGAAAGTGCTCTGACATCCCCTGAGAAAGGCACTGCAGTGCCTTTTGTTTTGTTTTTTTTTAGATCATGATCATGATTCTAATAACCGAGGTGCTTCCCCTATCAGGACAACACCTAACACTGAAACAAAGCAGGAAGATTAACATGGCCAAGTTGCAGGAATAATAGGCAAACCTATAAGTTATTTTCTACAGCCATGAAAACAATCTACTTCAACTCCAGGTTCACTGCCTTCTAACTATACCTTGATAATTCTCATCACGCCATTACCATAGTTATATGCTTGCACATGACGTCCTTTCTAGAAAGTGAGTTCAGACTATCTTTTTTTTTTTTTTTTGCATATCCCACATCTGCACAAAGAGTATTTGCTCAGTTGATGTGGTGTCTATCTCTTTATGACTTTATATAAATTCTCAAAGCTGAGACCTTTGAATTACTGGAATTCAGGCAAGTCCAGATATACGCCATACCCTGTATCTATTTTTGCTTCTCAACATAAAAATAGTTCAAATGGTTTGTTTTCAACTGTGAGACAAAAATCTGCCTGCAGTGACTTAAGCCTTCAAGTTATACTGAAAGTGGCCTGGAAATAAAAAAAAAAAAAAAAGAGGGTGGAGGAAGGGAAAAGCTTACTTTGTCACACAATTCCCATCTGCGTGTGGAAATGTAAAACCAAAAATGGATTCCGTCAGCAAGGATGGGAACCACAATGGGGCCATGCAAGCCGGGCTCCCAGCACTCCCTCTCACGTACCCTACTGCAAAGACAAATTTATTTTAGGGTCAGGTGAAGAGATGGAACCAGATTCTGAAAGGACACAGAATTAGACCAAAATGATTTTCATAGAGGAGGTGAAGGGGCTGGTTTCCAGCCCGCAACAGGTCTGGGACACGGGGATCCACTCAGAGGTAACACAAGAGTCTCCAAAGATTCCCCCAGGGATATCATCATCACCGGCTCTGACAGTTTGTGTGACGTGCCCAGTAACGGGCCAGGTGAGAGCGACAGTGTTGTTTTCTCATTCAGTCACAGAGTCATGTCCGCCTCTTTGCGACCCCAAGAAAGGCCTACCGCAGAAAAAGACCAAAGGGCCGTGTGAACTCCTAATCCACTCCCGATCCATGCTTTCTCCACTGCCTGGAAACCAGGAACATCCTTGCAAGTTACGAGCATTCTGACCTTAGAAATGAAGATTCTCCAAGATTCTACACCACTGTACAACTGTCTCTCCTCCATTAACAGTTTTAAGAAGTCCCAGAAACACAAGAACCCACTGAGTCCAAACCGGCTGCTTTACAAACTGAAACGGAGGTCCAGAGACGAGAGGTCACATAACTAAACACCGGCAGCACCAAGGCAGTGAGCCCCAGGCTTCTGCCTCCTTGTAGCACAGAGCGATTCCTCTCAGCACATACCTCCTTTTGTCTTTATGAACTCAATTTTTTTTTTTATTTTATAGTATTGTTTCAGCCTCTTTCCTTTCTCTGCCACAGATTACATTTCAGGCACTCAGTTCCCCATACAATGGCATTCCTATTTATACAAAGCTGTAAACAACAGCGAGAAGAGGGGGAGGGCTAGTAATAGATTTCCACCAGGATGTGCCTGACCTGCTTTTTTTCAGCCTCAGTAATTAGAAAGGCAGTGGGTCTGCAGGAATTATTCATACGCAGCAAGAGCCGTACACTATACATTTATGTTAAACATGTCAAATCCGATTGAAATCATGCCTGCCAGCGCCATATTCCATAAACACACTTTTCCCCAACAGTCGTCCAGACCTTGCCAGCCCATTAATACCCCCCTTTAATAGCAATCTTCCATAGATTCAAATCAGGGATGCTCCGCTGCACTAATTGCTGTGTGTTAGGTGAGCGTCATGGATTGAAAAAAAATTAATAAAATCCCTTCAGGCCATTCCCCTTGAAGAGCAAAGCTCTAGCTACAATTCTAACTCCAAATGTTACAAAAACGCAAACATGAACTTCAGTAAGGGATTTCTGAAGTGTTACCATGTTGTCATTTTAAGTTGGATTGTTGCCCCATCTTTTGTTTGTTTGTTTGTTTAAAGCGCGAATACCCCCAGTCATCCTGTCTCAAATTAGCTTAACTAGACCCAGCCTAGTGCTCCAAGCCTGGAAACCATGGCGGCTACAAGATTTAAATAACCATCCTGCCGTGATTCTTTGCCAAGAGTTCAATTTTTTATCCTAATTATTGGTGATAAAGCATCACATTAATTGTATACCACTTAATTTATAGCAATTAATGATTGATTGGATAGTCACTGCATTAATTACTGTTCAGTTGCTGACACTGGGGGCTCTTCCATCTACAGCACGCACTTTCAAATCCACACTGCTGAAAGAGAGCAAGCGATCACTTTCACATTGTGAAAGAGAAAACCACAGAGTTGGACGGTGGAAATGGCTGTGCATTAGGCTCTGCTTCAAAGACCCTTCCTGCATGCTCCAGGGACCCAGAGGAGCGCTTCACACTTGCCTTGAGTAGGTGTGACTCTCAAGTATCTACCAAGGGCTTGTCTGTGTGCCACCACATCCCATCATGAAACCCAGGTTCCGGCTAGTGGGTGTCACTTGTCTGTGTTTTCAAGGGGAGGCATCCAAGCCTCCCAAAGGCCAAGGTCATTCACTAGCTGGTGGGCTTCCTGACTCCAAACCCACAGAGGTCTTTCCATTCTACCAACCTGCTCTCAGACTGAGCATCACGCTCTTACTACGAGGCACGTTCATGGCCAACAGCCCCCCTCAAGCTGAACACATGTTGCTGTTTTCCACTGCACCACTTTAGAAGAGTGTTACTCTCTACACTCAGAAGGGGGGCAAAAACTGGATCAGATGGTTAGACTGAAAAAGCATTCTTGAAGAGGAGGATAGGAAACTTAGCACCCTGTATCAGAATATATGGAAAAGCCCGTATGCACACCCAAACCATCTGTATGCCTTCTGGCAACTTGCTAAGCTCCCTGGGACTCCACTTATCTGGAAAATGGAGGAAGGGGGCACAAGGGGGTGGTACTTCCAGTATCTATTGTATTTCACAGAGTAGGGGTGAGAATCAAATGAAATAACGTATATAAGGCAGTGCTGCCTGACTTCCTCACAGGGCAGGACACAGAAAACAACGGCAAGTTAGTATCAGCAGATGAAGGCGCACATGCCCCTGGCCTGAGCGTGGCCCCCTGCCTCCAGGGGCTACCCAAGGACAGTGGAGATGGGTACCTGTGAGCCTTTCACCGGCTGGGCGTGACGCTGGAGACCAGTGCCTGCCTCGCAGTTACAGCTTAACGTAGCCTGAGGAGTAACTGGAAAGTATAGGGAGAACTGGGGCACAGTCTTTCAGGGTTAGTTTTGCTCCTCCTGAGTATCTGTATGGCTGATATGCTAGCTGCTAGCCACAGGCTGTTGAAACTTAAGTTCATTGAAATGAAATAAAATGTAAAGCTGAGCTAGCTCCTCTGTGGTACTAGCTACGTGTCAAGTACTCAACAGCCATAGGTGGCCAGTGGCTGCTGTATTGCACAGTGCAGATGCAGAGCATCTTTATGGACACAGGAAGTTCCACGCGGCAGCGCTGATTTGGAGTAACACTGATGACTGGGCGTTCCTGTGGAGTGTTACACTCCCTGAAGGCAAGGCTCATAATCTCAAGGAAACTGGGATCAGTGGGACTCTGCTCAGTGCCCGGCACATGGTAGGGACCCAACCGCTGACTGTGGGATTGATGCTCCCGTGATTCAAGTCACTCTTCTGCTTGTCTTGCTGCCACTCAAGGTGAAAGACCTGATTCCTCAAGGAAAGAAGCTCACCAGACATCAAAAAGGAAATCAGGAGTCCCATCCCAAAGTAAAATAACAAATTTTAGTAAAGATTATCTGTTCCTGCACAAACCCTTGAATTACATAATCAATAGCTGAGAAAATGCCAATTATCCAGGCCCATTTCAAATATGACTAATCTGCATCCTGAGCAGCCACTAATCAACAGGACAAATTGTGAAATCACTACTTATTTATTTGCTGGGAGGAAGCACTCCCCATCACATTTAATCAGAGAGGAACAGCTCAATTTAGGGAGTAAATGGAACAAACAGACATTTTTTATAAAATACTAAGGATCCCAAAGAAAGCTCAGGAGAGGCTGCTGACACCTGTATTGATTCCAAGATCAAATTGGCCCAAAGCACCTTAAGAAAGCCTGTCAGTACACACGCAAACAGCAGAGACAGGTCAAGAGAGAAGGGTCTGCAGGAGTCACGGAAGGATTTTCCCTTCTTCCTCTACTTCTGTGCTGCTGGCAACATGCGTCTCTCAGTTATTCATTCTCTCTCTGTCTTAGAGATAAAGATTAAGTATGGCCTGTTGCTTGAATGACTGAATAAAAAAGCAGAGTCTTATTAAAGACAGTGGTACTTTTCAGTGCTTACTTCAAGTCTTCATATAGTCTCATGACTGCCCGGCACTGTCCACCAGGACTGTGAAGGCATACTCCTATTGAATTACAAACACTCTGCTGTTTGTTGCTGTTCAGTTGCTAGGTGGGGACTCTATGCATCCCCACAAACTGCAGCATGCCCAGCTTCCCCTTCCTTCACCATCTCCTGGAGTCTGTGCAAACACATGTCCATTGAGTCGCTGATGCCATCCAGCCATCTCATCCTCTGTCTCCTCCATCAGTCACTCTGAATGAGATTTAATGGAACTGCCCTCAAAAAGGTTACCCTAACCTGCTCTAAGGATCAGAGAAGCTCATACCAAGTGCCTGCCTGGCACACAGTAGGAGCTTTGCAAATGGTTCTGTTGTTCTCTCAGGGTCCTTTGCTCACAGAATGCAGGAAGCATGTACCACCTGCCATTTGCACAAGCACACTAAATCCTATGCTACTTCCCCCAGCTTCTCAAAACAACTGGCTGGCAACAGTTCTACATTCAAATGGGAGGATCCGAAGAGAAAATGCCGCTAGGTTTCATCTTATTTAACTAAACTACAGATGAAACCAAAAAAAAAAAAAAACCCTCCTGATATTGAGTTACTGTATGCCAGGCACTGTTCCAAGCTTCCCAGGTTCAAGTAACCCTCAGAGCAATGCTATAGAAATAGGGGGTTTTCTTAATGCCCATCTCATAGAAGAAAACTGAGGCGCAGAAAGGTGCCTGGAGCAAGGTCACTGAGCCAGAACATCCCAGGGGCAGGATTAGAAACCAGGCACCCGAATTGTGAAAACAAAGGACGGACTGGCCTGGACGGCAACTCAAGACTTCAGACTGTGTCTGCAAAACCCCCCTAACCCAGCTCACTTCCTCCGGGCAGATGTGTGTCAGCCAAGTCTGTGTAGACCTCATCTGAACATTACAGCAGAGTCTGGGATCCTCACCCCTGGGAGGCACACAGGACAACCCTCCCCGCATGCTCAGGGCCTCCGAGTGTGGATGCCCATCCCCTAGTCCCTGGTCCTACCTTCCAGACCGTCCTAGGGGGCTCGCCCTGGCCCTCGGCTTTAGCATGAGCACAGGCCTCTGACACCAAGCGCCCAGTGCAAAGGGGGAGGATGTGCAGCAGGGAAAGGAAAACCCGCCCAGGAAGAGGACAGTGACATCCCTTGATGCCCAGACGCTGTCACACTCGAATTTCTCTCTTCTAGGCTGAAAGCCCCGATTCCTTCAGCCTCTTCTCAGGCGGTATTGCTCAGCTTTCAGTCATTTTCATTGCTCTCCCCTGGCCTCCCTCCAAGATTCTGTATCTTGTTTAAACAGTAAAGGCCAACACTGAACATGATTTAAGAACAGTCATGCCTGGAAAAGTAACAAAGGCCCAACCAATACGGACTGCAGAAGGCAAATATTTTCTCAAAAGAAAAAAAAAAATCGAAGTATTACAATATTAATAATGGAAGGCATTAAGAACCAGGTTGGCCAAGTACAGTGATTTCTGTGGCTTGTCACATCAAGTCCTCTAATTACGGTGGCGTTTCTGGGAGACGTCTCTGGCCTGATAAGTCTTCTCAGAAACCATCTGCTCCTCCTCAAAAAAGAACCAAGATTTTCCTCTAAGTCTCAGCAAGTCTCTCCCTCGATACAGAAACCCTGTCATCCTGAGAGAAGGCCACTCCCCACTTCTCTCAACACCACCTTTTCCAGAAACAGCACTTCCTTTCCTAACTTCTTCCATTTCCTCTGCTTTTGCTTAGACGTCCCCTGCCTCCCCTCTGGGCCAAGGCAGGACACCAGGGATACAAAGAGGCTGCCTGGGACCCCAAATGCAGGATGAAGCCCACCCTCCACACTGCTGGCTCCTTAGAGACTTGGGGGTGACCCTGATCAAGTTCCAGGTGGCAAGTCCCTCCACTGGGTTCGTGAGCAGTGGGACAGGGCCCCCGACCTTCCACGGAGGAAGAATCACACCAAGGGCAAAAACAACAGGGAGGAGGTGCGAAGGAAACGTGACCCCAAAACACAGCAGCCCCAGGACAGCGCCAGCCACCCGGATGCCTGCTCGATCAGGAAGCTGGCTCTGTGGCCATTTCAAGCAACTTTTAAATTTCCTTACTATAAAGTAATAGGAGAAGGAAGGTGACCACTGCAACAGAGCAAGAATACAATCCTCCTCCCACCCGCAGAGAACCAGCCGAGCCGCTCCGAGCGAGCCGAGGCCGCGCCCGCACCCGGCCCGTTTGCGGCCCTCCTCCGGGAGAGGAACATGGGGGCTGGAGGCAGCCACACACGCTACCTGTCCACTTGCTCTGGTCCTTCTCGCCTCCACTCTCCTGGTCTTTAGCGAGCTCCTCGGGGTCAGCAGCCGCTTCACTGGGCCCTTCAACATCTTCAGTGGCTTCTTCTGCAAGAGAAGAAAATGAAAACGTCAAGGACTAAAAGTAGACAGAAGATGGAGGACTCTTGGCTGCTACTCCAGAGAAGTACCTGCCACGAAACGCAGGCAGCCAACGACTGCCCCCCAGCCACACAGTGAGCCCCGAGAGGCCGGCCGCACCAGGGATGCACGGTCTGGGGGCGGTGGTGGGAACGTTCCTTCCCGCTCACTGGCAGGAGACTGCAGCTTGGTCTAGACGTCCAGACACTCGGTATTCTGAGATGGATCCCAAATACCTCATTTGAGCTTTTCTTATTGAAAAGCCAATCCTGTTGAGGAAATAACTCCAACTGAGTTCTGAAATCACATGCAAGTCTTTAACACTTGCAGATGCAAAAAATGCCACAGGCTTGCTTCTTGCCTAGCTCTGGCCACACTGAGAACTGGCATTGAACTAGACCTCGCATAAGGCTTCGTGGTGCCTGAGCACCTGCCAGATTGTGGTGGGTTTGTTTTTTTTTTTTTTTACAGTCATTCATATTCTGAAGAGTCACAGAATGTCAATGATATGATTTAATCAGTGTGAAGAGGTCCAGGAAACAGACATCTATGGGTTCGCCAGGCATCAGTGGCGAGAAGCTAAACCTGTAGAGAAAGGGAAACAATTCCTTATCCAAATCATACACTCCCATTTGAAGTCATTCCATTCTTTACCCACCACTGGCTTAAAACAAACCAAGGAAATTCTCTCCAGCTCAACACACACTACTTCAGTGAAGGAAAAAGAAGTTTCCAACATGAGGTTAATCACAAAGTAAAAATGCCACTTGCTTGCCGAAGTGGAGACGGAGAGGGTGAAACACTCTAGATGGTGAGGGGAAGGAAGTGGGGCATCTCTCACTTGTTCTCCTGGCCCTATGGACCATTATTTAAAACATTCCATCAGAACAGGGCAAATGAATGACTAAGGCGAGCAAACCAAAGCAGGTTGATGATGAAGTCGTTAGACTTTGAAGAGCACAGCTTCCTGGGTGTGGAGACCCTGAAGCCCACATCTGTCATCCAAGGCCATTGCCAGACGAGATCCATGGGACTAAGGCTGTTGGCCCACGGACCTGGGGNGACTTTGAAGAGCACAGCTTCCTGGGTGTGGAGACCCTGAAGCCCACATCTGTCATCCAAGGCCATTGCCAGACGAGATCCATGGGACTAAGGCTGTTGGCCCACGGACCTGGGGTTATTCTGACATCACCCTGGGTCTCTCTAGCCCCAACTCCACTTTTCAACATTTCAAGGTGTGACACTAATGACCCTCCAGAAAATAGTGTCTGAGTTTCATCTCATAAAAGGGAGTAAAAAGAGTTCAAAGCAAGCTGACCTCAGAGGATTTATGAAACACTTGAGGAAGAAAGTATCTGTTTGGAGCCAGATTTTCCTAACTCTTCCCAAAAAGACAATGAAAGACCAAGAGCTGGAAGATGGTACTAGAGGTCGGGGAACATTTCTTCATTACCGCCGAGAGGGCATGTAAGACTCAGTCGTGGGGAACATGCATGAGAGGAGATACTGCTTGTTTTCCTCTTCAACTAAGAGGCTTCTGCAAATAATTTCTATGTCGCCTTTCTGTCTCACTGCACAGTCAAGTTAACATCAAGTCTTCCCACACCCACCCATAGTTCAAACAAAGAAAAAGCATGCAACCATGGTTTGAAGTCAGTCAGATATACAGCACCATATTAACACGCTACAGCCTTTAGTGGAGGAAAAAAATACATACAAAGTGTTAGCTGAGCAATAATAAACAAGTTACACAGCATGCTATAGGTGCCATCTTAATTCAGGCCAAATAGTCAATGCATATTTTTGGCTTTTGATTAAATTGTTCAGCACTATAATTATAAAATCCATTTCTGAAGGGTGATACCAGCATTCAGTCGATCAGAATTAAGTTGGGACTACCCAAAGTAGCTAGGTCTCTTAAAACATACTCATTTGCCCAAATACATCTTGTGATACAAAATACCTGCAAGTCCCCATACATTCATCAAATGCGATTATGCAGAGATGGCCCCTCCTCCCTAGGACACACACACCACCCCAGGTGGAGCGAGTCTGACACCTACACACAGGGGACACCCCGATGTGATGAGCAGTGTCGGGAGGTGCTGCTCTGCAGAGGTGGGAAGGAATTTAGCCACTGGGAGGCCGGCTCCAAGGCCAGCGCCTCTCTCCATGTGCATGTGGGCTGAGCCATCCAAGCAGAGAGTTAAGAACTCACGGTCACTCTGGCACTGACCCCAGCTCTTTGAACCTTTTCAGACAAATCCATCCAGAGACAGACTGAAGAATGAGCACGTCATTCTTGCAACAAGCAAGGAACCCACGTGGCACTTTGCGGCTGTCCCAGGCCCTCGGTCTATGAGCCCGCTTGGGCCTCTGCTTTCTTCCCTCCCTGCCCTGCTAAGGGTGGGAAAGTGACGGTGACCAAGCTCCAGTGAGAGGGTGAATGACCAAGGTTGGCTCAGGAATTTCTTTTGCATCTCTTTTTCTTTTTAAAGATTTAAAAATCAAGTCCTCTTCTCTTGAAAGGGATTCCCTAGTGGCTCAGATGGTAAAGAGCCTGCCTGCAATGCAGGAGACTCGGGTTCGATCCCTGGGTTGGGAAGATCCCCTGGAGAAGGAAATGGCAACCCACTCCAGTATTCCTGCCTGGAAAATCCCACAGACAGAGGAGCCTGGCAGTCCATGGGGTCGCAAAGAGTCAGACACGACTGAGAGACTTCACTTTCACTTTCCTTTTCTCTCTGAATTTTTAGATTTAATATTATCATTTCTGATATGTTAAACACCCCAAATCTGTAGGCGCTTCCCTGTAGTTCCGCTTGTGACCTACAGGTGTCGCCCTCTGCAAGGCGAGCCCTGGAAGGGCAGCTAGCTACAGGAGGCAGACACTGTCTGGGCTGCCTAACCTAGGCATGTGGAAATAATATATGTCTTCAAGTGAACTGTCTGGTCCTGGGGAAATAAAATAGGACATTCATAAGCAGTTACACCATCTGTCTTTATACCATCATCATCAACAGCAAGAGGAAAAATAGCTCTTTAAAATGGATGAAAGCCCAGGCTGACAGTAACCAGAAAACTGTGAGCTCTGAATACCAATAAAGGTAGAGATATGATTAAAAAACAGAGATGTAAACTATGAATTCATCTGGACAGCTCGGCCCCACAGTGCTGTGCAGACAGGGTCTGTTTTGTTGTTCCCAAGTCTCCAGCTTCGTCACTAAGACCGGGCCTTGGGCACCCAGGGGCAGGGCCTGGGGCTCCGTGCACTGGGAGCACGTGGGGGCCAGGGGGAGGATGGCATCCAGGTCTGAGTCCCTGGGGCTGGCCGGGTAGCCCACGCTCCCTTTAGGAATGTGTATTTGATATCCACATGCTCACAGAGCACAGAGCAGAGGGGAGGTGTTCACGGAACGCATTTCTCCCCCACAGTTAAGTCAGTGGCAACTGGCCGGGGTCATTACAGAAGCTGTGTCCTCCCCCCGTCCCCTTATAATGTCAGCTACTGACAGATGGTGGGAAGTGAAGATCTGATGGACGACGATCTGGTTTTATCTGGGAAAACCTGTCTTTCCCTCAGAAGACAAAGTTACTTTTCTTCCCCAAGAAACACAACAGCCACTGTGCCATTTTTAAGGCCAAATAAAAAAAAGACAAATCAAAACCTTCTTCTCCCCAAAGAGTTGAACGCGATTTCAGAACCTAACCGGAACACACCAGGAATGCTTTCTCAGGGGCCCAGCCAGCGCCTGGGTGAGGAGGTCATCGCTGCCTCTCGTGCCTGGCCTGTTCCAGCCAGAGCAGCAGGCCCTGTACGTCTCAGGCAGATGAGATGGTCTATTGCTCACAAGACTCCAGAGGCCATGCCTCCAAACCCCTTGCAGACGCCCACCCTCATGGATACAGTCCACAGCAGCCCTCAGCACCCCTTCTGTCTGGGTGTATTTTCACGTTAAAGGGTTCAGGGAGACAGGAGCAAATCTCTAATGATTGTGAGGTCCTCTGGCATCCCTTCCGTCTTCAGTTTCCACATAAAACACTGGCTGAAGGCCTTTCAAAAACCTATTTCCATCACTACCTCTTTGTACAACTGCTTCTCCCAGACAGCACTTGCTCATGTCTGCTGGTTAAGGGCTGAGCCCTCAGGTATGAGGGTTTCGGCAAATGTGTTTACTTGCTCAGTTGTGACTGTTTGTGACCCCATGGACTGCAGCCTGCCAGGCTCTTCGGTCCATGGGATTCTTCAGGCAAGAACACTGAAGTGAGTTGCCATTTCCTTCTTCAAGGGATCTTTCCAACACAGGGATTGAACCCTGGTTGCCTGCATTACAGGCAGATTCTTGACCACTGAGCCATCAGGGAAGCCCCATTTCAGCAGATAATACATTCTAAAAGGGAAAGGTTCCAAGGGCAGCATAGATATGGGGTGGGGGTGTGTGGGGGGGTGATGATACCACAGCTCCAGAAAATGTCCCTTCAATGAAGGTGGCTTTCTTGCCACAAATGCACACTGTTCTCTCAGCATACCTTACACCCATCATGTTGGTGAACATGACTGTATGATTTCCCGATTTCTGGTAACATCTGCTTCTGAAGGAGGTGCATGTGCCAACTAGCAACCCCATGTGGATTCACAACGATTTTATGAACCACTTGGAAACTGGTTTGTGGAAGGAGCACAAGGCTGAAGCAAAACCAGAGGCGGCATCAGCACGAAGTCAGTACCTGCCACCATGCACTGAGTGTGCACCCAAGACGCACCCTTCGCTGAAAAAGGGCACCGTTCACCAAATAACTAGGGCCCAGGGGAGTGCTGTGCAAATCACAGGCTTGCAGGAAGGGGAGTCCATCAACACCTGAGACTAGCCCTAGCTGTTCCTGATTCTTTAACAGGATAATGTGGACTAAGTCAAAGAGAAAGTCGCTCAGTTGTGTCTGACTCTTTGTGACTCTATGGACTATATAGTCCATGGAATTCTCCAGGCCAGAATACTCGAGTGGGTAGTCTTTCCCTTCTCCAGGGGATCTTCCCAACCCAGGGATCTAACCCAGGTCTCCCGCATTGCAGGCAGATTCTTTACCAGCTAAGCCACAAGGGAAGCCCAAGAATACTCGAGTGGGTAGCCTTTCCCTTCTCCAGGGGATCTTCCCAACCCAGGAATCAAACCAGGGTCTCCTGCATTGCAGATGGATTCTTTACCAACTGAGCTAAGACTAAGTCAAACCTTCCTCCAAACCTGACAAAGCCCTGCCATGGGGCCTTGACGATAGGAATTTGGAAATTCTCCTAAGAACCAGGGTGCTGTTCCCAGAACTCAGGCGATCACATTACTTAAAGAGTACACTGATACACTGAAGAATGAAATTATTCTTTCCTTTTTCTTTGGGGGGAGCTATGTTTGAGGGTGGGGGTGAACTAAAGTGCGTTTGCCTGTCGGCAGGCTCAAGAGCTGGGAAACATTAGCTGTCATGAACCACAATCAAATCGGGTTTGAAATATTTAGCAGTGGCTTGGAAAGCGCGGCAGTGCAGCTCTGACGGGCGAGATGCGCAGACACCCACTCTCCATTATAATGGAAATATCAGGCCTGTTCTGAATATGTATAACCCAGAAAAATGGATTGATTTTTCATTCGGCATTAAAAAAAGTGAAATAGCCTGCAGCTGTCAAAAGCCTTTTGTTAAAAGCGCGTCTTTCCTGGAATGAGGGTTACCAGAAACAAGTTTTAATTGTATATTGGACCTCTTCTTTGAAAAACAAAATAACCAATCTGCTTACTTTGAAGATAGGGTTCAAGCTTTTCCTTTCCCCATTTTCAACCTAATTAACCAAGGACAAGTGCTGAAGCGGACGGGAAAGGCCTGGCACGCTCATGACCAGCAGGATGGACGCGGAGGGTGGCGGCCACTTGTGCTGGAGCCTCCGTGGTGGGTGGCTAGGGGACTCCATTGCCGTGTCTTGTCCTCTTGCACCTGTAACTACAGACTCACCCCACAGGACACCTTGGCCGACCCCTGTCCTCTCGCAGGACCAAACGGCACAACTGGAGAATGAAGGCCGAACAGTCCAGCTTGCCCAACCCCTCTCAGCCCCTTGTGCTTCCACAGGAAACCTCTAGCGGCTGGACATACTCTACAAAAGTATGCACGCTTTATTTTGCAGACAGAGGTCAAGTCAGATCCTACAATATGAAAGATGATGGCTAAGGTCTAGACCGCTTATTTTGAATAATATCCAGTGCATTAAAATTCTGCTGCAAGAATAACTTGTAACAGGATGTGACCTGCAATGCTGACGGACAGACGCCTCTGCTGCCCCTAGCTCGTCACCCTCTCTAGGCTGCAGAGGGAGAGGTGGGTGGCTAACTGAGCCGTTCTCCCTCTTGACACTTTGGCAAGTGCGATCCCATTGAACAGTGACCTCAGGTCCTACAGTAGGTGACACTCCGTGTGCCCTGGGCTACACCTCAAACACAAAGTGATTCTTAGACTCAGGATGCGATATTTTACTCCACAACGTCCCCAAACACACTTTTTCAAATGCTGATGCTGTGGTTTTACTCCATGGGATCTTTCTAGCCCTGATGACATGGTTGCAAATGGCCTGAGAGGTAGTTCAAGCAATCAGGTCTTCTGAGGGACAATACCACAGCCCCAGAAAATTTCCCTTAAATCAGGTTGCTTTCTGCCTACCACAATGCAAATTGTTCTTCTAACACCCCAGTCCTTAGACCTAGCATCGTGATGGAGGTGACTGCACGTTCTGACTCTGCCCACAAAAGAGGGAACTTCCACACCTCCCTGGAGGTCCTCTCTGGGTAATCCATCTGAATATTATTTTTAATGTTGGTAAACTTTGGCCATTCTGTTTCCTACATCTTAACAGGGCAGAGATTACTTGAAGAAGTCAAACCACAAGATGAAGGGTCCACAGTCTAAATCAAAGCTGGTTAGTGAAACATTCTGAGCGACTGTGACAGTCCAGTTGGGAATCCTTATAGGGGTGAAGGATGAGGGTAGGAAGGGGGAGCAGGCGGGGGCCCCAAGACTGGCGTGCTGCTTTATGCATCCGGGACCCGGAATGTTTTCCCAACTTCTCAGGGTATGTTGCCATTTCTTTTCCAGAGACAGCAGAACTCCAGGGCGCTAACAGAAACTAAGGTGTTTGGTGAAAAGTACGTTCTCAGGGCGGATGCCAAGCACTCAGACCTCCTGCACCCCAGCCTGCCCGAGTCTGGAGCACACAGCATGGGACAGGTGGATGGGGTGTGTGTAGCCTCCTCTAGGTCACCCTGTCCTTAGCATTTCCCATTTCTCCCCCATCTAAGCTCTCTGCCGGCCAGGCCATCTTGCTGAAGACCCTTCTCCACCTGCTGGAGTGAAGGTCGCCAGTCAACCACAGGTATCTTCCCACCCCAAGGAGCTAAAAAATTGACCGAAGTGCTAACTAGCTGTTTTAAATGCAACTGCCCTCTGGAAGATGACGATTATAAAAACAAGTTCCGGTCCTCTGAGAGATAAGAGGATGTGAGGAGGAGAGGAACAGAGGACATGGAGAAGATCAGACCCACTCCTGCCCTCCACTGACATATTCTTTTCCTTCCAGTGATCATTTTCCCACAAGAATTTTTTTCATTCCTGGGTTCATTCACCAAGTATACTGGGGGCCGCTGGGCCCAGAGTCTCTGGACCGAGCCTGCGAGGCGGTGGAGGCCCAGCAACCTCAACACAGGCCCGGGAGACGGTCTGCAGGAAAATCCACTAAACCCAGGCACACCAGTGGTGAGGAAGCGAGTGGTCCCCTCTGCCAGGCCCCTCTCTCCCGCCCCTGCCCCACCACCCCTGGCTTTGGCACCAGGCTGCAAGAGTCAACACTGAAGGCAATGCCGGGTATTATTAAAATGACTAATTGGAGAATAGAGACCATTTATGCTTTTGTATATTTGAAGATCTTGCCACTGTTTATAGAAACAAGAAAAATGGGGCTTGGGCAGCCTGAGGGAGCCTGGGAAGCTGCAGCCTGTGCACACAGCCCCTGCCGGAGAAGGTGAGGCCCTGAAGGCTCGCCTGGGGGAGCCCTGCGCCCACGTGCTTCACCTCCAACGTGAGTGTGGACACGAAGGGGCCACAGCCCCTGCTGGAGAGGGTGAGGCCCCGAAGGCTCGCCTGGGGGAGCCCCGCGCCAGCGTGCTTCACATCCATCGTGAGCGTGTACACGAGGGGGCATCTCTGGGCCTGGAGCACACCGCCTGCCCTGGGCTGCACACGCAGCACCGTCACCCGCCAGGGTCCTGCCAGTTCCCCACTTCCGGGCCAGGCCATTCGGTCATTTGAACAGTTTGTCAAAACCTCGCTGGAATTAAGGGGGTGGGTGGGGGTCACGAGAAGAGAAAAAGGGAGGAAACGCCTAGAGCCGGGATTGCAACTGGCTCCATTTATCTGTGTTCTCAGCCAAAGCACCTGGGCTGCCCCCTGCGGAAACGCAGAAAGGATGAAAGCGGCGTGCGGTGACAAAGCGCGCCGGAACGAACGTGTCGCTGACTCGCCTGGTGGCTGTTCCCGGGAAGATTTTTTTTTTTCCTTTTTAAATACTGAAAGATGTGCATTCCGGGTTTTAAAATACCAAACCCGGCCCTGACTTGGTTGGGGAACCCGCGCTAAACCAGAAACCCAGCTCCATGCCAGAACTGTGAGGAACACCGGGTTCAGGGGGATTAATCCCCTTGGGTTTCTACGGAGCCCTGGTTGCTGCTGTGACTTCCGCACACGAAATGTAAAAAAGGCAAACTCCCCGAGCATGTTTGTAGCGGAGCGTGATGTGATTGTGTTGTCATTTATGGGAAATAGTCGCAAGCCCATCTCTCCCCTTCCCTCCCCCCACCATCTTCCAGTCCAAATAGCCATGAACAATTACACTTCAATGTCAGGGCGACGACAAAGGAGGCGCGCTCTCTGGGAGCTCAGCGCATTTGCAGGGGCTTTTCCTTCCGCTGGACAAAAACTACCTTCAACTGTACTTCGTTTAAATCGTGATCTAACAAATGCATTTTGACAAGGCTTTTTCTCTTTCTCTCCCTTCTTTCAAACAGTATTTTGCACAGTTTAACTTCGCACCAAACTGGAATGTTCTGGAAAGAAGGGGGCAAGCAAAATAGAAAGGTCCTTGAAACCAAGAAGGGTGGTTTTCCCCTCCTTCCATTAAAAACAAAGTCATGGAGAAGAAGAATGATTCTAACTCAGTGGACTGCTACTGAGAAAGAGGGTGGAGAGTAAACGGCCCCGCCTTACAGGCAGAATCTTTGATAGGCAGAGGTGAGAAAAGCCAGGGTGAGCAGGAGCGGAGGAGGGTCTTGATGGAGGAAAAGGGGCCCCTCAAGCTCACTCTTTGGAATAAACCACTTTGTGGATTTGAAAGCATCCTCTGAGGGTGTGGATGTAAGTCAGAAGCGGGGGTGGGGGGGTCTTGACCACGAGGCTGCGGAAGGGAAGCTCTCAGGTGGGGTACCCCCCTCACCCATTCCCCTCCTCCATGGAAAGGGACGTTTTTCAACCCAACTGATCTGCCTGAAAGCTTTTTAGCATTCCAGGTGTGAGGCCTGAGCAGTCCCTTCAAGCATCTGTCTTTCAATAACACCCTGTTTGAAATAAACACTGCCAGGCTCCCATGGTTGGAGGGTGAAGACAAGATGGATAAACACACATGAGTGCTAGAAAGCATGTAAATAAAAAAAAGAAAAAATTAACAGTTTCCATTAAAGAAGGCTGGTATCACCTTCTCAGTCAAAACTGTCTAGGCTTGTCAGAGAGAGATCTTATGTTTAATGTAAAAAAAAAATGTATATACATATATATGATGTGCTTCCTAATTTATTTTTACATGAAAAAATGTTGAAATTATACAGATTAAAAAAAAATCAAGGCAAGCCTATAAATGTACTTAAGTATCCATATACAAATGAAGGTGTATGGGAAATGAACAGGATGTACCAGAAGCGATATTAGATGATGGTGATTAGAACCTAATGGGTGTGAGTGAACCTTGTGGGAGGGCTCTCATGACGGGAATGCCATCGCTGATGGACGCAATCTGTACGGGAATGAAGGAAGCGGGTGGGGGGTGGCCATGCAGACCTGAGGCCTTCCAGTGGGGGAAGACAGAACTGGACAACGCCGAAGGAAAAGAGGGAATACGGGGGCCTGGGCATGCGACAAAGCCAACCAAACGCAGCACAGGGGAACGTTTGTTTCTGGCTACCAAAACAAACAGCAGTCAACCGAAAAAGGAAGCCGTGATGCCAGGGGCTGGAGCCACAGGACACACAGATGAAGGACCTGAGTCTCCAGCCCCTTTGTGGCTTCACTCTGATGTCCATGCCGTCCGAAGGGGCTCAGCCTATTAAGGAAAGAGCTTTGCCCTGTGAAGCACAGGGTGCACACAGAAATATTAGTCTACGCTTGTCTGTGGAGGGCGGTGTGAGGGGCTGACTGTCAATGAGCTTCATTTTGCACGATCATAAGCCACTTATATGCACAGCTGGGAAAACCAGCTGATTCATAAAAACAAAGCACAAACAAAGGCTTACACTTTCCAAACCAAATCTGGGAAACAGACATCAGGCCAACTTCAGACAATGCCGTGTCCAGAAAAGCACTGGCTCGCCCTGCCCTCTTTTGGCCAGACCCAAGCTGTGCAAAGGTCGCTGCATGTGTAATGGCCTGGCATGTCCCAGAATGCAGCCTTAGAAATGCACGTGAAGCCAGCAGTGGCTCAGAACAGCTTCAGCCCTCCTTTCACGCTGGAGATTCCCGGGTGCCTACCGCAGGCTCACGGCCTGGTGCAAGCGGTGAAGAGCCTGTCTCTGCTGTGAGTGCTTACAGTCACACTCAAGATATCGAGCGGTGCGCCTCCATGTGGAGAGTCCAAACCTGGGCCGACCCCTCAAAACCATCAAGCTCCCAAATGTGCTTCAGTCTAAGACAACTGGGTGACAGAAGCAACGTGTTTGAGTTGACATCTCCTCGGAAACTGCAAAGTGAAGCGGGAAGCGAGGTGAAGGGAAAACCCAGAGATTTATGTTCAAGAGCTTTCCTGCATTAACAGGAGAAAAAGCAGATGGAACTGCTAAATTGTGGTCATTTTTTTTTTAAAGCTTGCTATTTTATTATGCCAGCATAACGTTTATGACGAAACTTGACAAAGGCATTATGGGGAAAAATTGCAGACAAATCTAACTCATGAACATACAAGCAAAATTCGTAAACACTGTATTAGCCAGCCACACTAGGATTAATGCGTCGTCATGCATTTTTGACATGAACCTAGTACAGTTCTTTTGTGTCCAAAGGGAAAAAGAAAATTCTCGGATCTTCTTCCTCCTTTTGAGAAACTTCCAAAGGTATGCCAATGGCTGAATACAAAGACTCCATTATTTTAAAAATCTGGATCCTATACAATGAAATGGTCCTTTTCTAGGATTTGACAACACCCCCCCGCACACACACACACACACACACACCTGCCTTCTCAGTGATTTTAGCTACAGCAACCCATCCAGGAATCTGCCAGAGGTACTAATTGTATTTTAGTCTAAGCCTTAGGACCCTGTGAGTATCTATTCAGCTTTACTTCCCGTTAGATATTTCTTAGACCTAAGAACAGACTGGTATCCTTTAAAAAGCAAGGCACCCAAGCACATCCCCAAGTTTATATGGCAATATATCTCAAGGCACAAAGACACACAGTTATGGTCATTAAGGCAAACAAAGAACTTAAATTCTAGACTCATACCATTCTCTTTAATGGTGGGGACATTTGTAAACAACTAAAACACGAATTCAACGAGAATTAAAATGGTGCCATGACATGAGAATGTCAACAAGGATCCGGGCAGAAAGCACGATTCTGTGACAAACAGTTTCTGGGACAGTTGGGATAAAGTCTGCAGCCCACAATCACATTTTAAAGAAACAGTTCTGGAGGTTTAAGTTCTTCTGTGTGCACATTGCAACTGGAGAAAGTACCAGAAGGGGAAATGTTTAAGTTAGAATCCTACCCAAACTTTCAGAAGTGGATAATTTCTTTAAGTGAATTATGGATCCTATTCAGAGCCAATAAGGAAAGGAACCCTCACCAAGAAAAAAATTTTTGCTTCATTCTGTAAGTATAAAGTAGTAAAAACCAGTCAAAGGTGTGAATGAAAAGCAGTCAAAAAGCAGTGCAATATTAAAGATTAGATGGTCCAATGATTAGGAAGAAAAATTGAATGATTCCTCACTTAGGGAGCAACATCTTTAAACACAGAAAGGAGGAAGAGTGAAGAGGAGGACTTAGTAACCAATGAGAAACGTAAAAAATAACCTAGGTAACCAATGTTCATTGCAGCACTATGATAGCTAGGACATGGAAGCAACCTAGATGTCCATCAACAGATAAAGAGATAAAGAAACTATGGTATATATATATACAGTGGAATATTACTCAGCCATTAAAAGGAACACATTTTGTGTCAGTTCTAATGAGGTGGATGAACCTAGAGCCTATTATATGGAGTGAAGTAATGTCAGAAAAACAAATACCATATATTAACACACATATATATGGAATCTATAAAGTTGGTACTGATAAACCTATCTGCAGGGTAGGAATGGAGACGCAGACATAGAGAACAGACTTTTGGACACGGGGTGGATGACCGGAGAGAGTACTATGGAAACAAATACGTGTATACCATATGTAAAACAGACAGCCGGTGGGAATCTGCTGTATGATTCAGGGAGCGCAAACTGGCGCTCTGTGACAACCAGAGGGGTGGGATGGGAAGGGAGGCAGGAGGGAGGTTCAAGAGGGACGGGACATGTGTACGCCTGTGGTGATCCATGTTGATGTATGGCAGAAATCATCACAACATTATAACAGTTATCCTCCGATTAAAAATGAATGAGTTTTAAGAATAACCTAGGTGAGAGTATATCTTAAAATTAAATACATATTACAGAGGAAAAAAAAATCAATTTCTGAAAAGAGTCTATGAACCAACTCAACTACTAAAATCCTTTGGTGGCAGGTTGGAAAGCACAGGAGCTGTTCTAGGAGAAGGGAAATGACTGAAAACCAGGCCTTAAAGAGAAATAAGTGGAAGAACAGAGACAAAAGCAAGAGAGACAAATGGGTCAATGGACTGAAAAAATCGAGGCATGTAAAGTTTATTTCAGTACCATTAAGGTGGTTAAATAAAAAATAGCTGTGCTGTAGAAATTCTAGAAGGATGTAAATGTAAATGTATAAAATATAAGATGGGTAGGGAGTCCAAACGAGAAGGCATAAAAGCAGGAACACGGTAAAAACAGGTTCAGGAAAGAGAAGTAATGGTGTTTGCAGCAACCCGGTCAGCAGGAGGACCTGCCTCTGCTTGGAGGGATCTGGAGGAGCTGCAGCACCTCAGTTCTGCAAACTAGGAGACCAGGACCTGGAGAAGGGAAGGGCTCCGAGACCACTCAGTGAGGCAGCCCAACGAGGGTCTCCAAGCGAGGCCTAGGGGCACCAGCCACAGAGGGGACAAGCGGTCATGATGCCACTTTCAAAGCCAAGCATGAGGAGGCATGGGCAGCCTGCTCCTTGGGAACCTTCCTCAATTAAAGCTGCGACGCTGAGGAAAATGGATTCTAATATGGTATCACAGTGGTTCAAGCGACTTCCAGTTGCCCTTTAAATGATGAGGCAAAAGACACAGCATGGATAAAATGGTCTCACCCTAACCAAAATGAACCACAAACCAGCCCCTAAGAACACAAGCATCCATGTTTCTAAGCAGATTGCCCTGTTAACTTCTTGTCAGTGGCAACATGGTACCTAAAGAAAAACACCACGTTAAAGACCAGACGAGCCTGCCTCTGTCTGTCTCCTCCCATTCATTAATCTTCCCTCTCCTTCTTATCTGTCCCCACGCCATGCTCTTTCTGGAAGAGGGGGATCCCACAAGCACTGTCCCAAAATGGCTCAGGGTGGGCACCCAGCTGAGAGTCTCTGGCTCCAGGGGGAGGGCCAAGGGCCGCAGCCCCAGATCCCTGCCAGGGAGAGCTAGCAAAAGCCGAGTAAGTGCTTTCTCCCCTCCACTAATAAGCTTTTCAGCAGAGGAAGAATTCAGCTTCCTGTAGTCAACAGACCCTTTTTCCCTGCCTCTCCTCACTTCAAGTAATCTAAAGTGACTGCAATTTCAGTCCTGGATCTCCAGGATTCAGCTCCACCGACTAAGGTCAGAGGGTGTCAAGTGAGGGCCCTCCATTTCTCTCTGCTCTGCCTTCACGCCACCCGAGCTTCTTCGTCACTGAGGCAACCAGCCACCCCAGCGCATTACCAGTCTCCGGCACACACACCGACTTCACTCAGGATTCCAGGAAACGCTTTTGAAGGCCCAAAAAACACTGGGGGAGACGAAGAAAAATCTCTTTGCTGTAAACAACTGATTAGTAATGGCCAGCTTCAGATGCCCTGGTGACCTGAGCCACTAATTTCCTGGTTGTGAGAAAATGCATTACAGTAGGACTTTTTCTTTTTGTGGTGGTGGTTAAAACTATGTGGCTGGTTATGTGGTTTTTAGTTTAGTTCCATGCAAATGGCTCTAGTTCCTACACTCTTTTCCGAGATGTGCTGTGTGTTCGTGGGCTGCTTATCTTCAAGCCTGGCCTCCTGTCGAATCGGCTGTCAGTGGAAAAGCGCCCCGCCCCGCCCCCGCCCCCGCCTCATTTCCCAGATGAATGAAATGCGATTTCAATTAAGAAGGGCAGCCCCATAGCTCCCTGCTCGCCGTCTTCACGGAGATCTAAGCAGAGAGCGCAGACAGCGCTGAAGGTGAACAAACAAACGGACGAAGGGAGATGGATTGAACGAGAGAAAGGATAGGTGTGTGAACAGGCACACCCCCACAACCCCCGGCAGGCTCGCGTCCCTCAGGGTGATGCAATGACTGCGGCACAGGACGCAAGAGGCTCCAAACAGGGGACACAGAGGCAGGGCCGCTCACTGGGCCCACAGGCAGTGCCGGGAAGGTTCTGGAAGGGAAGGAGGGCAGGAGAAGTGCATCCAGGGAAGAAAGTGAACACCTGCCTGCCCACCCCAATACACACGCGTGCACACACACACACACACACACACACACGGACTCACTTCTGGCTGCAGCCAGGCCTGTGATGGGAATTTATTTCCGTCAATTATGTGCTCTTGTCCCCAGACTCAGTTCATCAGCACAGTGCGGCTGAGTCAATGAAAGGCTCCGTAATGAAGGAATCACATGCACGGGGACGGCCCAGCACCTGCCACAGGCTGTGGGGCTGCAGCCACACCTGGCCCCGAGTCTGGTTGATGTGGGCCCTCCAGTCTCCCCCAACCCTCCACCCATCCCACCCCGTGGGCTCCCAGGCTCCACGTCAGGTCACCCCCATCCTGCCCCAGGAGCCCTTGGCCAGGATGACATCTTCTGTGACATAATCACAAGGGCCCTGACTGCAAGGAGGAGGAGGAAGGGACTAGCCAAGTGGGACTGATCAGCACAGCATGCCCGCTGCTTTCCTATTCTGCTGCCTGGATAAAACCCTTCACTGCAAAGGGCCTGAGCGTGGAAAACAACAGCCACCTCTGAAAACTCCCATGTGCTCGCCGTTGTTATCTAACAAGAATCATAATGGTAATGGGACAGTCATCGCTCAACCAAAGCAGGTAAGATCACCACCCCCATTTCCCAGATGAGGGGACTGAGGCTCAGGGAGGTGGGAGACCTGGCAAAGGCCACAGAGCTGAGACTAACTGGGCTTCCCTGAAGAAGCTACCTTGTACTTGTGCCATCTGCCCACCCACCGACCCACCACACATCCACAGAGCACCTGCTCTGGGCACTGGACACAGCTGTGAACAAGACCAGAGGCACTGCGAACACAGGAGTACTCGTGTGAAAATCAGAACAAAGCTGCCCCCTCGGTACCCCTCGCTCTGGGCAGATAAGACCCTGGACTCGCTGTCTTGCTTGTTGGGTCGCATCTAGGGTGGCCTGGGCCCTCGCTCACGCCCTTCAGCAAAGCAGAGGGCTGTGCATGTGTGGAGCACCTACACAGCTTGGCAGCTGCCCTGAGAGGGATTCCAGCAGAAAAGCCACCGTATTTCCACATGTGTATGTATGATACGTAAATGAAGACAGAGAGAAAACCTCCTTGAGCCTTTCCTTTCCTGGGGACTGGGCAGGAGCTGACCTTGCGGTGAGGCAATGCCACAAAGAGAAAGGGAACACCAACCACCCCTTGACGCGGCAGCACGAGGACAGGCCCGACAGCCGTGCGCCAGGGGTACCCAGCATACCAGCGTAGGCCAAAGCACCTCCCTGCGACGGTGAGGAACAGCACTGGGTGACGGGCTCAAGGCTCAGAAGGGCTGCAGTGCCAGCCTGGAAATCTGACACTCACCATTCGGCATGCCCCTTCTCTGAAACCACGTTGCCCCTCCACATCCATGAATTTCGATGCATTTTGTTTTTTTTTTTCCTTTTTAAATACTGAAAGATGTGCATTCCGGGTTTTAAAATACCAAACCCGGCCCTGACTTGGTTGGGGAACCCGCGCTAAACCAGAAACCCAGCTCCATGCCAGAACTGTGAGGAACACCGGGTTCAGGGGGATTAATCCCCTTGGGTTTCTACGGAGCCCTGGTTGCTGCTGTGACTTCCGCACACGAAATGTAAAAAAGGCAAACTCCCCGAGCATGTTTGTAGCGGAGCGTGATGTGATTGTGTTGTCATTTATGGGAAATAGTCGCAAGCCCATCTCTCCCCTTCCCTCCCCCCACCATCTTCCAGTCCAAATAGCCATGAACAATTACACTTCAATGTCAGGGCGACGACAAAGGAGGCGCGCTCTCTGGGAGCTCAGCGCATTTGCAGGGGCTTTTCCTTCCGCTGGACAAAAACTACCTTCAACTGTACTTCGTTTAAATCGTGATCTAACAAATGCATTTTGACAAGGCTTTTTCTCTTTCTCTCCCTTCTTTCAAACAGTATTTTGCACAGTTTAACTTCGCACCAAACTGGAATGTTCTGGAAAGAAGGGGGCAAGCAAAATAGAAAGGTCCTTGAAACCAAGAAGGGTGGTTTTCCCCTCCTTCCATTAAAAACAAAGTCATGGAGAAGAAGAATGATTCTAACTCAGTGGACTGCTACTGAGAAAGAGGGTGGAGAGTAAACGGCCCCGCCTTACAGGCAGAATCTTTGATAGGCAGAGGTGAGAAAAGCCAGGGTGAGCAGGAGCGGAGGAGGGTCTTGATGGAGGAAAAGGGGCCCCTCAAGCTCACTCTTTGGAATAAACCACTTTGTGGATTTGAAAGCATCCTCTGAGGGTGTGGATGTAAGTCAGAAGCGGGGGTGGGGGGGTCTTGACCACGAGGCTGCGGAAGGGAAGCTCTCAGGTGGGGTACCCCCCTCACCCATTCCCCTCCTCCATGGAAAGGGACGTTTTTCAACCCAACTGATCTGCCTGAAAGCTTTTTAGCATTCCAGGTGTGAGGCCTGAGCAGTCCCTTCAAGCATCTGTCTTTCAATAACACCCTGTTTGAAATAAACACTGCCAGGCTCCCATGGTTGGAGGGTGAAGACAAGATGGATAAACACACATGAGTGCTAGAAAGCATGTAAATAAAAAAAAGAAAAAATTAACAGTTTCCATTAAAGAAGGCTGGTATCACCTTCTCAGTCAAAACTGTCTAGGCTTGTCAGAGAGAGATCTTATGTTTAATGTAAAAAAAAAATGTATATACATATATATGATGTGCTTCCTAATTTATTTTTACATGAAAAAATGTTGAAATTATACAGATTAAAAAAAAATCAAGGCAAGCCTATAAATGTACTTAAGTATCCATATACAAATGAAGGTGTATGGGAAATGAACAGGATGTACCAGAAGCGATATTAGATGATGGTGATTAGAACCTAATGGGTGTGAGTGAACCTTGTGGGAGGGCTCTCATGACGGGAATGCCATCGCTGATGGACGCAATCTGTACGGGAATGAAGGAAGCGGGTGGGGGGTGGCCATGCAGACCTGAGGCCTTCCAGTGGGGGAAGACAGAACTGGACAACGCCGAAGGAAAAGAGGGAATACGGGGGCCTGGGCATGCGACAAAGCCAACCAAACGCAGCACAGGGGAACGTTTGTTTCTGGCTACCAAAACAAACAGCAGTCAACCGAAAAAGGAAGCCGTGATGCCAGGGGCTGGAGCCACAGGACACACAGATGAAGGACCTGAGTCTCCAGCCCCTTTGTGGCTTCACTCTGATGTCCATGCCGTCCGAAGGGGCTCAGCCTATTAAGGAAAGAGCTTTGCCCTGTGAAGCACAGGGTGCACACAGAAATATTAGTCTACGCTTGTCTGTGGAGGGCGGTGTGAGGGGCTGACTGTCAATGAGCTTCATTTTGCACGATCATAAGCCACTTATATGCACAGCTGGGAAAACCAGCTGATTCATAAAAACAAAGCACAAACAAAGGCTTACACTTTCCAAACCAAATCTGGGAAACAGACATCAGGCCAACTTCAGACAATGCCGTGTCCAGAAAAGCACTGGCTCGCCCTGCCCTCTTTTGGCCAGACCCAAGCTGTGCAAAGGTCGCTGCATGTGTAATGGCCTGGCATGTCCCAGAATGCAGCCTTAGAAATGCACGTGAAGCCAGCAGTGGCTCAGAACAGCTTCAGCCCTCCTTTCACGCTGGAGATTCCCGGGTGCCTACCGCAGGCTCACGGCCTGGTGCAAGCGGTGAAGAGCCTGTCTCTGCTGTGAGTGCTTACAGTCACACTCAAGATATCGAGCGGTGCGCCTCCATGTGGAGAGTCCAAACCTGGGCCGACCCCTCAAAACCATCAAGCTCCCAAATGTGCTTCAGTCTAAGACAACTGGGTGACAGAAGCAACGTGTTTGAGTTGACATCTCCTCGGAAACTGCAAAGTGAAGCGGGAAGCGAGGTGAAGGGAAAACCCAGAGATTTATGTTCAAGAGCTTTCCTGCATTAACAGGAGAAAAAGCAGATGGAACTGCTAAATTGTGGTCATTTTTTTTTTAAAGCTTGCTATTTTATTATGCCAGCATAACGTTTATGACGAAACTTGACAAAGGCATTATGGGGAAAAATTGCAGACAAATCTAACTCATGAACATACAAGCAAAATTCGTAAACACTGTATTAGCCAGCCACACTAGGATTAATGCGTCGTCATGCATTTTTGACATGAACCTAGTACAGTTCTTTTGTGTCCAAAGGGAAAAAGAAAATTCTCGGATCTTCTTCCTCCTTTTGAGAAACTTCCAAAGGTATGCCAATGGCTGAATACAAAGACTCCATTATTTTAAAAATCTGGATCCTATACAATGAAATGGTCCTTTTCTAGGATTTGACAACACCCCCCCGCACACACACACACACACACACACCTGCCTTCTCAGTGATTTTAGCTACAGCAACCCATCCAGGAATCTGCCAGAGGTACTAATTGTATTTTAGTCTAAGCCTTAGGACCCTGTGAGTATCTATTCAGCTTTACTTCCCGTTAGATATTTCTTAGACCTAAGAACAGACTGGTATCCTTTAAAAAGCAAGGCACCCAAGCACATCCCCAAGTTTATATGGCAATATATCTCAAGGCACAAAGACACACAGTTATGGTCATTAAGGCAAACAAAGAACTTAAATTCTAGACTCATACCATTCTCTTTAATGGTGGGGACATTTGTAAACAACTAAAACACGAATTCAACGAGAATTAAAATGGTGCCATGACATGAGAATGTCAACAAGGATCCGGGCAGAAAGCACGATTCTGTGACAAACAGTTTCTGGGACAGTTGGGATAAAGTCTGCAGCCCACAATCACATTTTAAAGAAACAGTTCTGGAGGTTTAAGTTCTTCTGTGTGCACATTGCAACTGGAGAAAGTACCAGAAGGGGAAATGTTTAAGTTAGAATCCTACCCAAACTTTCAGAAGTGGATAATTTCTTTAAGTGAATTATGGATCCTATTCAGAGCCAATAAGGAAAGGAACCCTCACCAAGAAAAAAATTTTTGCTTCATTCTGTAAGTATAAAGTAGTAAAAACCAGTCAAAGGTGTGAATGAAAAGCAGTCAAAAAGCAGTGCAATATTAAAGATTAGATGGTCCAATGATTAGGAAGAAAAATTGAATGATTCCTCACTTAGGGAGCAACATCTTTAAACACAGAAAGGAGGAAGAGTGAAGAGGAGGACTTAGTAACCAATGAGAAACGTAAAAAATAACCTAGGTAACCAATGTTCATTGCAGCACTATGATAGCTAGGACATGGAAGCAACCTAGATGTCCATCAACAGATAAAGAGATAAAGAAACTATGGTATATATATATACAGTGGAATATTACTCAGCCATTAAAAGGAACACATTTTGTGTCAGTTCTAATGAGGTGGATGAACCTAGAGCCTATTATATGGAGTGAAGTAATGTCAGAAAAACAAATACCATATATTAACACACATATATATGGAATCTATAAAGTTGGTACTGATAAACCTATCTGCAGGGTAGGAATGGAGACGCAGACATAGAGAACAGACTTTTGGACACGGGGTGGATGACCGGAGAGAGTACTATGGAAACAAATACGTGTATACCATATGTAAAACAGACAGCCGGTGGGAATCTGCTGTATGATTCAGGGAGCGCAAACTGGCGCTCTGTGACAACCAGAGGGGTGGGATGGGAAGGGAGGCAGGAGGGAGGTTCAAGAGGGACGGGACATGTGTACGCCTGTGGTGATCCATGTTGATGTATGGCAGAAATCATCACAACATTATAACAGTTATCCTCCGATTAAAAATGAATGAGTTTTAAGAATAACCTAGGTGAGAGTATATCTTAAAATTAAATACATATTACAGAGGAAAAAAAAATCAATTTCTGAAAAGAGTCTATGAACCAACTCAACTACTAAAATCCTTTGGTGGCAGGTTGGAAAGCACAGGAGCTGTTCTAGGAGAAGGGAAATGACTGAAAACCAGGCCTTAAAGAGAAATAAGTGGAAGAACAGAGACAAAAGCAAGAGAGACAAATGGGTCAATGGACTGAAAAAATCGAGGCATGTAAAGTTTATTTCAGTACCATTAAGGTGGTTAAATAAAAAATAGCTGTGCTGTAGAAATTCTAGAAGGATGTAAATGTAAATGTATAAAATATAAGATGGGTAGGGAGTCCAAACGAGAAGGCATAAAAGCAGGAACACGGTAAAAACAGGTTCAGGAAAGAGAAGTAATGGTGTTTGCAGCAACCCGGTCAGCAGGAGGACCTGCCTCTGCTTGGAGGGATCTGGAGGAGCTGCAGCACCTCAGTTCTGCAAACTAGGAGACCAGGACCTGGAGAAGGGAAGGGCTCCGAGACCACTCAGTGAGGCAGCCCAACGAGGGTCTCCAAGCGAGGCCTAGGGGCACCAGCCACAGAGGGGACAAGCGGTCATGATGCCACTTTCAAAGCCAAGCATGAGGAGGCATGGGCAGCCTGCTCCTTGGGAACCTTCCTCAATTAAAGCTGCGACGCTGAGGAAAATGGATTCTAATATGGTATCACAGTGGTTCAAGCGACTTCCAGTTGCCCTTTAAATGATGAGGCAAAAGACACAGCATGGATAAAATGGTCTCACCCTAACCAAAATGAACCACAAACCAGCCCCTAAGAACACAAGCATCCATGTTTCTAAGCAGATTGCCCTGTTAACTTCTTGTCAGTGGCAACATGGTACCTAAAGAAAAACACCACGTTAAAGACCAGACGAGCCTGCCTCTGTCTGTCTCCTCCCATTCATTAATCTTCCCTCTCCTTCTTATCTGTCCCCACGCCATGCTCTTTCTGGAAGAGGGGGATCCCACAAGCACTGTCCCAAAATGGCTCAGGGTGGGCACCCAGCTGAGAGTCTCTGGCTCCAGGGGGAGGGCCAAGGGCCGCAGCCCCAGATCCCTGCCAGGGAGAGCTAGCAAAAGCCGAGTAAGTGCTTTCTCCCCTCCACTAATAAGCTTTTCAGCAGAGGAAGAATTCAGCTTCCTGTAGTCAACAGACCCTTTTTCCCTGCCTCTCCTCACTTCAAGTAATCTAAAGTGACTGCAATTTCAGTCCTGGATCTCCAGGATTCAGCTCCACCGACTAAGGTCAGAGGGTGTCAAGTGAGGGCCCTCCATTTCTCTCTGCTCTGCCTTCACGCCACCCGAGCTTCTTCGTCACTGAGGCAACCAGCCACCCCAGCGCATTACCAGTCTCCGGCACACACACCGACTTCACTCAGGATTCCAGGAAACGCTTTTGAAGGCCCAAAAAACACTGGGGGAGACGAAGAAAAATCTCTTTGCTGTAAACAACTGATTAGTAATGGCCAGCTTCAGATGCCCTGGTGACCTGAGCCACTAATTTCCTGGTTGTGAGAAAATGCATTACAGTAGGACTTTTTCTTTTTGTGGTGGTGGTTAAAACTATGTGGCTGGTTATGTGGTTTTTAGTTTAGTTCCATGCAAATGGCTCTAGTTCCTACACTCTTTTCCGAGATGTGCTGTGTGTTCGTGGGCTGCTTATCTTCAAGCCTGGCCTCCTGTCGAATCGGCTGTCAGTGGAAAAGCGCCCCGCCCCGCCCCCGCCCCCGCCTCATTTCCCAGATGAATGAAATGCGATTTCAATTAAGAAGGGCAGCCCCATAGCTCCCTGCTCGCCGTCTTCACGGAGATCTAAGCAGAGAGCGCAGACAGCGCTGAAGGTGAACAAACAAACGGACGAAGGGAGATGGATTGAACGAGAGAAAGGATAGGTGTGTGAACAGGCACACCCCCACAACCCCCGGCAGGCTCGCGTCCCTCAGGGTGATGCAATGACTGCGGCACAGGACGCAAGAGGCTCCAAACAGGGGACACAGAGGCAGGGCCGCTCACTGGGCCCACAGGCAGTGCCGGGAAGGTTCTGGAAGGGAAGGAGGGCAGGAGAAGTGCATCCAGGGAAGAAAGTGAACACCTGCCTGCCCACCCCAATACACACGCGTGCACACACACACACACACACACACACACGGACTCACTTCTGGCTGCAGCCAGGCCTGTGATGGGAATTTATTTCCGTCAATTATGTGCTCTTGTCCCCAGACTCAGTTCATCAGCACAGTGCGGCTGAGTCAATGAAAGGCTCCGTAATGAAGGAATCACATGCACGGGGACGGCCCAGCACCTGCCACAGGCTGTGGGGCTGCAGCCACACCTGGCCCCGAGTCTGGTTGATGTGGGCCCTCCAGTCTCCCCCAACCCTCCACCCATCCCACCCCGTGGGCTCCCAGGCTCCACGTCAGGTCACCCCCATCCTGCCCCAGGAGCCCTTGGCCAGGATGACATCTTCTGTGACATAATCACAAGGGCCCTGACTGCAAGGAGGAGGAGGAAGGGACTAGCCAAGTGGGACTGATCAGCACAGCATGCCCGCTGCTTTCCTATTCTGCTGCCTGGATAAAACCCTTCACTGCAAAGGGCCTGAGCGTGGAAAACAACAGCCACCTCTGAAAACTCCCATGTGCTCGCCGTTGTTATCTAACAAGAATCATAATGGTAATGGGACAGTCATCGCTCAACCAAAGCAGGTAAGATCACCACCCCCATTTCCCAGATGAGGGGACTGAGGCTCAGGGAGGTGGGAGACCTGGCAAAGGCCACAGAGCTGAGACTAACTGGGCTTCCCTGAAGAAGCTACCTTGTACTTGTGCCATCTGCCCACCCACCGACCCACCACACATCCACAGAGCACCTGCTCTGGGCACTGGACACAGCTGTGAACAAGACCAGAGGCACTGCGAACACAGGAGTACTCGTGTGAAAATCAGAACAAAGCTGCCCCCTCGGTACCCCTCGCTCTGGGCAGATAAGACCCTGGACTCGCTGTCTTGCTTGTTGGGTCGCATCTAGGGTGGCCTGGGCCCTCGCTCACGCCCTTCAGCAAAGCAGAGGGCTGTGCATGTGTGGAGCACCTACACAGCTTGGCAGCTGCCCTGAGAGGGATTCCAGCAGAAAAGCCACCGTATTTCCACATGTGTATGTATGATACGTAAATGAAGACAGAGAGAAAACCTCCTTGAGCCTTTCCTTTCCTGGGGACTGGGCAGGAGCTGACCTTGCGGTGAGGCAATGCCACAAAGAGAAAGGGAACACCAACCACCCCTTGACGCGGCAGCACGAGGACAGGCCCGACAGCCGTGCGCCAGGGGTACCCAGCATACCAGCGTAGGCCAAAGCACCTCCCTGCGACGGTGAGGAACAGCACTGGGTGACGGGCTCAAGGCTCAGAAGGGCTGCAGTGCCAGCCTGGAAATCTGACACTCACCATTCGGCATGCCCCTTCTCTGAAACCACGTTGCCCCTCCACATCCATGAATTTCGATGCATTTTGCAAACTTAATAGCCATTGAAAGTTCTGTCATCTTGACAGGGCTGCTATTATAATGCTAGCTTTTCTCAGTACCAGATGAATTTGGGGGGCTGGAGTGAGGGGTGGGAGCAGGGCTGTTGTGGAGGAAAGTCTGCTCCGCTCACACTCTATAGGAGGTGTCTCCCCCTAGTGACCACCGCCCATACCACCACCCTCCACTGTCTTGGGGCTGGAACCAGGTAGCCAGGTACAGGCAAACAGCCATCACCCATCTTTGCAGGTTGCCTTTGGCCCCGATCCTCAGACCAGCCTTCTTAAAGTACCCTGGGAGCGCAAAGAGAGAATCAGTAGTCGGGCTCTCAAGTGTTCTGAGCTTTGCTGTAAATGCTAGTAGGGGATATCCAGCACCCACCGGATAGCCATCCACACTGCTTCTATGGCCAGGAGACAAGAGGAGCCGGATATGGGCCAGAGGGAGAAGAGAGGAAAACAAAAGAAGCCAACAGGGGACAGGTGACGGGGGCCCACCTGGAGGAGCGCCCTCCAGGCCTGCTGGGGACCCACGGGGCACCCCGGGACCAACCAGAAAGGCAAGACCTGATGCCAGAGCAGGACAAGAAGACACGAGGCAGGGGACAGAGGTAAGTAATGGGCGAGGAGCCCAAAGCCAGAAACTGGGAGGTGAACGGAACCGGATGCAAAAAGGGGCTGAGTGCATCACTGTCTAAAGTGAGCACTAACTCAGGCTTCCGGGAATGGGAAGACGGAGGGGGACGCTGGGCGAAGAGAGCCCCCTCCTCAAGTCATTCTGTTCAAGTCTTGGGGAGAACTGTGTTCTGGGGAAGGGGCCAGAATAATGACTGGAGCCTTCACGTGCCTGCTGCCTTTTACAGTACGCTTCCCAGAATAAACTGCCCCAAGACTTCATCCATCACCAAAAAAGGCAACCATAAAAACACTCGTGGCCAGCCCTGGTCTCGCACCAGCTCAGCCATCTTCCTCTCTGCTGGGGACCGGGTGGCTTGGGGCTGGGGGAGCAGCCCAGGTCCTGACTAATTGCTCTGGCCAACTACGCTGTGTGCTGTGGGGGCCGCTCCTGCGCTGAGCCGTGAGGAACTTCCTGAATCATTAACCTCTCGGAGTGCATTGTACTGGGAGGCGCTCCCTCTGCAGCCTGTTCAGGGGCCCTATTGATCTGCAGCATACTCGCTGCCTTCAAAGTTGTTTATGATCAATATGCAAATTGCCCATGGCATTGATCTAGTATTAATTTTCAATTAGGGAATCCACAAGGGGTCTCGGAGGGTCAATACCTAACAATGCAGAGGAAACTCCGCTGAGGAGTGTCGGCCTGATGCCGAGAAGACCTTCCCTAAGCCGCCTCCTCAGCAGCTCCAGGCCCTTGGGGCTGCCACCTTCGCTTTGGCTCATTCGCTTCCCTCTGAAGTCAGACCCCTCTGGCCACCACCCAGGCTGCCTGTGTGGCTATTGCCCTCCCCTCCCCCCTGCCTCCACCCAGGGCCACAGGGACAGGCCCTGCCAGTGCGCTCCCCCGACACCCGCCCTCCTGATCGGATGCCCCGCACGTGCCTCTACATCTCCCCACCCAACCCAGCCCCGGGACCACTCTCTCCCCCGGCTCCCCAACCACACATACCTTCTTCCTCCCTCTCTCCCTCTCCCTCGTTTCTGCTTAGTCATGGAACGTCACCTTGGCACGCTGCCACGGCTGGAGCTGGCGAGCTGCACGGTCCCCAGAAATCTCAGGCAGTCAGGCAGAGCCGCCAGGCTGCCAGGTTATGCTTGGCAAACAAGCCACTGATGTCATTTCAAAAAACCAAGGTGAGATGTGTATAAGAGACAGGGGGACACAGAGGCAGGGCCGCTCACTGGGCCCACAGGCAGTGCCGGGAAGGTTCTGGAAGGGAAGGAGGGCAGGAGAAGTGCATCCAGGGAAGAAAGTGAACACCTGCCTGCCCACCCCAATACACACGCGTGCACACACACACACACACACACACACACGGACTCACTTCTGGCTGCAGCCAGGCCTGTGATGGGAATTTATTTCCGTCAATTATGTGCTCTTGTCCCCAGACTCAGTTCATCAGCACAGTGCGGCTGAGTCAATGAAAGGCTCCGTAATGAAGGAATCACATGCACGGGGACGGCCCAGCACCTGCCACAGGCTGTGGGGCTGCAGCCACACCTGGCCCCGAGTCTGGTTGATGTGGGCCCTCCAGTCTCCCCCAACCCTCCACCCATCCCACCCCGTGGGCTCCCAGGCTCCACGTCAGGTCACCCCCATCCTGCCCCAGGAGCCCTTGGCCAGGATGACATCTTCTGTGACATAATCACAAGGGCCCTGACTGCAAGGAGGAGGAGGAAGGGACTAGCCAAGTGGGACTGATCAGCACAGCATGCCCGCTGCTTTCCTATTCTGCTGCCTGGATAAAACCCTTCACTGCAAAGGGCCTGAGCGTGGAAAACAACAGCCACCTCTGAAAACTCCCATGTGCTCGCCGTTGTTATCTAACAAGAATCATAATGGTAATGGGACAGTCATCGCTCAACCAAAGCAGGTAAGATCACCACCCCCATTTCCCAGATGAGGGGACTGAGGCTCAGGGAGGTGGGAGACCTGGCAAAGGCCACAGAGCTGAGACTAACTGGGCTTCCCTGAAGAAGCTACCTTGTACTTGTGCCATCTGCCCACCCACCGACCCACCACACATCCACAGAGCACCTGCTCTGGGCACTGGACACAGCTGTGAACAAGACCAGAGGCACTGCGAACACAGGAGTACTCGTGTGAAAATCAGAACAAAGCTGCCCCCTCGGTACCCCTCGCTCTGGGCAGATAAGACCCTGGACTCGCTGTCTTGCTTGTTGGGTCGCATCTAGGGTGGCCTGGGCCCTCGCTCACGCCCTTCAGCAAAGCAGAGGGCTGTGCATGTGTGGAGCACCTACACAGCTTGGCAGCTGCCCTGAGAGGGATTCCAGCAGAAAAGCCACCGTATTTCCACATGTGTATGTATGATACGTAAATGAAGACAGAGAGAAAACCTCCTTGAGCCTTTCCTTTCCTGGGGACTGGGCAGGAGCTGACCTTGCGGTGAGGCAATGCCACAAAGAGAAAGGGAACACCAACCACCCCTTGACGCGGCAGCACGAGGACAGGCCCGACAGCCGTGCGCCAGGGGTACCCAGCATACCAGCGTAGGCCAAAGCACCTCCCTGCGACGGTGAGGAACAGCACTGGGTGACGGGCTCAAGGCTCAGAAGGGCTGCAGTGCCAGCCTGGAAATCTGACACTCACCATTCGGCATGCCCCTTCTCTGAAACCACGTTGCCCCTCCACATCCATGAATTTCGATGCATTTTGCAAACTTAATAGCCATTGAAAGTTCTGTCATCTTGACAGGGCTGCTATTATAATGCTAGCTTTTCTCAGTACCAGATGAATTTGGGGGGCTGGAGTGAGGGGTGGGAGCAGGGCTGTTGTGGAGGAAAGTCTGCTCCGCTCACACTCTATAGGAGGTGTCTCCCCCTAGTGACCACCGCCCATACCACCACCCTCCACTGTCTTGGGGCTGGAACCAGGTAGCCAGGTACAGGCAAACAGCCATCACCCATCTTTGCAGGTTGCCTTTGGCCCCGATCCTCAGACCAGCCTTCTTAAAGTACCCTGGGAGCGCAAAGAGAGAATCAGTAGTCGGGCTCTCAAGTGTTCTGAGCTTTGCTGTAAATGCTAGTAGGGGATATCCAGCACCCACCGGATAGCCATCCACACTGCTTCTATGGCCAGGAGACAAGAGGAGCCGGATATGGGCCAGAGGGAGAAGAGAGGAAAACAAAAGAAGCCAACAGGGGACAGGTGACGGGGGCCCACCTGGAGGAGCGCCCTCCAGGCCTGCTGGGGACCCACGGGGCACCCCGGGACCAACCAGAAAGGCAAGACCTGATGCCAGAGCAGGACAAGAAGACACGAGGCAGGGGACAGAGGTAAGTAATGGGCGAGGAGCCCAAAGCCAGAAACTGGGAGGTGAACGGAACCGGATGCAAAAAGGGGCTGAGTGCATCACTGTCTAAAGTGAGCACTAACTCAGGCTTCCGGGAATGGGAAGACGGAGGGGGACGCTGGGCGAAGAGAGCCCCCTCCTCAAGTCATTCTGTTCAAGTCTTGGGGAGAACTGTGTTCTGGGGAAGGGGCCAGAATAATGACTGGAGCCTTCACGTGCCTGCTGCCTTTTACAGTACGCTTCCCAGAATAAACTGCCCCAAGACTTCATCCATCACCAAAAAAGGCAACCATAAAAACACTCGTGGCCAGCCCTGGTCTCGCACCAGCTCAGCCATCTTCCTCTCTGCTGGGGACCGGGTGGCTTGGGGCTGGGGGAGCAGCCCAGGTCCTGACTAATTGCTCTGGCCAACTACGCTGTGTGCTGTGGGGGCCGCTCCTGCGCTGAGCCGTGAGGAACTTCCTGAATCATTAACCTCTCGGAGTGCATTGTACTGGGAGGCGCTCCCTCTGCAGCCTGTTCAGGGGCCCTATTGATCTGCAGCATACTCGCTGCCTTCAAAGTTGTTTATGATCAATATGCAAATTGCCCATGGCATTGATCTAGTATTAATTTTCAATTAGGGAATCCACAAGGGGTCTCGGAGGGTCAATACCTAACAATGCAGAGGAAACTCCGCTGAGGAGTGTCGGCCTGATGCCGAGAAGACCTTCCCTAAGCCGCCTCCTCAGCAGCTCCAGGCCCTTGGGGCTGCCACCTTCGCTTTGGCTCATTCGCTTCCCTCTGAAGTCAGACCCCTCTGGCCACCACCCAGGCTGCCTGTGTGGCTATTGCCCTCCCCTCCCCCCTGCCTCCACCCAGGGCCACAGGGACAGGCCCTGCCAGTGCGCTCCCCCGACACCCGCCCTCCTGATCGGATGCCCCGCACGTGCCTCTACATCTCCCCACCCAACCCAGCCCCGGGACCACTCTCTCCCCCGGCTCCCCAACCACACATACCTTCTTCCTCCCTCTCTCCCTCTCCCTCGTTTCTGCTTAGTCATGGAACGTCACCTTGGCACGCTGCCACGGCTGGAGCTGGCGAGCTGCACGGTCCCCAGAAATCTCAGGCAGTCAGGCAGAGCCGCCAGGCTGCCAGGTTATGCTTGGCAAACAAGCCACTGATGTCATTTCAAAAAACCAAGGTGGGGGTAGGGAGGAAGAGGCACAGCTTCAAGTCGTCTGTTTTTCCTTCTTTCTTTCTTCTAGCAAAATGTTTCTTCCTAGTGAAACACGGAGGCAGGGGCTGGGGGTGGGTGGGTGGGGGATGTTAATTGCTTCACCACTCGTCCATGGTTCCCAGAAGAGGCCACGGCCCGCCCTCCAGGAGCACAGGGCCGTGCGTGTGAGCCACTGACAAGGGGTGTCCCTGGGGAGCGCGTGCCCAGCTGGGACTGGAGTGACCCGGCAGTGCAGTCATTCCATTACGCCCCTAACAGCCCCTGAGAGGCTCGCGTGGGAAAGCTCTACGGCCAAAGGAGTCGGAGGAGACAAGTGTGGCCGACTCTCTGCCCAGCAGGTATGGGGCCGAGGCAGGCACAGCTGGGCCCAGCAAGGGCCCCATCTGCCTTCTCTGCTCAGCCAAGGCTCTCAGCGCTCCAGGTCTCCTTTCTTGCTCCACCGGGAGCAAACCTTCCAGGGTCTCAGGCTGCCTCACCACAGCCCATGACCTTGCCTGAAGCCCACATGGACTCCACATGGAACAGGGTGTTTGCCCAGACACTGTTGGTACTGCCACTCATGGCGCAAACCAGAGCGTTGGCTAGCCAGGCTAACTGGTTTATGGATAACATTAATTACCATGTTGCTCATTAATGGATGAAATCTTTATTGGTGCCATTGATCAGAGGACTTGTTAGCTGGCCTCCTAACCAATGGTGGATGTAACAAGCTGTCTTATTGGCATATCAATTAATGCAATCAATTCCTTGCCAGCGGCTGCCATCCGCTCCCCGGCCTGTTCAGAGGTAGGAGACAGGGCCGTGTCAAGAGAACCCCCCCACTCAAGAGTCTCCGGTTCTCAACTGACCTCCAGGTGGTCTCTCTGTCACTTGGGGCTCAACTATCGAGGCAAAAAAAAAAAAGACAAAATCACACCTACCCCCGCCTCCACCTCCATTTGAAAATCACCTCTCCATGTTCTAAGGTCGCAGAAGTACTGCTCTCTTAGGACACATGAGATGGAAGGACCGGGGTGAGGGGCTGGGGACGGTGAGAGCAGACGAGAGGGCCACAGGGGCCCTGAGAAGCTTCTAGACGAGGCTCCGGTAGAGGTGATTAGGTCTCCAGACTGGACATTAGACAATAGGCCGGGACGGGACCAGCCGAAAGACAGGCCCTCTGCTCACCTGGGGAAGCCAGCCAAGACCCCCAGTCCACAATTGCACCTGCCAACTGCACCTAACGGCATCCCCATCACACAACGCCCACAACAGACGCGCTCGCTAGGACATCGTTCCCCTGATCTCATAACCCAAGCTCCAGGTATGAGAAGGACTTGTCACCTAGGAGCCATCACCCTACATGACCCCACTCCACCCCACCATCACCAGTAAACTGACGTCCATGCCTGGCATTCTGATGTTTGCTGAAAGGTGCACAATGAATTGTTTAGACAGCACTAATATCACTGTCAAATCACAGCTGGGAAGAGAAATTTCCCTGGGTGGTGACATGTCTTTAGATAGGTTATATTAGAAAAGGCTCGGGGACGGGGAGTGTGTAGTGGAACAGACCATGGATCCAGAGCTCGAACCCCTCTGAGGAACAGTGATCACTGGGGCACTTACCGCAGAGGGGATGAGCTGCGATGCCTACAACTGTGAGAGGGTACTCCGGGAATGCCTGACCCCCAAGATGTGCTTAAAGGGATTAACTGGAGTTTGCCTCAAAAGGGAGCAGCTTGAAATATTCTTGCAGATTTGTTACTAAAAGCCAAAAATAAATTAAATTAAAAAGGGGAAGCAAATCACTATTCCACTGAGCGGTGCTGGTGCTATTAATAAACTTTGCAAGCACAAACATTTAACTCGAGGAGAGAGGGTACCGGCAACCAGAAGTGGTGAAAAGCAGAAGGGGGTGGGGGGTGGGGAAGAAAGCAGCTTGGGGTAGAGCGGTGACAGGGCGCAGGAGGCCAATGAGGCCACGGCTGAGAGACGTAATTCTCAGAGTCTGAAAGCACGGCTCGGGGCTTCTAGCATAAACAGTAGAAATATTTCCTCTCATTTATAAATAGAAAGTGACATTTTTCCACGTGGACTACTAGTACTTCCATAGTCACAGGACGGAGGCAAGTACTGAACAGACCAACCCAGAGGCCAGAGAGAGAAGGCCCTGCCGGGTGACCCTGAGGATGGAGACGCACAGACAGCGTAGAGAGGAGAGCAGAGGCTGCGGAGCCAAGGCTGAGATCTCCTTCACCCGTAAAGCCCCTCCTCATGTGGGGCAGAAGGCTGCGTTCTCCGTGGCAGCCGCCATCCAATCCAAGTGAGGGGGAGACGCCCAGACCAGAGGCCCTCCGTCATTCAACACCCCCAGTGGTGATTTCCAGCAAGGACAGCCTTAGGCTGCTACAAAGACAGAGACCCAGGATGTGTCTGAGGTAGACTTCTGTAGTGCAACGGTGCCTGAACTGTCTCCAGGGAACCCCGGGATGCTGCAGAGGTTCTGCAAATTCTGATTCTAGTTTCATTTTAAGTTGGTTATTAAATTACTGGTTATTATTAAATGCAATAATAAAACATACTCAACTGTGACATGGGCCAAAATCTAGCACGCTGGAGGCCAGGGCATTAACTTGCACAGCTAAGTTAACTCGCACAGCTAAGTTAACTCGTTTTTGTGGAGGCCTCCAAGTCAAACAACGTCTGCATTCAGACTGCAAGGCTAAAAGGCTGCTGAAAACTGTTACCATTTGGAACTACTCCTCCATATGAAGATCTGAAAAATAACGGAACCAAACAAAATACACAAAACGGAAGCTTTGTTCAGACTATCTAACTACCCTCCATAACTCTTAATTTTGACCAAAGGGTTGATCAGCTTTGCTTTATTATTCTTCTGATACACAAATATTACACATCTAAACTCAAATCCTGAAAGATGATGCTGTGAAAGTGCTGCACACAATATGCCAGCAAATCTGGAAAACTCAGCAGTGGCCACAGGACTGGAAAAGGTCACGTTTCATTCCAATCCCAAAGAAAGGCAATGCTAAAGAATGCTCAAACTACCGCACAATTGCACTCATCTCACATGCTAGCAAAGTAATGCTCAAAATTCCCCAAGCCAGGCTTCAGAAGTATGTGAATGGAGAACTTCCAGATGTTCAAGCTGGATTTAGAAAAGGCAGAGGAACCAGAGATCAAATTGCCAACATCCATTGGATCATGGAAAGAGCAAGAGAATTAAAGAAAAACATTTACATCTGCTTCTTGACTGCAGTAAAGCCCTTCACTGTGTGGATCACAACAAACTGTGGAAAATTCTTGACGAGATGGGAATACCAGACCACCTTACCTGCCTCCTGAGAAATCTGTATGCAGGTCAAGAAGCAACAGTTAGAAGCAGACTTGGAACAACAGATGGGTTCCAAATTGGGAAAGGAGTACATCAAGGCTGTATATTGTCACCCTGCTTATTTAACTTATATGCAGAGTACATCATAGAGAAATGCTAGACTGGATGAAGCACAAGCTGAAATCAAGACTGCCGGGAGAAATATCACTAACCTCAGATATGCAGATGACACTACCCTTATGGCAGAAAGCCTCTTGATGAAAGTGGAAGAGGAGACTGAAAAAGCAGGCTTAAAATTCAACATTCAAAAAACAAAGATCATGGCATCTGGACCCATCACTTCATGGCAAATAGACGGGAAAACAATGGAAACAGTGACAGACTTTATTTTCTTGGGTTCCAAAATCACTGCAGATAGTGACTGCAGCCATGAAATTAAAAGACGCTTACTCCTTGGAAGGAAAGTTATGACCAACCTAGACAGCATATTAAAAAGCAGAGACATTACTTTGTCAACAAAGGTTCGTCTAGTCAAGGCTATGGTTCTTCCAGTAGCCATGTATGGATGTGAGAGTTGGACTATAAAGAAAGCTGAGCAGTGAAGAATTGATGCTTTTGAACCATGGTGTTGGAAAAGACTCTTGAGAGTCTCTTGGACTGCAAGGAGGTCAAACCAGTACATCCTAAAAGAAATCAGTCCTGAATATTCACTGGAAAGATTGATGTTGAAGCTGAAACACCAATACTTTGGCCACCTGATGTGAAGAACTGACTCATGTGAAAAGCCCCTGATGCTGGGAAGGATTGAAGGCGGGAGAAGGGGACGACAGAGGATGAGATGGTTGGATGGCATCACTGACTCAACAGACATGAGTTTGAGCAAGCTCTCGGAGTTGGTGATGGACAGGGAAGCCTGGCGTGCTGCAGTCCATGGAGCTGGAAAGAGTTGGACACGACTGAGTGACTGAACTGAACTAAAACTCCTAAAATAACTATAGTTACAAAGCTTTTTAAAAAAATTACCTAGTTCAAATTAAGTTTTCATTTTTTAAGAAAGGGGGCTCCACTAATAAAAGTGTACAAACCACTGCTTCACCTGCTGTATAATTCTAGATCAACAGTGGAGGGCACTGTTCAGACAACCTCCCTGGGAAACAATGTGGAAAAACTTGAAGTTTCTGGGAAGATTTAAAAAACCCACAGCTCTGTGCTGACAAAGCACTCTGATGGACCTGTTACCTGCCAGTCACACCAGCCTCGCATGAGAAAGACAGTGCAGGAAGATAGAGGGTGCTATGCCTCGGTGTAAGATCACAGTTGATATAAAAGTACTGTTCCATGTGCATTTTCTTTGTAAGAAAAAAAATAAAAAATCAAGGAACAGAATGTCCTTTGGATGACCTTCCATGGAAGCAAAAACCGAGTCCCTTAAAGAAAGGGCTGTCTGCTTCCCCTGTGAGAATGTACGCTCAGAGAGGTCGTTGATAATCTAACCAGAGAGAAAGCTTCCGTGGTGGTTTTCTCCCCCTAAAGACAAGAGCTTAGAAGCTCTCTAAGACAGAAAAGAAAATCTGTCTGTTCATTTACTGACTCATCAAGTCATGAAACATATCCATTAGTTTGTACCTACTACATTCCAGGTATTGTGGATCCAACTGGACACGGAGATATTCCTGTCCTCATGGAAATTATGCTCCAGCAGACCCACGCTGGGCGACACCGGATGGCTGTGTCACATCCAACCTGGTCACTGAAGCTGCACATCAACGTGCACTCACACAGGAAAATCACCTCCTTTACTAAGATTTCTGCTTGCTCGCTGACGAGCTTGGCCAAGACTGGTCTAAGCAGGCTCCCATGTTAGGGTCCCAGGCTGGCCACATTCAATACTCTCAGGGAACAGCAGGAATATTGAAAGAATCAAATGCCACTTACTCTAAAAAGGCTCTTCATTCCCAAGGCTCTAATCCACACTTTCCTGAGTCTTCACCTGAGTGATTTTGTATCAAGATTCTTTCACACCAAACACGATAATAAATCAAATTTTATCAGAATTGAGCTATAAATCTGTGAAGACTCCAATAATTTCTAGCCGAGGGAATAACACCACAAAAGTACTTTTTAAACTAATTACTCTGATTCCGAAGTGCTGCCCTAATGAGCCTTCTTTCTGCCCAGAACTTACTAAGAGGAAAAACTACCTTCTAGTGCAGTAATTACTGCTTTCCCCTTCAAACTTCTAACTGGAGATCGATGCTGCATTTTAAGACCCATTGATTTACAATTAGCCTGGCTTTCCTGCTAAAGTGTTTTTTAAGCAGAGTTTACTTTTATTTTATTTTGAAATCTCTGAGATCTGGTTCTTGGATTTTTTACATCCTCATGAGAGGGGACTGGAAATCTCAAAGAGGAAGATACACATCAGAAGAGAGAGGAGGAGAGGGATGCAAACAAGATTCAGGAGTGTGGTAAGGGGAAAAGGGAAGTTGGTTGGCTCATAGGATAAATTCAGAAGCAAAAATTTTTAATTAAAAAAAAAAATCTTTTTTTTAAAGCTCGGGAGCATACTGCATAGGAAGGAATGAAGAAACCCAGAGAGAGGAAGCAGAAGGCAGGGTGGCAGGAGGAGAGAGCGGGACACACAGCCTAGTAAGTGGAGCTGCTGACAGGGTGGCTAGAGCAGCCCTTTATTGCCTCTGCTGTTTATCAGCATCCTAGGGAAGAAAAAAAAAAAAGGAAAGAAAAAGCTTTGTGCATCTTTGCAAAACAAAGCACTAGTTAAAAATAGTGTGTGCAGTAGGGACAGTGCGCTAACATGAGGGTCCTGGCAGCTCCGGCATTTGCACAATCTGTCCCATGAGAAGAGCGAAAGTAAGCGAAGCAATTAAGAATTTCACGCTGATTGCTTCAAGCATGTTTCTCGACGCCATAAAGATAATAGCATAAAGGATATGGCCTTGCTTCCCCTGCCCCCTCCCCTGCCTGGCAACTTCTGTGTTCTGCACTCTTCCTTTCCTACCGTGGCTGAGGACTCCAGATGCTGGTTAGCTGACCTGGCACCACGGGGTGGAATCTGTCACTTCCGGCCTAAAGAGACAGCCGCTGTGACGCCCCTTCCCGCCTCCCTGGCCCAGAGCAGACCCTGGAGCGGAGACATAAGCTGAGTTGCCTTATCAAAGTCTCAAAGACAGGAGGCTGAAGAAACGAGGAAAACTGCCGTGAGGCCTGGACGTCAGGCTCTCTGTGGCCCCCGTCCTGACACTCTATCCTGGGCTTTTCACTTACTGCTGGCTCCCAAAGGTGATGGGTGGAAGATGGTCCGGAGAGATAAACGGGGAAAATAAAACTCCCAGCAACAATAAAAGACAGGAAGAGAAAAGCTACTAACTTTCTGCTTTAAAAAAAAAAAAAAAA
>SJYX01007731.1:386148-450019 GCA_006410675.1 Oreotragus oreotragus | reverse complement strand
GGGGGGGGGGGGGGGGGGGGGGGGGGAAATCAACCTAGGAATTAGATATTAAAACACAAATTTGAGGGGTAGGGGAAGGTCCAAATGGAAAAATCATCCCCAGGTTCAACAACAAACTGCCATCTGTTCATCTGAGAGTAACAGGGAGATGGCAAAGCCCTCCACCATCCACAGAGATAAACATGTTCCAATTAAACAGAGGACGGGCTGGGGCAGGGTGAGAAGATTTATGCTGCAAACCTCCATCTTCTACCTCTCTCTTCCCTCCATATACATTCACTCCACATTGTGGTCACATCAACTCCAGGAGGCGGGGTTAATGACAGAGGGACAACAAATCGCACCGACCTCTACATCAATTACAACCATCACGCCTGACCATGGGGAGCAGGAGGGCTGGTGCCACATTTCCATGCCTTCAGCCACCAGGATCCCCCAAAGCTGCCGTGTGTGCACACGTGTGACGCCCTGCCCGCCTGAGAGTGCAAGGCAACACACAACATGTGAACCACTCTCCTGCAATGAGGAGACACGGCGCTGAGATCCGTTATAGAGGAGCAGGCCACTACGGAAGGAACACTCTGGAGATGGGGGAGACGGCAGGGAGATGAAGCCATTTTATTAAATCAGGCAAATTCTAATTTATTCTGCAGAGACAGAGGAAAGGAAATGGATTCATTCCTCTGAGCCAGCTCCTATCACCTCAGAAGAGAGAGGAGGGAGCAGAAAAGGTGCCAGGATTCATCTGGAAATCGAGGAGGGGAGGTTTTCTCCTTTAAAGCGCAAACATGAAAACGTATCTGTTTCAACACCTACCCCAGGAATACGGAAAATAATGTTTATGCCAGAGAAACCTGGGGGGTTTGCTCTTTCTGATTATTCCAGCAGGTATACCTGGAAGGGGCTCACCGATTTGATTCGTTGCAACATGAAATCAGAAAGGCAACCGCGGCCAAGAGAAGACGCTGACCAGGACTGACAAAAGGAATTCTGGCACGTCTCCCCCAGTGGTGAGAAGCACCACCTGCCAGCTCCCCACGGCGGGAACTTAAATGGCGATTTTCAACTTGGAAAAAATAAAGCCAGGAAAGAAGCACCGTTCACAAGAGCACCAAGCGCAGAGCGCTGCCGTTCACGAACAAAAGGCGTGTGCGTTTAGACTGCAATCAGAGAACCAAGGTTTTAATTAAACAATTACATAAAGTTCGTGTGGCTCCCCATATGGGCCAACACTTCCCCGGTGTCTCGGGGTGAGCTTGGCAACGAGCACTTAGAGCTCTGGTTGTTGTGCAGGGGAAGAAACCCAGGACGGCCTACGTGTAACTACAGAGCTACACTGGGCCTGTCTGCCTGCGGCTGCCTGCCTCACTCTGGAACCAGGAAGCGCTGAGACTGACAGAGCGCCTGCCCTGGGCGGACCACTGCCGTCGGCAGCCTGATCACTCAAGAGTGTCTGGGGGTGGCATGGGCGGCTTCCGGTGCCCCCAAATGGTGAAGGCCCTCTACCAAAGCACAGGCCAGCTGCAGCGAGCTCACCAGGAGGCTTCTTTGAACTAGGAGGCATTCTCAGGTGCTTAGAAACCTTCAGACTCCCAAACCCCCTCTGGGAGGGAAACAGAAGCCAACTGCCTGTTCGTTTGCTGCCTTTGCACCGCTGGGTGGAGGTGGCCCACGGCAGAGGGAAGGTGCATCTGGGTCCCAGGGCCCAGACTCCCAGGGAAGACTGAGGTGTTGATGATGCTCCCTAAGCCCAGAGAAAACGCCTCTGTGGCTCCCAGTCACCAACACTCTGAGCCCAAGAGCTGCAAACTGACCTAAAACTGGTTCTTCCAGCATAAGCAGGTAACAGCTTTGGTATCTGGTAACAGCTCCTTAGTAAAGGAGATTTCACCAAGTCTTAGAAGGACAGACAGGCCAACTGACCAGCGTTCATTCTCCACCAGGGCAGCCGATCCAGGAGCTCCACACTGGCACCTGCAGGCCATGCTTCAGACAGCACTTCCCTCAAGCTCAGTGCAGCCTACGTTCCAGAATTCCACCTTCCCCTGGCTTCCCAGCCTCCTTCTGACACTGTTTGGAAATGCCTCCAACTCTGCAAAGGGTCACGGCAGATGCTGAAGAATCCAAGATGGCCGGTCAGCTGAACGGACAGACGCCCTCAGACGTGCCCAGCGCGGGGCTATCTTCCAGACAGTTCTCATAAGTCACTGCAAGAAGCCTCAGGAGGAGCCCATTAGTTGGCAAAATGCTCTACCCTACAGAATACCCACGGCTCCCCAAATTACACGGCAATCAATATGCTCTAGGTCGCAGAGCCCACCAACACCATTTTGGTTTTTTAAGAACAGGAAACTTTCCAGACTGCCTGGATAATGGAAAAATTAAAACAATAACAAATATAACTAAATACACTTAATTTGAGGTTAAAACAAAAAGCAGAGGAGTTCTTTTTCCCAATTGCAGCCTACTGCTCTGCTAGGTTTGTGAACAACTGGCAAAGTCAAAGATGGCTCTCAAGACCAGTTAGCTAACTCATCCCACTGAACTCGAGAAGCCCAGTCACCTTCCAGAATCCTGCATCTTCCAGACCAAGAAAGGTCTTTCTTGCTATTTCCACCACCTGATTGGATGAACTGCTTTGAGAGTGAGGAAGGGACCACAGTGTCTCAGCCTAAACGTGAGGCAGCCAAACAGAACTAACCTTTGCTCTGGAAGCACATTCTCAGCAGTGGTTCCCTGATCTGATTCCCAGGAGGGCTCAGGCGGTGGGGCTGGACTTGCTTCCCTTTATCCCCTCCCAGCCCATACCCCTCCCCAGAACGAACAGGGGACTTTCTGGGCAATGCCCTTCCACCCAATCAGCCACGGAAGACGTTAGTTTAGATTGGGTCCAAAACTAAATCCAAAGTGATGAACTTGACTTTATGACTTATATATTTACTTCTTCCTTCATGAACAGAAGGTTAATGTAAGAGCAACTCCTTGGCAAACCTTTAAGGGTAATTCAAGCGACACTGATGTGAATCAATGTTCCCTTTGTGAACACATTACTTGGCAGAAACTGGCTTTCTGTAACCCCCTTAAACCTAGCCGGCAAAACAAAAAGAAGGGGGGAAAAATGTCCTTCAAACAAAAGGATGAGGTGAAAATACAGAGAGAGTCGACTGCACTTTATTCTCTTTCATAGAAGCAAATGGATCTGGTGCTTTTATACATTAATCAATCAATATCACTGACTGTACATCAGCAGGGTAGCCAAGTTATGAATGACCTTTCTGGCAAAGAGGACACTTTTAATGCTCATAAGACCGCTCATAGCTTAGCAACTTTCCGAATTTATGCCTGCATGATTACCCCTTAGAGGCGAGTGGCCGTTAGCGCTGCACTAAATATGGCAAGGTTAGTCGTTTCCAATTTGTGCAGAGGCAAGGAGAGACGTGGACAGGCTGCCCCCTTTATGCACCAGCTGCCCCAACCCAGGCGAGGTGGAGGGCAGAGGCGCAAGCAGTGCAGTCCCTGCCCGGCCAGCAGGGCAGGCTTCCCCTTCCAGAAAGCTGGCTGGCCTCCTCCTCAGCCCCAGGCCAGTCCACACAGTGCCACTTGGGGAAGCTAATCTAGAAAGCTGTCACAGTAGGTTTCCGAGGCCACCTCTCTGGCAGATGGGCGGGGCTGCCACGCGGGGCTATTCCCAAGCCGGCCCCCACACTCTCCCCGCTGCCTTCTCCCTGTAAGCACCCCCCACCCCCACGCTGACTGGACGACTCCAACCAGACAATGTAACTTCATGTTTCCGAAAGGAACTTTCACCTTGAAGTTGCTTGTCTTTTTTTTTTTTTTTTTAAAGCAGCATTTCTACCAAAAAGATGCTGACTTACTCTCTCCAGAAATATCCAACTCAGATGAATAAACAGCTGGACCAATCCTCTTTATTTCTCCCTCTCACCAACTCAGCCATTCTCTCCATTCCAGTCCCTGTGGGTGGAAATGGGGCAAAGGCCTGTCTGTGGGCGTAGGTTTCCATGACAACCATCATCCTCGGTGAGGCCACATGGGGCCACGAGACAAAAACCCAGCGCCCATCACCACCTCAGGTTCCTTCCTGTGGTGGTGAAAATCTCTGGAAATCTGCTGGTCCATCAACAAGGCCCCTCTTTTTTTTTTTCTGTCTCCCATGGAGGGAAATGTAGACACGCTGAGAATTTAAAATATAGCTTTAACTTCATGTGAATTTCAGGGCGTGAGACCATGGGCTGGAGCTCGTCATCTTCATGAAAACCCAGGCAGAGTCCAGGGCACCCTCCTGCAGCCTACGAAGGGCTGGCCGGTCACACGAGGACACAGAGGACACCGGCCAGATGGAGCAAGGCGCTCTGGCCGCAGCCACTTCTCCTCAGGGATGTAGGGCCCGTCTGTCCAGCTGCTGCTTGTTCACAGTCCTGAAGTCAGGAGGGTTTACTTAGGGAGGCCCCAGCCCCAGTGGTGGGACTGACCTGCAGGCAAGAGGCTCAAAGCCTCGTGTACAGAAACAGGTGATGAATAACAACACACACCAGGAAGAGAGAAACTTACTTTAAAGGCCCTAACTGGGGGCCCGCATGGGGGCTGAGAGTTCTTACTTGCCTGCCTCTCCCACGTGACAGACGTTTGCAACCCCTCACAGGGCGGGAAAAACTCAGTTCTCCAACAGCGGAAATTTTCCTCTTCTTTCCAGACCAAGTCCCTCCCTCTCAGCCTTCCCTACTTAGATAAATCATACTAGGCTCTCTGTCCGTTATTTTTAACAGATTCAGATTCCCATCTAGAAAAATCTACCTTCTGTCGAAAACTGGGGAGGTATGGAGCCCATCTGAGCAGGGCACCCTGAGGGAGTGGGTCGGGGTGGTGCTCAGAGAGCTCCTCTAGATTCATCATGGATTAGTTCGAATGTCTCCGTTGTCCTCTGGGAAGCTGCACATCCACATATTTAACAACTCTAAAAGACTTGCTAAGTTCACTCTTGCTTTCCCTTTTCATCACTTAACCAACAATAAAAACTTGTCCCTTTCTGCATCTTTCATTGTTTGCAAACTTTTTAGGTCACCTTTGGAGCCACCAGCCTGTGGATCTCCCTCCTGCACAGGACAGGCTTTAGTCAAACCCTCAGTCACCCTTCTTTCCAGACCTTCACCCAAGCCTGGCTGTCCCTCTGACGTTTCTCAAGTTGCCTTTATGGCCGCATAGGGTTTCCCAGGCTACAACCGCCACCTGAGCCTCTTTTCCTCACCTTCTCTTACCTCGCTGACAGCAACTAGCCAGCTGGCTTTCTCTGCTCCCCACCACCATCCCTTTCCCATTCAAACAATTCTAATCCACGTCCGGCCAGCAGTGTTGACACCTAAGTCCCCTGCGCTGTGAACATCTACATCGCTCTTTTGGAAGCGTCTTGGTAGCTGCAGGTCCCTACAGTCACAGGGCCGTCTTGTCACAGACTGTCATACATTATGCTCCCCTTCTGAAGATCCAAATCTCTCTACCAAGAGTAATATCAGCAAAGATAAAGGGACATTAAGATCTCTCCTCCAAGAATGTGGTGGAACCACTCACATTAGTGAGTGAAGTGAATGTCATCCCCAGGACGAATTCAGTTCAGTTCAGTCGCTCAGTCGTGTCCGACTCTGCAACCTCACGGCCTGCAGCATGCCAGGCCTCCCTGTTTATCACCAACTCCTGGAGCTTACTCAGACTCACGTCCATTAGTTGGTGATGCCATCTATCTCATCCTCTGTCATCCACTTCTCCTCCCGCCTTCAATCTTTCCCAGCATTGGGGTCTTTTCAAATGAGTCAGTTCTTCACATCAGGTGGCCAAAGTACTGGAGTTTCAGCTTCAGCATCAGTCCTTCCAATGAACACCTAGGACTGATCTCCTTTAGGATGGACTGGCTGGATCTCCTTGCAGTCCAAGTGACTCTCAAGAGTCTTCTCCAACACTACAGTTCAAAACCATCAATTCTTTGGTGCTCAGCTTTCTTTATAGTCCAACTCTCATGTCCATACATGACCACTGGAAAAACCACAGCCTTGACTTGATGGACCTTTGTTAGCAAAGTAATGTCTCTGCTTTTTAATATGCTGTCTAGGTTGGCCATAACTTTCCTTCCAAGGAGCAAGGGTCTTTTAATTTTATGCCCACTGTTACTGTTACTGTTAAGTCACTTCAGTCGTGTCCGACTCTGTGCAACCCCATAGACGGCAGCCCACCAGGCTCCCCCGTCCCTGGGATTCTGCAGACAAGAACCCTGGAGTGGGTTGCCATTCCTTCTCCAGTGCATGAAAGTGAAAAGTGAAAGTGAAGTCACTCAGCCATGTTCGACTCTTAGCGACCCCATGGACTGCAGCCTACCAGGCTCCTCTGTCCATGGGATTTTCCAGGCAAGAGTACTGGAGTGGGGTGCCATCGCCTTCTCCGGATGAGGGCAAATAGCAACTGAGACGCAGACAGGCTCATGTTTTGTGGCTGGCACGAGCATAGCCATGCAGGCATCCCCAGTGGGGCTGTCCACGGCCGTGCAGCCCCAGACACCAGAACGGGTCCCAAGTGGGATCTTGGGATACTCTTCCAAGTCTGAAAAATGAGACCACTCCCCATTCATATACATGTTTCCTTACACCGGTGAGGTATTTCAGTCTCACAAAAGCAAGAGAACAACCTGATGCCCACAAGGAAGCGCCATATGCTTCCCTGCAAAGCAGAGACTGGGACCAAAAGATCACTTCAAAGAAAAACCCGATCTGAAAACCTGAGGTCAGCAAGAGGCCAAAGAACACGGAAGTCCATATGTTTTAAAACTTCGGCACAAGGACAGCTGCAACTAGTTTCTGTCTCATTTTCAGTCTTCTCTGGAGCAGTAAGCTCTATGAGGACAGGAATGTGTGACAAATTGTATACTAGGTAAACTTTGAGGAAGTCCAATCACATCAGGCCACTTTTCAATATCTCCTTCCACAGCCCCTCAACCCCAAACTCAGGACCTGCTTATAAAAGGCAGGTCCAATACCCTTATGCCCTCTGCCTCTCCCCTCCCCAGGATACAGCAGCTGCTTGGGTCCTTAGCCTGCCATCCCATGCTCACCACCATGTCCCAGGGCTCTGAAGGTGCCTGGCACAGAGGAAGCTGCATGAAATAAACAACAGAAAACAGACAGGCACGGGTCAAGTATAACCATAAAAATCACTGGACATCATTTCACGGTGCTACGCTCCCATGTATCTGTACAGTTTTGAGGGGGGCATTCACCCCACACCTTGGTAGGACACAAATGTATCCCCCTGCCATTTCGACAGTTTAAACACTATCTTGGCAGTAGATTCCCATATATCAAAAGACACAAAGTATTGAAACCTTCCTACAATCTTGCGAAGGGAGCACCAAACTGTGCTGGCAGAGAGGCAACTGACCTTGCAAACGGCTTCAGTGTCACCAAGTCACACCGGCAGGTGCGCACCAGGACTACGAGCTGCAACCACCGTGGCCTGAGCCAGATTCTGAGCCAAGAATGCAAGCTGTCAGTCATCCACGCTGGGACTTCCCCGGTGGTCCAGCAGTTAAGACTCTGTGCTCCCAGGGCAGGGGCGTACGGGTTCCATCCCTGGTCAGGGAACTAGATCCCATGTGCCACAACGAGGCATGCACGGCACACCTAGAGAGGCCGTGCACCGCAGCCAGAGGAGGCCGCACGCTGCAGGAAGGACCCAGTGCAGCCTAAATAAACTAAATTAAAATGTTGAAAAATACATCAACCACAGGGCAAGCTTTTTTAGAAATGTCAGATGCCACAGTTGAGGTCAGAGTCACTTTCAACCCAGAACAAACAAGTGTTCCCGTTGGTGGGACAGGCTCTTCCCAGTTCCTCCAGTGAGCCCGCATCTCCACTGCTCGGTGGAGCCCAGTGCTCTGTGGGCCAAGGTCATGGTTGCGCTATTCATGCTTGTTTGAAGCATGAAATCCGGAGCAGGGCTCCCACTGCCCTCAAGGGTAGAGGCAGCGCCACCATGGGGACTCTGCGTGACTCCCGGACAGTGGGAGTGGAAGAGGCGGACATGGAGCTTCTCTGAGCTCAGCCCCCTCCTGCAGGAAAGAAACGGGTATCAGAGAGCTGCAGACCAAAGAGAGAATGCGATGCTTCCGGCCGTGAGATGCCCTAAGAGGAGGCAGGGAAGAAAGGAACAAAGAAATCATTGTGGACAGACCAAAAAAATCTGGCAAGGTTCTATCCTAACAAATGATCCAAAAATGAAATGAGACTAACCCTCCCGTGGCCAATGTACTGGAGGCCAAGGCACAGCCGTGTGGGGGACAGAGAGGGAGAGTGAGAGTGAGTGAGGGACAAAGGAGAGAGCGTGCCTGCGCTGTGTGCTGGACTTCACGTGAAGGACGAGCCTTTCATATGTCTTCTCTCACTTAACCATCACGAGGGAATTAGAGACAGACCCTGAACTGGGAGCGAGTGCCCCTCGCTTGCAGATAAAAGAACTGATGCTTCAGAGGCGTGCTGCTGGGAGTCCCGGAAGTAGACACATAGAATCTTTCGTATCCGGGCATTTTCCTGAGCTGAGGGACCACTTCATGTATCAGATTACCCAGAAGGGTGAAGAATGCCTGGATGATGTAACTTGACCAAAGTCAGCCAGCTCAGAAAAGCTGGGATCTAAACCACCGTGCGACTTCTAAAAGGTCTTGAAACCAGGTCAGATCTGAAAGTCCCCCTGTGTTTGCTGTGAGAGAGAGGACGAGAACCTGGGTGTTTCCTTGGAGTTGAGGAGATGCAGGAGGAGAGGAGGTGGGCGCTGGGTCAGAGTAGGAAGGTCAGGGTCACCTTCAACCCAGAACGAACGAGTGTTCCCGTTGCTGGGACGGGCTCTCCCCAGTTCCACCAGTAAGCCCGCATCTCCACCGCTCGGTGGAGCCGAATGCTCTGTGGGCCAAGGTCATGGTTACGCTATTCACGGGGCCTTTTCACCCCATCCCACGCTTTGCTTCAAAGCCATCTCGTCTCTTTGAAAACATTCAGTGTACAAGAGAGACTGTTTTTCATGGAACCCACCTCCATTCCCCCCCTCCATCATGGACACAGGTACAAAACCACCAACTGTAGCCCAGCTCTACCTGAAGTCAGAAAAACGACCTGGAAATGACAGAATAAGCATTCGATATTCAGATTCCCTAAATTACAGTCTTTCTAGAAGGAAATCCTGAAAAATATGAATAGTTATTTTCTTTGGTGGGAGGGGGGTCTCATCCTTAAAGGTGTGGGGTTTCCCAACCCCTTATATAAGCATTGCAGTTTTAAAAATAATAAGCGTGTCTTGCATCCTTAGTTTGGAGGGGGGCTGCCTGCACACTAAGACTGCATCTCATGACACGAATTCATGTTTCCCAGCTACAGGCTGAGCCAAAATGGCCTGGGGGGTTCAGTGTTAAGTCTCAGGAGCACAGCGTAAGCTGGTCAGGTTGGGACCCTTTGCCCCGGCCCTACGCTCCGGAGCCCTGTCGCCCGTGACTCTGCTGACAGCAGCACACCTTTGGTTGGCTCTGCTCCACACAGTGAGGGATGGCAGGCTAGTGTGTTATGTGGCAGAGCCCTGAGTAGCTTCACCAAATTTAGAAACAGCAGCCCTCCTCAAGCGGGGTGAGGAGAGGTCCAAGAATGGCGTCGCCCAGATGAGAGGACAACGGAAATGCGTAGCTCATCAAAGCAGAGCGGCGTGTTCCGGGTCACGCTGAGGAGGAAGACAAGCACCGTCTCTCAAGGGCACCCCCCTAGCAGAGGGTGAGAACACACAGCCTTCGGAAGCTAAGACATGCCCAACTCCGAAGACCGTAAGGAGCAACGCCGTAATGCTGCTAAGAGCTAGGGCCCCCTGGAGCCAACGATCAGCTCTTCTTCGGTTTGCTGCCGACGGCGGTTTAAACTTGTAATCCACGTTTGTTCTGGATGGACCATCTGTTTTGGCTCGTGGAATCACGTCCTGCCCAATTTCTGGCCAAGGTGAAGAGCAGTGGACCCTGCGAGAGGATGATCGTTTCCAGAAACAAAACGATGCCGGACGTGATCGGGAGGTACTTCTTTCTCAAGGTGGCAGCCTTCCTCTTCGGAAGGTGCCCCTGGTCAGGGCACAGACCTGGCGAGTCCTCACTAATTGTAGAAAGGGGGCTGCCGCTAAGAGACGCAGGGAAGAGGCAGCAGCAGTGAGGACCCGGCGGAGCACGTGCGTGGGGCGCGCAGGCCCGCAGCCAGCCACAGGACCCGAAGCACTCGAGCAAGGAGGACACTAACTGGCTGAGCCGCCTCTCAGCGGGACAAGCCCCAGCCCAGGCACCGCACAAGCAGCCTAAGGCACGGGCCGTGTTACACAGACGTCTACGATTCTGGGGATGAAGAGTAAGCAGATATTAAATGATCAGCCAGACAAGGCTGTCAAATCTTTTCACAACAGCATGAGATAAATAAACAGTACATAATCATAATTATGTGAAAGGTTCTGAAGTAGAGATTAAGAATTATGTTCATTACGAAAACTGGGAGATGAGGCAGATGAAGAGGGCTCAACGACTTCTTTCTTCACCCACACCTCCATCTCAACTTGCCCTCTCCCGCTTGGAGTACCAGTGCCCGCCAGATACCACACAGCCATCCTTAGCTGCTTGCTCCCCATTCTCCCGGATAGAACCACCTCGACAGCACTGAGCATTCACTCGTGCCACCATCCCCACTCCCTGCTTCTGCCGGCTCAGATCCTCCTCTGTCACGGCTCAAACCCTTCCATCTTCCACCCAGGAGCCAGTGTTACTTGCCTAAAAGAAGGTGAGGTCACGTGACTCTGCTAAGCATCTCCCAGCTCCCAGCTCCCCTAGAGGGAAGTCTGAGCTCCCTTTGTCGTGGAGAACACGGCTCATGCTGGTCCCACTGGGGGATTACTTCCGCCTTCTCCATCTGCTCACACTCAAGATACAGCCACGAGAACATCCCCAAGCCCTTCACATTATCAGCAGAGTTCCGGGCCCATGGCGGTGGTCTTTGTTAGGATCTTTTTCTGTTAGTCAGTGAGCCACCTTGGGCACAGAGCACGCCTCGTCCGGCTTCTCCATCTCGCTAGTTCTGCTAAAGGCTCACTAGACCTCTGTTCACTTAAGGGGTTGGGAGGCAGGGTCCCACTGTTTGTACAGCCTTGAAGATGTGAGAAGGAATAATCACCTCTGGAAAGGAAGACAGGTAAGAGTGGCTCAGGGATTCTAACCATGGACAGGAGGGAAAGCTACCTGCAGTTTGATACATGAAGAAAAATGAGGAGGCTGTGTGGTTCCACCAGAGCCCGTCAGAGGAAAGAGTGGAAGGTGAAGGTGAGGCTGTGCGTTCAAGCCACCCCAGGGCAAAGAGGGGCCTTTTCCCCAGCGCGCCTCAGAGAGAGGAGATGAACAGCAGGGAGTCGGGACCGAGAACGTTATTAGGCTTGGCTGAGAGGCAGTGAAAGCTTATCAATGCCCTTCCCAGGCTTACATTAGAGCCCTGTGGAGCGGAGGGAAGCAGAAACACTGAGCAGCACGTGGACACAGAAGGCCCCCTTCCCTTCTGCACTCTGCACGCGTCTACTGACCCTGTCCTGACAGGGACCCCCGGGCCAGGGGCCCACTTACTCCTGAGCACACTCATGAGATCAAGAGGTGCTCGCTTGCCTTAAACAATGGGATCAGAACTGAATTAAGATTTATCATAGCCCCAACTTCCACATTTCTTAAGACCCTGCTCTTCAGGATCTGGCCCCCTAATGCTACGCTTCCTCCTTTCACTAGGATGGCTCCTTTAGTTACTTTCAATGCTCCTCATTCACTTCTACCATCAAGTGACACTTCTGAGAGTTCTTTTCACTCCTTCCATATTTTGGATTATTGAATTACTTAATCATCTAGAAATTGATAAATTATAAGCTTTAAAAGTCAACTTTAATAACTATACTACTTTTTTGCAAACATTTCTTCCTATTGATTATTAGCTATATATTTTTCCAAATAATTCCATTTAAAAATTCAATTCCTTATTAAATATACTCAGTGTATCCTCCTACTAGATCTTCCTTAGTTACAAAGGGGGAAATAGTAATTTTACAATAGATAAATAATCACTGTTAACTATTAATTCTTCACTAACATAACTGATCAGTATTTGTCACCACATCTAACTGATCAAAGTTGACATCACCAATAAAGAGACAAATCAATACCACGTCCCTCTTGATACAGTGTACTAGAAGAAAAGCAACATCACTTCTGGGGAACTTCTATCAACATGCAAACCCCAATTCGAATCATGAGGAAACGTTAGACACACTCAAGTTGAAGGGCACTCTACAAATCAACTAACCTGTCCTCACCAGATATGTTGAGTCTGTAAAAGACAAAGGAAAGAATGAGAAACTGTCCTAGATTATAGGACTCTTTTAAAGAGAGTTGGACATCCAAATACAACTTGTGGCCTGTGCTGGGCTTTTTTTTTTTTTTTTTTTTTCATATAAATAATATAACTGGGAAAATTGGGAAAATTTGAAGACGACCTGCAGACGACCTAGTGCTTCTGGATTAATGCTAATTTATTTTGATAACTTTTCTGCAGTTATGTAAGATAATGCCCTTGTTCTTTGGAAATATACACTAATATATATTTCCAAATATACATTTGGAAAATACACTAATATATTTAGCAATCAAGTGGCACCATGTCTGAAATTGACTCTGAAATGGGCAGAAAAGATAACAATGAATATCTCTGTGTGTGTGTGTGTCCTAAGTAGGCATGCAGAGAGTGAGGGTGTGTGAGAAGGAGAGAGACTGATAAACCAAATGTGCTAAAATGTTAACCTTTGGGAAATCTGGGTAAAGATATATAGGAATTCTTTCTAATGTTAACTTTTCTGTAAGTCTGAAATTATATTTTAAAAAAAATTAAGTACAAATTGAGAGACGGAGACAAGCAGAAGGAGGTAAGCTCACCCCCTTTCATAAAAACACCAAAATCACAACTAACTGCTGGAAAACCATGGACCAAAAAAAAAGTACAAATTGAAAAGAAAATGCAGTAAGATTCCTAACCTCTCTAGTCCCATTATATATTTTCTGTATTCTTTAGTATTGGCAATTACACATTATTGCATAAATATTTTAGATTGTACGCAAATTTCATTCACTATTTGTTTTCAAGTTACCAATGAAAATGTTGGATACAAACAGAACTCTTGCCAGCACCAGCATGTGGAGTTCCCCTCAACACAAATAGCCTAGAAATCAATGTATTATCCCTGCTTATCAGTCTTTCTTGTAGTCAGAATTCAACACATATAAAAATTTCTCTTTAGGTTCAGAATTTGATTAGGAGGTTTTGGGAGAAACAGTAGTTTTGAGGTATGGTTTTGTTTTTTTGGTAGTACCAGGTGGCGTGCGGGATGTCGGTTCTCTGACCCGGGAAGGAATCTGTGTCTCCTGTATTGGGAAGACAGAGTCTTAACCACCGACTGCCAGGAAGTCCTTGATGTATTTGTTTGTAATACACCTATGATATTCATACTCGCAATTCGATCTGCCTCTCACAAGGGCATACTGGTGTGGGGCAGGGGAAAGTGGAAGAAGCTAGATACAATCAACAGAAGGAGATGGGTCTGCAGCCTGTGATCCTTGCCCAGGGTTCCTTCTCCAGCTGAATGGCCTGCTCCCTGGCCCCAACCAAATTCCTGAACTTGCCCAGAACCCCAAGCATCTTACTCTACCTGCAGATACCAGGATTGGGTTCACCTGCTCCGTGGAGCTGCCCCAATGATTTCAGCCAAGAATTCCTCACACTTCAGAAGGCCCAGGGTCTTTATTGTCCTGCCCCACTATCTAGTGATTACCATGGACCACCGTGAACTGTGTTAATCATGTGCATATGCGTGTGTGTATGCCTGCATGCATGTGTGTGGGTGAGTGATATCCTCCCAAAATATGACAGGCAGGGGTCATTTCTCTTATTCTGTTATATTTTTCCACAGTAACTAGTGTTTACAATGAACTGGAGCTTGAACAGCTGCAAACCTCAACACCCCACCCCAAATTTCCAGAGTTAAAATAGGGCAAAGAATAGCCCCTGCCTGAGTCACCTTGAAAGCATGCTTGGAGATGGAGGATGCCTCTGAAGTACATTTACAGCCTCCAGAATATAAGTTTGCATTTGCACAACACAACTTCCCTTTGCAATGAGAATTGATGTACATTATTTCCTTTTATCTTATTAGTATGATGGGATTTGTTCTTGATGAATCCATAGACTACAGTTACTCATCATCATTCCATTATCACTACAGGTTTATAGATTTTCCCCTTTATTACTCATTTTATTTTTTCCATCAAGTATATTTCATACACGAGATAGTAATTACAAAGTTCTCTATTCCTTAAAGTTTGCCTTTTCCCCCCGATCATAAAAGCAGTAAGTGCCTATTGTCGAAAATCTTGAAAATACAAAAAAGTGCGAAGGAAGTAAAAACTGCCCATAATCAGCGATAACATCTCAGTATATTTACATATACGTTAAAGGAAACTAGGACAATTCTATGATTTGGGGTCTTGCTTCCCTGTCTATTGAGCTTTCTTCCATGTCCTTAAATATTAATCAAGAATATTATTCCTAATGGCCACCCAGATTTCCACTACATTTTCATAACACAGTTTACTTAATCCTTCCTCATCTTTTAAAAGATGGGTGGCAGAAGCTCCTAATTGCCTTCCTAACAACTGCTCTTTCTTGTGAACTGAGCACTCACTTTATCCGGGGCGGCAATACCCCCTAGTTAAAATCAGTACCTCCCAGTGTGAGTCCAGAGAGAGTCATGTGACCAAATTCCAGCCAATGAGATGCAAGTGGAAGTAACTGGGTGCTTGGGGAAAGCTCTTGGAAGGGGCAAACTCGGGTGGCAAGTGCGCTCCTCCCCTTCCTGTCCTCCCCTTGCTGTCCTCCTCCCCTTCCTGTTTCCCCTTGTCCAGGGCCCAGATGGAGTGCGGTCATCCTTGAGACCATGGGGATGGCTGAGAGGAAAGACGGAAGGAAGCTGGGTCCCCGCTGACCTGCGGTGCCTTCACTCCTGCACTAGACTGCCCTCCTCCCAAGTCGGCTTATGTGAGGGAAAATGGAACCCCTAATTTGCTTAAGACACTTCTGGGGTGGCTCTGTGGCTCACGGGTTAAAGTTATGAGATAAAAGAATATACATTTTTTTTGTTTCCCCACCTTCTACTATCTTCATAGTCTATACAAAGCTTTGAATATGTGAGATTAAGGCCACATACACAAACCAGAAGTTCTGCGGCCATCCAGTTCAATCTGAGACAAAAGTCCAGATGAGGGAGTATCTGAGTCTCTCCTCTCCTGGAGGGCAGCTTAGCTGGGGGGGTTGTGGGGAGGGGGCAGTTAAGAGCCTTCAGGGAATGACATGGGCCTGCATTTGTGTGACCAGGAAAGCTGCCCCTCACCAGTTCAAGGAACTCCCATAAAAGAATTCCAAAATGCCAGGCCACTGGGCTGCTGGCATTCTCTCCCACATGGAGTGCACTGGCAAGGGTATGGCAAAGGCCTGCAAACCTGGGACAGCCTTTGAGCTCTGGGTTTCTTTCTCAGAAGGGAGGCTTGTTTTTGGAAGCCTTCCACCCACCACGCTCCTCACAGAAGCCCCTAAGGGAACCTGTATGGAGCACGTGCCTGCCCACACGGCCTTTGTGGGGCCTAGTCATTCACTCTCACACAGCAGCTGAGGCAAAGCCGCCTCTCTGCAGTTTCTACTTGATTCAAGGAAGGAGAGATGCAGCCGCCACTAGAAAAGCTGCTTCTCTACTGATGAACCATCTTCTACAACAATGGCAAAGAAAGTGCTGTAAAGACACAGCCCAGACCTTCAGGACTGGTACGTATCCCGGGTCAAGTGGGCTATCTGCTTAAGTCAGGGTTAACAAGATGACAGTGCTTTCCTTCAGCTGCTTTAAAGAGTGGTTCAGGTGTGCAGGAATGACTTCCAGCCTCATGAACACAGGCATGAACATCATTTCCTCATTCTCAGGCTGTGCACTATCCCGCCTGGTCTAGGCGCTGGGATTCCAACCTCCATGGGGTCTTCCAGCCGTGGAGGAGAGGGAAGACAGAGCTGAGGTCTCAGGGACTCCAGTCCACACCCAGGTGATTTGGGACAACTGACTCTGACATAAGCTTATTTTTACTGCCCTGAACGGAAAACGAGCCAACAGCCCTGTTCATCTAGGATCCTAGCTGCTCCGTTTCACCATCATGCACAGGACAGTTTTCCTACCCCAAAACGAAAGACCATTTTTATCCCAGCCTTGCTGTTCCATAAAACACACACAGACAAGATCTGAGGGATTCTGACCTAAAGTAAGTCTTCAGGATATCCAGGTTCCCATATTTTCATTGTTATGATAAGGGGCAGAAGAATCTAATGGAAATGAATTCTATTATTCTCTACAAATTCAGGCTTCTTTATAGCTAGAAATGGCTTGGGGATCCAGCCCACTTGAGGATCATGATAGAATAAGACAAGAGTTAAGCTTCCTCTCACTGCTTAATGAAAGCCTTGAGCTCCCCGTGGCAAGCATCTGCTGGAGAGGGGCTGGGACGCTTAGGAGATGCCGACCACGTTTTCAGGGTTGTCACGGCATGCCCGGGTCAGCACTTGTCCCCAGCCAGCCAGCCACTTCCTCCCCACATGGGCCCGCCCCTGAGAGAGTTTATTAACCAAGTGCTTGGGGGTTTGTGTATATTTATATTACCTCCTCTTCTCTCCCTTCTGTTCTACGAGGGCACATTGGGGGGAAAAGTTATGATAAACTTTAATAAAAACAAAATTAAAGTGATTAAACCTTTCATATCCGTTAGAGATAATCTCTCTTCTGCTGGCTAGTCAAATCTGGAAGAAAACAAATGCAAAGCATCACTTTGTTGCCTCTCTTCAATCCCCTGCTCACTCTCCCCGCCCCAAAGAAACAGACAGAAAAGGCTGCCTGTGGCCAAATTTTTAAAATAAATTACATTTGTCCTCACACACGGCAGCCAGGTGTGGCTGAAACATTCTTTCCAAATATCCTGTGATATATATAACCCACGTCCTTCCCTCCAGGGGCCTTTCCACGGGAGCCTGATGATCCCAGAAAGACTAGGACCCGGAGAGGGGAGGCGTGGCCCCTTTTTATTGAAAAAGAAGCACTATTTCCCAATTAGCTGTGTAATTCTGACTCATGGGAGGGAAGGAAGGCTGTGTGCCTGCACACCATCTACTGGAAATACACAGACACCCCAGTCTGCATTCCTGATTACAGCAAAGCCCAGAGAAAACAGACCAGTGGGGCACAAATCTCCCTGGTCTTATGTGTTCTAAGGACGTCTTCAGATCTGCCTGGGGTCTGGGCACATGCCTATGGAGGGGAAGACGGGTGCAGAAATAGACCAGGCCTGTCTGTCAAAGGCTGGCCAGACACACAAGTCAGAGCGAGGTCTTCGGCCCTCCCAGAACAGGATAATGACCTCTGACATGCAGCATCTGGGACGCCAAGAGAACACAGGTGCCTGGGAACCGAGCACTTTCTGGATTATGATACTACGTAGTGGAACGGAAATCCAGTCCGGGAAAATCGCATCGCCCTCTGACATACCAAGGCTCTGCACGGAATGTGGAATCGCCCGTCAGTAGGCGGAGGGAAGGAGGAGAAAGGTTCTTACTTCGCTACAATCAGCTGACACCTCCGCAGCAGAGCCAGCTTCCCCTTCATCTCAGCTGTTTATGCTGTAGTAGAGACAACGCATCCTCAAGTCCAAAGGACACAAGCCTGTCCTGCGCTTCGCACTTGCATCACGAGTCACCAGGAACAGATTTTGTTTTATGAGAAAACCACTGACCCCTGGGCTAAACCAGAGAGCTCCAAAGAATGCCACTGATCCCAGAAAGTGGCTTCTAAGCAGTGCAAGGTCAACACAGCCCGTTCTCCTGGCAGTCATCCCCGCTCGCAAGGACCCTGCACACACTGCACGCTGCGGTGGCCCTCCCCTCCCTGCCTGAGGGCTCCTTTCCCTGGGGGCGATGGGGAGGGAGACCAGTCACCCCTGTGCAGCAGGGGTCGTGCAGGCCAAGTTCCCATGGAAGCCTCAACAGTGGAAGAAGTCACACTGTCACACCCCTGCTTCGACCTTCCCATCCTGATGGGAGCAAAATCTGATCCCCCTTCCCCTGCGGCCTGCCAGCATCCACAGGGCCCCCTGCCCACCTTCCCGCTGCCCCTCCAACTGGCTGAGGGGCTGTGTACCCGCTGGGCCCTCTGCCAGGGCCACTCCGCTCAGCTCCAACGTCACCTCCCCAGGGAGACTTCTCTGAGCACCTTATGTAAGACGACTGACCCATCTCGCCCTGCCTTGCCTGGCTCTGTATTTATAGCACCTTGCACACCTGACATCCTCTATTTGTTTATCTGGCGTCTGTCTCCCCCTCACTGGAGGGAAAAGTCCAGACTTTGTGTTCACTCCCTGCTGGCAGCTTGCCCAGAGCCCAGGGTGTCATGGGCCACACTCAGGACACTCCCTGTCTGCAGGGCTAAAGAACTCCGCGCCTGAACTCAAAGCAGTCACTCTTTCCCCAGCCGTGGTTCTCGTCTAAAAGAGGCAGGGAAAGACGAGTGCATCTCCCCCCGACTAGTGCCCCGTCTCTGCCTCTTCATTTGCAAACTCTTCAGCACGCGCCCCGCTCCTGAGCCCTGCTCTCCCTCCTGAACTCCAAAGTCAACCCCAATTTTTATTTGATCTGAATTTAAGTGCCTACACAGTTGTTAATTTTTGGATAGTTTGGTTAACAATTCAAGACTCATGCCTACTACAAAATTAGCATGAAAACGTTGGGGTGGACACACACACATGGCCTATGACCAGGCCACACCCTCATCCCGAGTGTCTCACAAGGCCAGGAGTCACTCCAGCACAGACCCCCAAGCCCCAGCCCCCAGAGCAGGGCTGCCCTTCCACACTGCGGGGTTTCCAGTGCCACTGGGACTGATCTGAACAGGAACATCATCAAAGGGTTTTCTGAATATTAGGAAAGCCACTTACATCACCGCCAGTTCTCAGAGAAGACAGGTTTGCACTCGACGGGTTGGAGAGCCACAAATGACTGCTGCCCCTTCTTGCCCTGCCTTACAGGTTTCCTGGTTTCTACCCAGAGAGGATCCGGCAGTGGATCATAGTCCTTTCTGGACATGAAGAACCCTGTCCTGGGGCAAAGTGCTGCCGGTCCCTTGGGTGAGTTTGTCAGCCCCCAGCAAGACGGCAAGACACTGCGGGAAGAGTTTTGACGGAGAGCAGCGGCGCGCACGAGGACTCCCGCCGCGAGAGAAATGCCCTCCGTCTGCACCGTCTAGTATGGCAGCCACGGGTTGCAACAAGCACTCCATCTGGGACCTGTGATGGCTGAGAAGCCACGAACACGCCCTTGCTTTACACTCTCACAGAGGACGGCCCTTTGTGAGGCCAGCTGTGAAGCCTGGGTCCTGGGCTCGCATTTGGGAAAGATGAGGGTTGGGGGGTGAAGACGGACCTGCCCCAGGGCTACACATGAGGGGTGGGCCCTAAATGAGCAGGGTGAAGGCTTACACACCAGGGCCCTTCTAGAGTGCCAGGTCTGGAGGACTCAACACCGACATAGGAAAACCAGGGAGTCAGAATCCTTCAGTACTTGTGGTGACTGGGATCCTCTAGATAAAAGCCCAACCAACAGACACGGTATGGAATTCTCTACCAAAGCAGGTCACAAAAGGTGACAAGCAGGGTGGCATTTACTTTAACCAGAGCAAAAAAACCACCCCCCAAACAAACAAAAAACAAGACCACTAAATGCCATCCACAACTCCACAAGGGGGTTGTGCTTATTCTTAAAAGTGCCAGTGGGTAACAGACAGGAGAGGCTCCTTGTGTAACTCCTCGCACTTGAGCCTCATACGCAACAGCGTACTGGTGAGCTGCCGTAATGAAAAGCCATAGGCCGAGTGCCTTAAACAACCCAAGTTCACTTTCCCACAGTTCTAGAGGCTGGAAGTCCAGGACCAAGGCGTTGGCCGGTTTCGTTTCTCCTGAGGCCGCTCTCCTCGGCGTACAGAGGGGCAAGCCGTCCTGGGGCGTAGGGTGCCAAGTTTCACAGGCGCGAGAATGTCCCTCCACGGGCTGGCTGTGCCCTTGGGACTCAGTGGCAGGTCTGGACGGAGGCAGTGTTAGGACAAGCCAGGCAGAGCGCTGCTCCCCATCCAATGAGCTCAGCAGGCACGGGGCTCTGACCTCTTTTCTGACCTAAGCAGGGGGCACTTCCTCCAGAGCCCCTGCCAGGGAGCTTGCTCTGCTTCTTCACAGACCAAGGCCCGCTCCTAGGACCGAGATCTGGGAGCAGGAAGCTGTGGAGGGACCTGCAGGCACCAACCCCGCAGCAGGAAGATCCGGGGTCTCCCTATCGCCCTCTCCTCCTGCCTCCTGTCCTCCTTCCACATCCAAAAAGGAACAAGACACTGAACTCAGATGTCAGGAAGTGGGTGGTTATGGCCTAAAATGTGTTCCCCAGATTCATACGTTGAAGCTGTAACCCCCCAGAACCTCAGATGTGGCTGTATCAGGAGAAAGGGCCTTTAAGATGGTGATTAAGTTAAAGATGAGTGTTAGACTGGATTAGAGCACCCTGGCTGGAGTCCTTATAAGAAGAAGGGATTACGACACAGAGAGAGCGAGCGAGCGAGCAAGAGAGAGAGAGAGAGAGAGGCCTGAGAGCAGGGCAAAGTCTGTGAGAAGAGAAGACAGCCCTCTGTACACCAGTCTGAAAGGAAAAAAGCCTGTCCCAAGCAGAGGGTTTTAGACCAAGCAAAATGGTGAGAGGGAAGCACATAGATTCTTTTTATGTCTTCATGAGATGATCTGGATAAAGCTGAGTGAAGACAACAGACAGGCTTGTTCCAAGAAAAATCACATACTATCCAACCTCTAATACTCTGATTAGAGCAGAAGTCAAGTATCTGTTAAAAGTGATAAACAGCTCTTTTTTATTTACAGACACACAAAGGGTCTCACGATAGTTTGGAAGTGTAAAACTATAAAAAGCCCTTTAACATGAAGGCTACATCTTGACAAAGTCCTTTCCAACTCCCTCAAAACTGCTAATGGATTAGGCTTAAGTGGCAAAACCAAAAGTAAATGCCTATTTGAAAACGTGCTTCTCTCATATGGAGAAAAATCGAGGAGCGGGGAGTGGTAAACAGCAGAAACAGAGATGGGAAGGGGCTACAGAACACACCTTACTCAGCCTGACAGAAGCAGGAAGTGCGTGGGCACCACGTATGTTTTTTTATGGGAAGGGCGGCCCAAATCCAGGCTGGGCCAGCGGGATCCCAGTGAGGAAGCCAGCGCCAGGGCAAGTGTGTCGCATGCCCCACGGCCGGCCAGCGCTGTCCACTAGGAACTCCCGGACTGCTCGATGAATCTGTTCCCTCCCCCAAGGCAGCCGTGAACCACATGTGACTAAGAAGCACTTGAAATCTGGCTGGTATGACAGAGAGACTGGATCGTAAATCTTTATTTAACTTTAATTAATTTAAACTTAAACAGCTGCAGGGGGCTCGTGGCTGTTGCACCGAACAGGCTGAGAACCTGGAGATGCTCCCTTGTTGCTCTCAGAGGGTCGAGAAACCCCAGAAGCAGGAGGCTCTGGACCGCGCCTACTCTGATGTGGGCGGTCAGAAAACTTCCCACTGCTAGTCGGTGTTTGGGAAAAAAAAATCATGCAGGACTATAATTCTCCTAATTGGGTCACAGTTTGAAGGGGGTTCCTTAACATCCGTGACTCTGAGAAGGCGGCTTTGAGCTATTTCTGTGAGCAGAGAGACCAAAGCATGCTCCACTTTCCTCCTGGGCCCCCCACCAAGGTCAGGAGCAAGTTTATTAATATAGAGCGTAAGTGGCCCAAGAAACGGATTCTTCGGGCATGTCTGAAGGCATAACAAGTTCAAATCATTGTTTCTCTTGAAAAATTACATTTGAGCAGCACGGGATGGTGTGAAGTGAAGAGGCTGGAATAAAGACGTGCCCACGAGACAGGGGGCAGTGGGTGATGACCACCATCCCCAACCCACCGAGGCACAGAGCCCTGACCCCAGCTCGCTGGCTAGCTCCCATGCTCACCTGAGGGACAAGTTTCCCTCGTTCAAGCTCCTTGGATCCCCCCTTTCAAAGGGACCCCCCATAAATGTTTCCCTGACATAACACCAGGTGGGACATGACATTCTCTGCCTGCTGTGGGGATCCCTATGTTTCTGAGCTCTGGCATGCTTATAACCCTAAACAGGAGACCCCTAATGCTCACCCTCAATACCCACCGCCCCCCTCCAAAAGGACTCACGGTCTCTCCTTTTTACGTTCGTCTACATTTTGCCTGGCCACTCGGTATCAGCCCCCTGGAAGGCAGCAGCCGCAGTGTTGGCACCTATCAGAGTGGCAGTGTGGGGTGGCCGTGAGGGAATCCACCACTACCTACCAAGACAGCTCGAGTGCCCCAGTGAGGAGGACAGGCAATGTACACTCATACATACAGCCCAGTATATTATATAGGGGAACATACGCTCCAGTGTCATACACTGAAATTAAACCCAAAACCCTGGCAGCGTTGAACCTCCCATAAAAATGAGGCAACTACTAAATGGTGGATCCAGAAAACGAATGGGTAAACGAATGATAATCACTGTAACTCAGGCTACTGCAGCCAGATCGCAGATCATGTCTAAAAGGTGGAATGTCTTGGTGCATATGCTTATCTCTTCTGGAGAAGACAGAGAGGAAACAAGCTTGGTGGGAATTTTCATTGGAAGGACTGATGCTAAAGCTGAAGCTCCAATACTTTGGCCAGAGGATGAGATGGTTGGATGGCATCACCGATGCGATGGACGTGAGTTTGAGCATACTTAGGGAGATGGTGAAGGATGGGGAAGCCTGGCGTGCTGCAGTCCATGCGGTTGTGAAGAGTCAGACACAACTTAGCGACTGAACAACAACAACTCCAGTCAAAGCAGCTCTTGGATAATGGCTCTCCGAGGTCTTGCCTGGCATCCATGTAATTGCCCGACTCTGGCTTCAGGACATTCCTAACTTAGAAGCAACAGCCTCTCCAAGATGCTTCTTTATAACAGACTCTGACATGGCAGGGAAGGCGGCGCTATCACTACAAAGCTGTCTTGTATGAAGAGATGGAGCCTTAGCTTCCACATCCTGGGGGGAGGAGTGTGTGTGTGTGTGTGTGCACGCACATGTGTGTGTGCACGTATATGTATACATAGATGTGCACACACACGTGTGAGAGAAGGAGCAGACATACTAGCATATACTTAGAGGAAGGACTTGGAGAAGGCAATGGCACCCCACTCCAGCACTCCTGCCTGGAAAATCTCATGGACAGAGGAGCCTGGTAGGCTGCAGTCCATGGGGTCGCGAAGAGTCGGACACAACTGAGCGACTTCACTTTCACGCATTGGAGAAGGAAATGGCAACCCATCCAGTGTTCTTGCCTGGAGAATCCCAGGGACGGAGGAGCCCGGTGGACTGCCGTCTATGGGGTCGCACAGAGTCGAACACGACTGAAGCGACTTAGCAGCAGCAGCATAGGAAGGACTAAGACAAGGAATATGTAATCAGAAGCCATCACAATTACAAATGTAAATGAACAGGCAATTGGCGCTGACCTTTGTAGATTGTTAGAGGACTAATTAACGCAAATCAGGAACTCTGTTCCAACAAAAAAACAAGACTGTAGACACCCTAAGAAGTACTCCTGTCCTCTTCATGTGGATGCAAAATGCAAGCGAATCAGGTGGTAATCAAACTACATGTGCTTTACACTGACAAAAGGAAAACTGTCTCCATGAACAAAAGACAAGCAAGATTCACCCCTTGGTCTCCTGTGAGTAATTTTGCTAGTATCTCTGTCAACGAGCTCGGCCACTATTTGAGCTCTTGCCATGTGGCTGGCACTCTACTAGATTCCATATAAACAGATCCCACCCATGATGCAGTCAGAAACACCAATTACAAACTTTGCTTTGAATGGCTATTTTAAAAGCTTTAGGGAAAAAAAAAAAAGGACAGAAAGTATACATCATTCAGCAAACTCCATTTTTCATTCAACATTATATTCTCTCTTCATGTCAATATATAATGAAGTCTCTTTAGCCTTGCATTGAAAAGAAGCTTTCTAAAAAGGCATCCTGAAATTCATAATTTTCATCCCAGTAGTCCCTCATCAGGAAATGGATTTAAAATAGATAAAGTCATGTTTTCTTTATTCCTTCACGAGTGCTTAAATTTTCAGTCACCCCAATTTGTTTGGATGTCCTTTACACACTAACTTTTCTGGTCAGAATTACTTTATCCCTATGCTTCCCCAAGCCTCATGGACAAGACATACAATCAAAACGAAAAAGGAGAGAGAAAAATTTCTGCTGGTTTTATGAAAATAATACTTTAGAACTGCAGAACTGGTCACAACATATTTTAGTGTTAAAAGAAAAATTATACTGAAATTGTGTATAATTTAGCTATTTACAAAAAACAAATGCACTTAATACTCAGAGGGCAGCTTTATGCCAGTTTTGAAAAATCAAAACAAAAACAAATGACGAACTAGAAAACAGTGCATTTTCTTATTCTCTTAAATTGTACAAGTTAAGTAGAACTCCCTGGAACTTGCTTCAAAAAAGTCATCCATCAGGTGAAGCCAGTGAGTGTTTCAGCAAAGGCTGCCGTCTAAACCACATTGTCACTTGGCCGGCTCCCTGACCCCAGGAATTCACTACCTTGAGCGCCAAAGATTTGTCAGTGCAGGAGGCTGCCATCTTCTGCTCCAAGCAAAACACTCCCCTAAATCCTGAATGAGCGCACCATCTGTAAGCTGAGCCATCATCGGTTGCCCTGAACGCCTGTGCCAGCGTCTAGAACAACGTATCCACACCAAGAGCTGAGAGACGGCATTAGCCGTGCCCCCGACTCAAAGTCTTGCCCAGAGCAGGTGCTCGATGAAGAGTCATGTCATTACTTCTGTGCAATGTTTGGAGGGCTACGTCCCCGTGTGAGAAGTAGTTAAGGGGAGGGTAAGAGAAACAGGAGGAGGAAAACAGAGGAAGGGCGAGGGCAGAAACACAAAGTGCCTCTTGTCTTCTGGAGGCTCAGGGCACTGATGGAGCGAAATTAACTACAGTTTCACCCGGGAGCCAGAAATGCCTTTTTAATAAGCAAACAGGGAAGCTGATCCTACACATGATCCACCTACGGGTGCGTTTCATCTTCCAGGGGCTTCTGGTCAACTAAGGGAAGGCAAGGAGCCGAAGCCAGCCACTAGGAGACATGACCCAGGTGCCGCAGCAGCAGCAAGCTTTGTCTGCCTTTATCTGTGTGCATGTGGGAAGGAGTGGGAGTGAAACAGGAAGGCCAAATCCCAACACTGTCAAGAGAATAACTTGGTCCTGCAGAAAATACATTCAAGCCAAAATCAAAAGACCAGGTCACACACAAAAAATGTTGGGAAGGCACGAATCTCGGTAGTGTGGTTACCTTCTTTTCTGTGAGATGTACATTTCCAAGATGTTCTTTTTCAAACGGGAACCACGTGTGTGTGTCTGTGTTTCTAGCACAGAGGTGAGGGTGGCAAGCATAACCACAAAGACCATTGCACTTGGAAAAAAAAAAAAAAAAAAAAAAAACCAACACACCATAGGACTCACTGACGTAAGGGTGGCGCTCAACCACAAGCAGGACTGTGTCGGGGAGCGTGGGCTAGGTATTAGCATGTGGCCAGCAACCAAGACTCAGCCCTTTGGGGAGCAGAGCAGGACCTCGATGCTTTAAGGCTGGTCGTGAGGGCTCTCGAGGGGCTTAGGGAGCCAGTGGTGGGTGTGAATCTCGGCCACTAAGGCAGAGGAGACTTCCACCATTTCTCCTTCTCTGCACTTCCATGTGGGACTGAGCTAACAAGTAAGGTTTGAAGAAGTGGCATTTCTGTCACCCCCCAGGCGAGAAACCACAGGAGAACCCACTCCATCAGCCTCGGCAAGAGAAGCCCCGCAGCTGCAGAAGGTGACAGGAGGCTGAGCGCTGAGGCCCTGGGCTCAGGGAAGGGAAGGACGTTATTTCCGGTGGCTTTTGTATAAATCTCTCTGGTGTGCGGACAAGACAGGAGGAAAGGAAAGGAGAGAGAACACCGTCTTTTAACCAGGTGATGACAGAATGCCAGGAAGGAAAACCCGAGACAGCACCACTGTTTACACGCAGCTTAGAGTCAGAACACAAGGCTCCCAACAGGTGCCCAAAGGCGCCCTGAGGCCTCCTCACACCACATGGACGACCTTGCCAGCTGAGGATCAGTGCCCCAACCTTTATGTTCCAGAGGAGGGAAGTGGGAATTACAGGCACACCTCACAGATGCTGTGATAAATCAAGTACGACAGCAAAGTGAGCTAACGTGATTTGTGTGGTTTCCCAGTGTGTATGGCACCCCACTCCAGTGTTCTTGCCAGGAGAATCCCATGGACGGAGGAGCCTGGTGGGCTGCAGTCCATGGGGTCGCACAGAGTCAGACACAACTGAAGTGACTTAGCAGCAGCAGCAGCAGCAGTGCGTATAAAAGTTACATTTACACTATATGGTAGTCTATTAAGGTCGGGGAAAAAAAAATAAAGTATCTTAACTATCTTAATAAAAATAAATTAAAAATAAATATCTTAATTAAAAAACACTTCAGTGCTTAAAAATGTTGATCATCATCTGAGCCTTCAAGGGGTCGAAATATTTTCTGCTGGTGGAGGGCTTGAAATACCGTGAGAATTACCAAAACGTGACACAGAAACGCAAAGTGAGCAAATGCTGATGGAAAAATGATACCCACAGACTTGCTCCAAGCGGGGCAGCCACTAACTTTCCATATGTAAAAGGATGATGGAGTGTCTCTGAGCATGGCGGAATAAGGGACATCTGTTTTATGAAGTCTGTGTTTTGTAGAAGATGATGACTTTCAGGGTCTTAATTCTACCAGGCCTGTGTTGCCCTTCTCTTAAAGACATTCTTCCAAGAAGTTTGTAAGAGTCCATTCCCGGTACAAGGAAGGAGGATATGTTTTAAGATGAGTTTTCTTGAAGGAGTTTCTAAAACAGAACCGAGTTACTCTTCATGTCAATATGAACATTACTTAGTAATTTATGCCTTTGTCATTAGTAAAGAGTATACACTTAGCTAGAGCGTATGGGTGGAAGGGCGGTACAGGGTGGGGAGGGAGGTGGGTGGAGAGTGAAAACATGACTCCAGGCTGAAGACAATACAAAAGGATTCTGAGATACAGAAAGGAAGTCTATCATCTAGATGAAAGTTGCTCATACACTTCGGAGAGGGAGGAAAAAAAACACTAATACGCATTAGAAAGAGACCCAGAAGGCAATGGTGTAAGAACGCAATTCCACAGCGACTGCATAAATAGAAGTATTACATTATAAAACAGGGGACTGTTTGTTCCAGCTCACAGACCCCGGGTGAAATGGCAGCTGTACACTATTTAGTTTGGGGCACCTCATTAATAAAAAGGGAATTCTGAGCAGAGTGAAAGAAAGAATTGAGGGGGCAAAAGGGACCAGCTTTTAGTGGAAGATTAAAACAATGACGTATGCAAAGCTGGTTAAAAAAAAAATTAAACCCTGAAATAAATAGGTCTGAGTATGTTGGTAGAGGAAGAAGAACCCCGTCAAATGACTCAACAGCAGAATAAAGAGGGGCAGAACAAACAGGCCCAAATGCCCTCATGGGGAGCGGGGACCCCCACAGCCGGCTGGCACAACGGTCCCAGTCTTGGGGCCCTGGCCTGTCTGTGGGTGCTGGGTCCCATCCCAGGGCAGAACCATGGGGTCAGACATGAAACACAAGCCCCAGAGGTGGAGAATGAACTTTAAACAAAAGAAGCATCCATGATACACGCGGGAAGGAACAGTCCATCTTGCAGTGACCTGGGGGTGACAAAAATCACCCTGATCCCCACCCAGGACTTTCCCAAAGTGACAATTCAGACTGACTGCTAGGAGGACTGGCCCCTCCTCTGTGATAATCCTACTTGAGCAGAGAGGAAACATTCTCGAATTCTGATGTATCCCAGCATTGGGGAATCTAGCTCCACCTATACAGAAAAGGGGGGAAGAGAAGCAGCTGGGTGCTGGACATAGAAGCTGTGGGCAGAGAGATCCGTGGGGGCTCTGGAGCAATGCCTCCAGTAGGAAACAAAGCTGACAGATAGAGTGATATAGCAGAGCCTTCAGAGCGGAGAAAACATCTACTCTGGCAGAGGGTCAGCCATGAATTAATCATAGGTACCTAGAAAACCAGAGAAAACAAAAGTTGTACAAGAAGGTAAATGAAATTATAAAACTCTACATGGCTCAGCTGTGATTAATATTTATAGAGTTAGAATAATGAAAATACTGAATATTAATATGCCCCCAAATTATTATTTAATCATAATGGAAGACTGATCAGAGGGGAAGACAGAATGTATTGAGGGGCTGGGGTTTGTGGGTACCGAGTCTGTGTGCAAGAGGGTGTGTACGCAGTGGGGGTGGGATGGGAATGTGAGTTTGTGGATGGGGTGTGTGTAAGTAGGTATGAGTGTGTGGGCTTGCAGAATGGCATACTAGTAAAAATCCTTATCTTTCAATGTAGAAAGCCAATAGGTAATGCCTAACACCTGGCCAAAAAACAAAACAAAACAATTTCAAGCTACAATAGTAGAGTCATGTTAAGAAATATGGCCATGAGTAGCAAAAGGAACAATTAAACTTGAAAGCCAGGGCTCTGGGGAATGGCACTGGGGAGAGCCATGCCATTTTTCACAGTAAGGTTTATATAACTTTTTGCCTTTAAAAACTGTAAAAATGTGCAATCTGATAACATTAGGGTTAAAACCCCACACAGCCATGACAGCTCAGTGGCTGACAGGGTGCTGCAGGCAACAGAGGGGCCAAAAGGCCTGCCTGAGTCTGCAGCCTGGCCAGGTCGTGTGGCAGCATGCCATCGGAATGAGCAAAGGGGTCTGTCTGCAGGAGAAGCCATGAACCCAGGCCTGTGAGGTGGCCCCGGTGAGAAACCCAGGGAGCCGCCCAAAGGGCCCGTGCCAAAGGCAAGAGAGCAAAGTTTCAAGAGGCTGGGAGCCAAGGGCCAGGCCTAGTACCTGGCGATGCTGGCCTGTGGGGGCAGACCAAGGACCACAAGCCAGGGAGGGGTGTGGAAGATGGTCCGGAGCAGCTGAAGAACAAGACAGAAACACGGCCAGGCAAGGGCGCTTCCAGAAGGCACTGGGCAGTGACCTCAAAGTAGCCACTGGGCTGGGTACATCCAAGGTCAGAGGTTCCTTCTCAAGCACGGTTTGATGACGAGAGGAAACAGGCTCTGATAGGCTGACATGTGAACTGGAGATGGACCAACACAGATTGTTCTTTCAAGAATCTGAAGATTCTGTTGTAGACAGACAGTGGAACCCAGGATTAAGGGAGAGCTTTTGCTGTATGGATTTTAAAGAGACAGTTGACTGTCCTATGCTCCCAAGTGGAGAGAAAGGGATTGGGAGGCTGAAAAAAGTAAGAGAGAGGGGACAGTCTAATGTATGAGGTTCCCACGGGAGTAAGTCACATGGGGAAGACAGGAGAAGGGACTGCAGGCTAGAGGACAGGTGGGAAGCAGACATGGGGCAAGGGCTGCGGCAAGGTCCCCATGCTCTCTGTGAAGGAAGGGGCAGCTCTGAGCCAGGAACAGCCGGGGCACTCAGAACAGTCACGATATTTGTAATAAGCACTCACTCTTCGGTCACCTCTGCATTTCATTCTTATGGACCAGACTCGAGGCCACAAACTGCCCAATATCGATTCTGAGCAAGACATACTTTAGCATTTTCTTTATGTCGATCTGAACCCTAAGACTGAATCTAGAATGCACGCCGGACACAGCTGGGGAGAGGGGCCAACACACGGTCTGTTGGCTTGCTCACGGGCAGCGGCTTGTGACGCGCAAAGAAAAGTGGTGCTTAGTCCCTCTAAAACCTTAAAAGTTAAGAGGAAAGCGACAGTCCCTGCGTGTCCCCACGCCCAGAGCACAGCGGCCCCCCGTGGCCCACGAGACTACTCACCGGGGTCAGTGGAGGGGCACCTGCGGATGGTGAAGATCTGCCCCAGGTCCTCCTCCTCCTCGGGGAGGCCCTTCTGCAGCCGCTGCAGCTTGCGCAGGCTCTCGCTGCGCTGGTGCTTCATGGAGCGCACGTGCTGGATAAGGTTGAGCTTGGCCTTGGTCGAGTAGCTGCACAGGACGCAGTGGTAGTAGCAGCTCTCGCCCTCCACGCCGCTCTCGCGCTGCTGCAGGTGCTGCGAGGGTGAGAGAGAGGGACGTGCTCTGGTCAGCCGCACCAAGCCCAGCCCCGCCGTGAGCCCATCCGCCCTGCCGGCCGCCCGACAATCCCTTTCCAGGGTGACTCGCTTTTCCCAGGGGGCCCTTCCCCCAGCAGCTTGATGAGGACAGGGAGCAAGGTGACCCTCGTTCCTGCCTCCCCCAGGTGTGTCAGAGTGCTGAAAATGCTGATGGATCCGACCCTCCCAGCATAAAACTGGGCTTCCGGGCACAATAATCCGAAGTTCCTCTTTCCGCTTATCTCCAAAGTGTCTGCTCTATGTGGAACAGGGGTCGGCAAGCTATGGCCACAGGCCAAGTGCACCCTGCTGCTCGGTTCTGCAAATAGGGTCTTGGTGGAACACAGCCACAAAATGTGTTGGTTTGTGCATCATCGATGGATACTTTCTGAACACCAGGCGGAGTTCAACAGTTGCAACAGAGATTACGTGGCCTGCAAAGCCTAAAATCTTATTATCTGGACCTTCATGGAAAAAGTGACGTGCGCCCACTTTAGGGGGTGGCCTACAGGGTGGTCACCTTACCTGCACAGAATCTTAGGTCAGTAACGAAGCACCAAAGCTGCTGTGTGGCTATTTCACAAGAAAGATGACTCAAGCTTTTGTATTTAGAACTAGTCTATCAGGAGAACCTGAAATTAGGTCTTCCCCTAGATTAGGAAAAAAAGAAAAATAAATTTGTCCAGACCAGTTCTCTCTCAACATCTCAAGGTCATTTGGCTTAGAGCTCAGATGGTCAAAATTACACTCTGGGTTGTGTTTGTGTCGATACAGAACTTTGATTCCAGTCCATGGAAGCCCATGAAGCAGACTCAGAAGGGATAAAAGTATGGTACACAAACCAATGGAGCCACGGAGTTGGCAGAACCCAGACTTCTGCATCTTGAAGAATGCTTGTATCCAAGCATAACATTCACATCCTTTGGGGTCCCTGTGAGAACACGTGGAAAGCTACAGACCCTTTTTATTAAGAATTAGAGAGCTGACATGCTCCTGGTATAGAAAGGCCACCTCCTTCATTTCAAATGACTCATTTTAGGGGAAGAGGGAATTTTTCTATTGGGTACACATAAAACAGGAAAAAAAAAAAAAATTCCAAGAAGTTTTAAGTGGTTGACTCAAGGTAACACAGCTAGCTAATGGGAGAAGGAGAACTAGAATCTGGCAGCATTGGCCTCCAGTATCCTTCTGGAGGAGGAAATTGAGATCATGGATTTTATGGGCTCATGTTACCACCTGTCCTTCCTTCTTTCTCCTCGCCCCCACGCCCACCTCCAGTCCCCCGAGCCTGGCCCAAGGAACCACAATAAAGCCTTGCGGCTGCTCTGTGCTGCTCATCTCCTTTCTGGCCACACTTGTTCTATTTGACGCCCATGCCTGGTAACCATCTCTGGTCCTGCTTGGACCTCTGTCCTGTCCTGATTATACTGTAGGACACTCAGGAAGCACAGAAGTCAATGCGCTGCACTCTGCTCAATGTACCAAGAGTGGCCCAACTGTTCCTACTGGATGACACAGCTTCGAGGCTCATGTGTTCACATGCACACATCCTGTGTTCACGGAAAAAGTGTGAACATCCCAGAAGCAGGTCTGGACCTCATCGGAAGAGGAAATATGAATGCACCAACAGAGGGCTGAAGAAGGGGAGGGGGCGCAGGCCCTCGACCGTGTCAGCTGGCTACACGACGTTAACTTTTGCTCTGAGACCACCTTGTAGGTAACACAGTGAAGGGCTTCACAGGTATCAGCAGAGAACAACCCCTTCTTTCCCAGAAATGGGTGACTGCGATGGCACCCCACTCCAGTACTCCTGCCTGGAAAATCCCATGGACGGAGGAGCCTGGAAGGCTGCAGTCCATGGGGTCGCTGAGGGTCGGACACGACTCAGCGACTTCACTTTCACTTTTCACTTTCATGAACTGGAGTAGGAAATGGCAACCCACTCCAGTGTTCTTGCCTGGAAAATCTCAGGGTCAGGGGAGCCTGGTGGGCTGCCGTCTATGGGGTTGCACAGAGTCGGACACGACTGAAATGACTTAGCAGCAGCATCAACACACTCAAGTGCAGAGCCTTGGAGCAAAACAATATGCCTTCCCCTGGCCCTGCCTCCAGTAAGAGCTGGCCTACAGCAATCACAGCCAGAAAGAGACCGAGTAACAAGCAAGCTCAATGCTAGCTGTCAGAGTATAACCACCAAAAACACAAAGCTACTTTTCCTGAAATAGATTTGAGCTGTTTTTTTTTTTTTGTCTGTTTGTTTGTTTCTTAATGGTTTCTCTTCGGTTTGCCCCCTCTGACTTAAGTCTCTTTGTCAAGGATGTAAAGCTCCAAAGCTACATTTTTTGGAGGGTGGGACTCTGGGGAGAGAGACTGACGGCTGGATGGGAAGGAAAACAAAATGAGCTTGCCCATGCCGATTCTCTCCAAATTCTCCATAGGGACCCCCGAAAGCCAAAAACGGAACCCGGATATTCTCAGGAGCAAGCATTAGGGTTGGGACTGAGGAACAGGGAACTCGTACAGGAGCCAGACACGGCCTTGGGTCACCAAGACCCAACACATTACATTTATTAAAGTTTCAACAAAAACTGACTGAATGAAAGGTAACAGGGAAAATAACCATGGAATCCAAAGCGATAAGTCCTAGCAAGGGATTCTGGTGGTATCGTAAACTACGAAATCACAGAAAGGATCACTGAAGCCTTAACCCCGAATTCCCATTACCTTCTCATGAAACAAGATTTCCTGGCAGTAAGGCTCTGAATCTTAAACATGAGATTTTAATATGGATGTGAGGGTTCTTTTCCAAATGTCTGGGGTTTCTAGTCTCTGAGCCAGAAGAGAGGATAACACGGCCAGAAAGAGTTGGATGGGAGCTGAGATGTCAGATGTCTTTCATCTTCAGACTCAGGAGCTCTTGGGTGACAGGGCTGTATAAATCCTCAACTGAAATAAACATCACACTGGGGACTCCTGCTGGAAAAATAGCTGATACAATGATGATACCCCTAAACCACCACACTTGATTCCTGGTGGTCACTGGGAATCTCTGCTGCCACCAGGAATCCTTTTGGTCTGCTATGTGAGAACCATTTTGGAAAGAAAATGAATGGTGCCCGATACAAATGGTAGAGACAAGAATAAAAGCAAAAAATGCGGATAACAGAGCCACGGCCTCTCCCTCTGAGCCCAGGGTAGCGGACATTTAGGGTCCCCTCTCAGAGACTTGCACAGAAGCTTAATTCAAAATTCCAAGCTTGCTTGCACGCTCCAAGTTCACTCTCCAAGACATACACATGGAAATCCAGAATAAACTATTTCTCCATTCCTAGGAAACACCTGCTCATAAAGGTTATACCCCAACCCGAACTTCCACTCACAACTGGAGTCTCTGGGGGTCCACCAGCACGTGAGCGCTCCTGTTCTCACCATGTCTTATAAGCTCCCGCTTGGGCAGTTTTCAGGCTGTCCAACATGGAGCAAACGTGGGTCCGAAGCCAGCAACAGGGTTCTGACTTCTCCACACCAACTGGTCCCTTCCCAGGCCTTCGGTAGGTCCAGGTCCTGGCCTTGGTGGCCGGGCACCCTCTCCCTCCCAAGATGCACTGGCCCATCCCTGGAATTCCACCCTGGGAACCTGCCTAGTAAGATGCAGCAGGAGGGGGCAGGACTGGAGAGACTGACCTCACAGGGCCAGCCCGTCACCCCGGAAATGCTTTCTCTGCAGGAGAGAGTAGATATTTTCATCTGGAGAAGGAGGGAGAATGATTTGTTCCTGACCCAGCTAATTAGGATACCCTCAGTTGGGATCACAATGTATTTAATTAAATTCACGGTAATATATGAAGAATCCACCGAGGCACAAACCCCAGGGGAACACTCAGTGAAAGGGCTGCCTCCTCTCAGAGTTCCTGCTCTTCTCGGCAGGCAGGAAATTCTTCTCCCACACAGATACTGGACTCCCCCAAGCCTCTCCCTCTCCATCACAGAGCTCGCCCATCCTCAGGTAGGAGGACCCAAGTCTTGGTTTGGCTGTTTCCATTTATTTCTTTACTCTGTGCTCCAGATTCTGAACGCTATGGTCAAGATTTCTTTATGCTCACCTCTAGCGGGTCAGTTGTACAGTCTAAAAAAGAAGACAGGGAACCTTCCTGGTGGTCCGCTGGTTAAGAATCTGCCTTCCCAAGCAGGGGACATGCGGGTTCCACCCCTGGTTGGGGAACGAAGACCCTACATGCCCCAGGACAGCTAGGCCCATGCATCACAACTGCTGAGTCTCTGTGCCTCAACTAGAGAGCCTGCAAGCCTCGCCTAGGGAAGAAACCCACAACCCGCGGCAGAGGTCTACGCGCCCAAGTGAAGGCCCCGCCCACTGCCACTAAGACCTGCTGCAGCCAAACATAACCAAAGCTTTTTAAAAAATACAAAATAAAGAATAAGAAAACAGAACAATAACTTCAACTGTGGTCAGTGTGCCGTAAGACCTGTGTGCCCGCTACATGCGGACCCAAAGGAAAACGGTCACTGAGCCCACTGGGCAGGGTTTGGTTCAATTCTAGATGTCAACAACACATGAAAACACACACTGTGTAAACACACACACAAAGACACACAGACTACGCCCTACCCGAAGGCCTGACCCTGCAAGTAACGAGGCAGTGATGGTGGTAACTTGGCAGACAGACCAAGAGATATGAGGAGAGCAACCTTCTGGCGTGAATTACCATCGTGAGAACACTTCCTCCAGTGGCACAGGAAAATCACTGGATCACTCAAGAAAAACCAATCAGTGAGTAATAAGCAGACCCAACAAATTAGTCAAGGAAGGGCGACTGACTCAGCTAAAGGAAGAGCAGAAACCAAGGTCCAGTCCAGCACTCCGTCCAGCCAGCCTCTCCTGCACCCTTGAACCCTGAACCGCCGAAGGCGTCCCTGATTTCCCCGGTCTTACTGTCTGGTTTTAAAAAGTGCCTGCAAGGGTTTCCCTGGCAATCCAGTGGTTGGGACTTTTAATGCAGGGGGTGCCGGTTCCATCCTTGGTCAGGGAGCTAGGACCTCACATGCCTCATGGCCAAAAATCCAGAACATAAACAACGGAAGCAACACTGTAACAAATTCAGTGCAGACTTTGAAAAATGGAACACATCAAAAAAAAAAAAACTTTTTAAAAACAGTGTCTGCAAAACACTGGCTTATAGGAACTGCAAGTGTGCAGTTGTTCCCACTGAAAGGAAGTTCTACACGTGGCAACAGGATTTACTTCCTGCAAACACAAAGAAGTACAAGGACCCACAAAAAGGAAATAAGTACCCAGTCTGACTCATAAATGGAAGCAGGGAAAGAACTCTGCAAGCTCCAACTTCTCCAAACGACTACGGTGTGGCAGATAACAGATGGCCCTCGGCGCGTAGGAGCTGGGCTGGCACATGCTGGGCAAGCAGCACCTGCACTGGAAATGAGCGAGGGGGCTCCCTCGTGCTGACCAGGGACCGTGTCCTGTCCACCTGTCCAATCCTCTTGGAGCATTTATATTTTATCAAGAAAATGCTCGGCTGGGTTTAGCTGGCAGGTGACACTCCTGTGCCCTGACCTGGAGATGTCCAGGGTCCCCGTCTTTGCTTCTGAGTCTGGTTCTGGGGGAAGAACTTGGAAAAGATAAGACCTCAATACAGTAAAAGGCATCTTGGATAATAAGCCTGGCACGTGAGGGCGGGTATGAAGAGGAAATGAATAATTTAAAAAGAACGGAAAGGAGCCGGCTGGCATTATTTGTGGGATTTCACCCCATTAGTATGTTGGGCTCGTCCACCCTGGCCAGCAACTGAAAGTCAAAGAGATGAGAAGAGGGCTCTTGTTAGAAAATAATTCATCGCAAAAATCAAAAAAATGTGTTCCTGTTACTTGTTTCCCAGGAAAACTAACCAACTTCTGTCAGAGAACATCGATTTCTATAAATCTGGAGGGGCCCTGGCTCCCTCCTCCTCCCCAACAAGAGGAAACTTCTAACATCTGGTCCTTCATGCATGGAATGCAAAATATTGATCAGGTTTTGTCAAAGCCTCCCCTTTAAAGTAGAAATGGACAAAGTACACTCTGACACACGCACACACACTCTCACAAATGAAAACACACAGGATTCACGAAGGAGGCTTCCTCAGGGAATAATACCTGTCATGAGGCACACACAAACGCCCACCCCGGCTCACCACATTCTCCCCCGGATACGTCGCAACCGCACCCGGAGGGCAGATCAAACGGTGAAGCTCCGTGATGGGTGAGGTAAAGCGGCTCCCGGGGATCCACCCCTCCTGGGGCATGTGGGCAACCCTGGGGGTGACCTACACCTAGCCGGGAGGGCCCCACAACCCACACATGGAAGGCTTGATGGAAGAGGCCGCTGTCCCATCAGAACTCTGGAGGAGAAAGCCGTTAACCAGGGCAAGCCAGGGGCTCAGAGAGAGCACTGCAGAAGTCTCACCAACACCTCCGGTGAGACGGGACAGGAAGGTGAAGGTCTGGAGTGAGCCCGCTAATGACCCACTAAGATGGAATAAGGAAGACGTGAGGGAGGTTAATTCACCATCGTAACTCTGCACGGCAGGTACTGCTGAGGAGGCACCTTCGCACACTTCATTTTCTCATTACAGCCCGAGGTGGGCGGTGTTTGGCTCCTGTCCTTGGAGAAACCCAAAGCTCCGAGAGGTCACGTGACTCCTCCCCCCACCCATGAGTTCCCACAGTGTGGACAAAACAGGACTGGAACCCGGGGCTGGAGGCTGGGTCCATGGTCATCCAGCGACACTATACTGACTGCAGGGGGCTGTCATGGGGCCCGAGACGCCCCAGACCCAGGTATTCACCTGGAACATCTAAAGATGTTTCAGGTGTAGCTCACCCTGGAAGAGGGGTGGCCAGTTTTTTAATCAGGGGTGGTGTTACCTTTCCAGAATTAATGTCGGATTCTTAGGAAGGCTTCCAGAAGGTCAACCTAAATATATACATATTTTCTGTTTCATGTTGGCTTTTCACCCACTCAAGCCCTCGACCTTGGCACATGTTAATTTAGTCCTACTTCACTGCAGGAGCCCAGCAGACAGCATTAAAATATAAGCTACGACCACAATTTACAAGAGAAAGTGAAAGGAAGTAAAAAACGTTCCCTTAGATCAATCTCTGACCTATTTTCTGGTTTCTAGGCCAGACTCCTCACGCCCTGGAACAAGCCCTGACTGTTCACTCTCGGCATCCGAGCTCCAAGGCTGGAGTTCAGGCTTTCCAACCCTGGACCTCTTGGCTCGCAAGAATGACATCTCCTCATTCAAAAGTCTCAAGAAGATGAATGGTCCTTAGAGAGAAGCACAATAAATTTTGGAAGTAAAATAAGCATGAATCTGCAACCATTGAGAGGGTGTATCAGACTCAGCTTTGAGTCTTTTCCAGAAGAAATCCAAATGTGGGCTCTTGTGGAATGCTGGTACTAACAAGATTTCATTTCCCTCTGTTGGGAAAACTCCAGAGAGGGGCGTGGCATAACCACACAGAGACGAACCTTCTCAGGGAATGGAGGCATCTTTCCTAAAGGAGGGGGCCCATCAGAGCACAGGGTCTCAAACAAGATAAGAGCTAGTTTCCAGATGGTCATATGAGCATGTACATAAGCTGGGAAGCCAAGGGAAATACATGGTGAGCAAAAGAGTAGGTCCCCAGGCTAACATCAACCTGACCATTCTCCAGGAATGAGCCCAGGCTCCTCGAGTCCGAAGGTCACCCCTTCGTTAAGGCAGGGCATGGGGAACGGTGACTTTCTTCATTCGTGAAGATACGCTTCCTCCCTGGAGCTACTCTTCAGCTCCCACGGGTTTAAGTCCCCACGTGAAACAAAGGCCACCGTGTTTGTGCTACTCAAGTTGGTCCCGTGTTCGTGCTACTCAAGTTGGTCCCCGTTCAACTCCAGGTCACACTGCTGCCGTAACAGTGGTTTACGAAGCACTCTGGATTAAGGCAGGCTGGGGAAAACTCTCCCTCTGTGCTACTCTGGGCAAGACATACACATGGGTTGGGCCGCAGTTTCCTTGTCTGCAATAGAGGGACCCCCTCACAGTACCAGTGGGAGAGGTCGGTGGGATAATTCATACAAAGGTGCCTAACACGGCACCTGCTGTATGTTTGCCTTTAGGGTTAATAAGGTTATTATTATTAGTATCATTACTTTAAAAGCTGGTTAGGCCTTGGGGATTAGGGATAGGAATGAATGTTACTGAATTTACCTGTTTGACATTTCCCTCGTCAAGCCCAGTCTGTCCTGCCCACTCCCTGGGAACTGCCACCCCACACCCCCAGTCCCAAAGCAGCGTTGCTTGTTGACAGTAAAGAAATTTCGAAGTGTAGAAATGATGAAACAGAGGGGAAACTGCACATGCATGGGACTGACTTCTTCCTTACAAGAGGCCCTTAATTCTTATTTTAAGTCATTTGCCAAAGTCACACAGCTGGTGCGGCAGAGTCAGGACCCTCACCCCAGGCCCAGGCCCTTGCTCCAGAACCATATCTGTTTACTGGATCTCTCTGTCTGTCGGCGCCCAAATAGTGAAAAATCAGAAACCTTGTTCTTAGCACATCTGCCAACACCCCAGGTGAGGACCAGGAAGGAGAACTGAGCTGAAACAGACACATCCCTGGTTTCCCAAATCCACGCTGAAGGATTTGCTTATTTGTATCTCCAATCCCATGACAGTCAACACAGCAGAAAGAAAAAAAAAAAAGAAGAAATACTTGTCTGGTGGTCAAAACAGGTGCGTTACTTCATCTGTGAAACACAGACGTTTATACTTGCCCTGTGTTCCTCAGAGGCAATTTGGAAACCACATGAGCAAACAAATGTGAAAAGGATTCAGAAGACGGGAAGGACTGCCCAAACGTCTGGCACAGGCGTCATCTTTCTACCCCAAGCCTGGATATTGCTTCCTCACCTGGTTGGCAGACACACACCACGGGCTCAGCAGTTAAAGATACAGACACATTCCAGCTCTGCGGTCCTCTGGCTTGAGCGTACCTCAGAAGCACCTAGGATGGGAGGTGGGGGTGTCCCGCTGCAGAGCGTTGGGTCCCACCCTGAGGGTTTCTAATTCACCAGGTCTGGGCTCGGGGTAGGGAGGGAGAATTCCTGACCGTCTCCCTGGTGCTGGTGGTCTGGGGTCACACTCTTGAGAACAGCTGCTTGGGACAGCGACTGCCACGGAGGAGAGACCCAAGTCGGAACCCCTGAAGGTATTTCCTCGTAAGAAGGAAAACTGTCCAGGCCTAAAATCTCCGCATCACCCACCCTTTCCCAAAGAGCATTTCAGATGCTAGCAAACTGCCCTCAATAAATCACGCAGTGCCAGCACTCAAGAATTCACCTCTTTAATGAAAAAGGCCCACGGAAGCAGCTGCCTGCTACCGGCCCGCTCCAGATACTTTATAAAAGTCGGAATTGGCTCCATTCATCTTCCTCTCCCCTTTCACACCTGCAGTCTCAAATTTCCTGGGGCTGGGGCTGAAAGCGTGACTCTTGATTGCAAAGCATGAGGCATCACTTTTTCCTCGCGAGCTCGGCACCCTGCTGAGCACACCTGTCCAGATGTCTTGTTGGAACCCAGCCCACCGGAGAGTTTCCACCAAATATGAGAAAAATAAAATGGTCTTTAAAATTCCTCCCGTGCTCTTGAACTTTCCAGCTGCTGCTGCTGGGAGTCTGAGTGTAGTGCTCCAACCTGGAGGCACCTCTCAAGCCCCCAGCATCTGTTGACCAACACTCTCATCACCCTCCTTATGAGAGGGGTCAGGGCTGCCAGTGTGAGGCGGGCAGGGGGCAGAGAGCACGTGCAGGGCTTTCTTCCTCATAAGTGGGGCGAGGGGTGGGGCGCTTCATTTTTTATTTCATTTTTTTCCCCTCGAATCAGAAAATGGGAAAATGACTGCACGGAAGAGAGGAATTCCCTTGAAACAAATGCCTTCCATGTCACTCCTTCTGGGTGCTAAGACGTTTCACCCTTTCTCCCTAAATTCTGTGGATTTTGTTGATGGCTGAGGATAAGTTACCCTTGTTGGAAGGGAACAAGGGCCTGAGAGAGTGGAAAGAGAGAAGTGCTTCTTTGAGGAAGCCGAGTCGAGAGACCAGGAGACGGCCGGCAAGAGGGGGGACATACTTTTGCGAAAGATGACATGGCGTGTTTCTCTGCCCTGCCTTTGAGTCCCCCCCATAAATAACCCAGACAAACACCCTGCGCACTAGGTTTTGCTCTCCTTCCCCAGCTTTTTAAGTCTCATTAAAAGCCGATATTGTTCGGCCTCAAGATGGAGAGCTCAGCATGGATTTTACTGAACGTTAAATCAACCAGCAAGCGTAGCCAGCAAACTCTGTGGCACTTTAACTTTAAATAATGCAATAATTATTGAATTTCCTTTTTATAACTGAAGTGCTGGAATGTAAACAATGGAGCCGTAATTGCAGGAAGGGGGGATCAATAGAGGCAATCGTTTTCAGCCATGTTAATTGTAAATACAATTGCTCCAAGATGTCAGACTTGTTCTGCTTGCTCCCAGAATCATCCTAACGGATGACAGAGTCCAACTTTCCCATTACAGCTGTTCGTTTCTTTAAGAGGTTCTCAATCAGGTCTGATCAATCTGTCAAGATAATGCATGGAGTAAGTAAGACTCTTCCAAACACAGGCTCCCAATCAATAGCCTGGACCAGCTTAATGAGGTGGGGCTAAGGCCCAGAGGGAGGCAACGGCCCCCAGCTTGCGCCTAGGTTTGGCAGGCTGGCTTCCTCGCCTGGCCTTGGTAAACAGATCAGCCCTTAATGAGGACATTAGTTATGCATGCTTCAGCAAGCAGCAAGGCACCCATCCCTGGGGACAGACGGACAGAAAACAAAACAGATTAACAGAAAACAATATGGTGCCAAATTGGGTCCAACTGAAGACCTTTCCCTCCTTCTCCTGTGCTCCGTAATTGTCCAGCAGAGTGGAGGACGCCAATTAATCATTCCAATGGGCATGAGCTCAAGGACCAGGAGCATCCGTTGAGAGCTGGAAGATCTCCGGGTGTCTGCTGGCCTCCCTGGGGGCTGTCGATCTTAGCGCCCGCATACCCAGCATGACATCTCCCGGGGACAAGAGGGGCCTCTCCCAGAAGGAGACAAGGGAGACCACACCAGACGAGAACAAGTGTGGTACTCTCCACGGCTGCCGCCAGTTTTTGAGATCGAGTCTTGGTCCTGGGAATGGGTGAGCCCTCATAGACGGGGAGGAAGTCAAGAGTCTAGAATCCCACTTCACCCATCCCAGCATCTATGCCATTTGCACAGGCATCACAGGAGTCTGAATTCCCATGAGATAACCTGGAGGGCTCCTGGGGAGTCTGGAGAGCCATCTTACCTCCCTCAGAGGCCACGTGCATGGGTGTGCACACTTGTTCTTGCTGTGACTGACTAGGAAGACAGACTGCTGGGGAAGTCCTCCAGAAATGACCATGTTCCCAGGTGGCGCTGAGGGTAACGAACCCGAACCCCCCGCCAGTGCAGGTGACGTAAGAGACATGGGCTCAATCCCTGGGTCGGGAAGATCCCTGAAGGAGGGCACGGCAACTCATCCCAGTATCCTTGCCTGGACAATCTCACGGACAGAGGAGCCTAGTGGGCTATGGTCCATGGGGTCACAAAAAGTCAGACACGACTGAAGCGGGGATGAGCAAGAAAAAAAGAAAATAAACAGCTGGAGAGATCAGAGCCCTCCTCTGTGCAAAGGCCACACCTTCTCCGAAGCCTGTCCCAGCTCCCAGCTCCACCCCTCCTTCCTCTGGGCCCACAAAGCCCACTGTAGCAGGTTCCACTCCAGACTCATCTGTGCTTCAAACCACCTCAGACTCCTCTGCCACACCATGGACAGCACCTCACAGGTGGGGAGAACTTTCAATCCTGATTCAGGGCACAGCTCCTGGCCCATGATAGGGACTGAAAGATGGCTGGCTGAAAGTCTGAATAAGCTCAGACACTCCTCTAATGCTCTCCTGCTGCTCTTGGTCCTTGGCTGTCCCTCCCGACCAAGCTGGTCAAATCCGATTCCCTCCTCCATCTCAGATGTCCAGCCTCCACCTCATGCCACACCCAACACACATGAGATGCCTGGCTGTTCCCACCTTACCCACCAGCCCTGGCCTTTCTGGTCTTGGTGCCTCTCCTGCTTGGAGACTCTCCCGAAACCACCCCTCCACCAGCTGACAAGCTGCACAGCAGCTAGAGCAGGCGAGGGGCACCCTTCACACCTGGGCCAGAACCCCATCTCCCCGCCTCTGGGATGTCAGAGCACAGGTGGTCCTGCCCGCACCCACCACGTGCCATTGTTTTCAGCAAATGCTCCACTGGACTCCCACGTGGGAGTCTTCAGTCCAGGTGGCATGCTGGGGCTGAGGAATAACTGTGTTCACCAATATACACCGTTTGTTTAAATAAGATCTGGGGGGCAGGAGATAATTATTATAAATGGCTGTGTTTAGTGACTTCATTATTTCAGCCTATGGATCGCAGAAGTGCTGTCCTTTCCCACCAAACTAGCCAAAGGCTCCCCAGCCAGAGGCCAGCTCGGTCACTGTCATCCACCCTCTGCTTCGTCTACGCCCTCTGCTGTGTTCACCTGGCTTTAGCATGGCCATCCTCTTTTACTACTAGACTGACAAGGGTCTGTGAGACTTGGGCAGACTAAAAGCAGCCAGAACACCCGACCGATCACAGAGACGGGGGCGGAGAGCACCAGCACAGATGCCTCTGCAGGCCAAGTAACTTGGCCGAGACGGCTCCAAGGATGAGTACGGGCGTCGACTGCATCTTTGTAGGTGAAAACAGCTTAGTACACAGGTTAGTTCTAACAGAAAACGCCCACAAGCCGCCGGAGTGACAGGACAGTGCTCGGACATCTAGAAGGAGGTGGCTGCGTGGGCATCCCCACCCCATGCCTGACAGAGCAACTCGACTGTCTCCAGATCTGAGGCGCCAGGATGAGGATGTGTTCATTTCTTCACAAACGCACACAGGCATCTTTATTTTCCCCCCGAGTTTCCTGTCCTCCTATATGCTGAGACCCGCCACTATCCGGACCCCAAGGAACCGGTTATGTGTTACACGTCCATCAGTTTTCAAGTTCTGAGACCTTTGAGGAAGGAACCATTCTCCACCTGGGCTCAGACGCTGAATACGTGGGTGAGTCCCCCTCCCCTTCCAGTTTATGGCCCAGCTCCAGGATCCTCAGCCTTCTGACTGGCTGGCCCTGCTCACAGCAGACCCTTCCCAGGGTGACTTGGTCCAGATATATCACACCTCCTGGTTCCGCTCTCAACCTCCCAACAGAATGTAGCTGTGAGGCTAGTCAGTGAGCTATATTTTTCAAAATGTATTTCTAAATGGTAAAATACAGGGAGGGTTTTCACCAACCAGCCCACATTGACCAAAACATCCCTTTCTCGTCTTCACCAAGTTCACTCTGGCCCAGCAGGTCCAAGAGCCAGTGTGAGGTGGGTGGGACCCACAGGAGAAGGATTGCTGGGGGCACAGGCAGTTTCATTCTGGACAGATGACGGTTCACAAAACCTGGAGAACTGCGAGGGATCTTCTGCAGTAAAATCCAAGTTTCAGAAAACTGCATCTATAAAACTGGCAATTGGGGAAATGTCCTTGAGCAAAATGATGGGGTGTAAGGGGCGGGGGGGAGGGGTTGGGGGGATGTTGGAGAAGGCAGGACTAGGGAGAGGATGGCTGAGATCCTGCCAGCCCTGGGGCACCAGGGTGCTCTGATGCACACCACACATTAGTAGGGACTGTGTGACTGGGGCACGGTGACACATGGACACAGACCAGTGTGCGATTGCTTCCTGGGGTCCCAGTATAAGGATGTGGCTAGTCACTCCCCACACCTCGACGTGCTGGGTGGCAGCTGTGTGGAATCTCAGATCCAGGAGCCTGCTCTGTATTAATATAGACTATAGATCATCCTTGTAAAGGCTGAAAGTGAGAAGTGAAGTTGCTCAGTCGTGTCCAACTCTTTGCGACCCCATAGACTGTAGCCTACCAGGCTCCTCCCTCCCTGGGATTTTCCAGGCAAGAATACTGGAGTGGGTTGCCATTTCCTTCTCCAGGAGATCTTCCCAACCCAGGGATTGAACCCGGGTCTCCCACACTACAGGCAGATGCTTTACCGTCTGAGACACCAGGAAGTCCTTTAAAGGCTGAAAGTATTGAAATAAATATTTTTCAATGACCCTTCCAGATGACTCTATAATAACATGAGGCCAGAGGAACTCTGGTTTCTGGTGACACATATGGTTACAGTGGGGGTCTTTCTGCCAGCTTTGGACCCATTCATTCCCCATCTGTCTATCTACATTCCTGCTTCCTGTTTCCTCACACAACAATCAGAGGTACTATTCATCTTCTCTAATCACTGTCTCCATCATTCTCTGTACATGAGGAAGGTCCTCCATTAGAGCAGCTTCTCACCTTCTCTGCTGCACCACCCCCTTCTCCAGCCAGCTCTGCTGTCTCCTAAACTCAATCCCTCAGTGGCCTCGTGTGTGCAGGCGAGTGTGTGTGTGTGTGTGAGAGAGAGAGAGAGATACTGGCTCACACCACTCCCTCCCGTGCATACTTCCCTCCCAGCTCCAGCTCGTGTGTGTATGTGTGTGTGTCTGTGTTGTGTGTGTGTGCGTGTGCGTCTGTGTGTGTGTGTGTGTGTGTGAGAGAGAGATACTGGCTCACACCACTCCCTCCCGTGCATACTTCCCTCCCAGCTCCAGCTCGTGTGTGTGTGTGTGTGTGTGTGTGTGTGTGCGTGTGCGTCTGTGTGTGTGTGTGTGTGTGAGAGAGAGAGATACTGGCTCACACCACTCCCTCCCGTGCATACTTCCCTCCCAGCTCCAGCTCCTGTGTGTGTCTGCGCGCGTGTATGCGTGTGTTATGTGTGAGAGAGAGAGAGAGATACTGGCTCACACCACTCCCTCCCATGCATACTTCCCTCCCAGCTCCAGCTCGTGTGTGTGTGTGTGTGTGTGTGTGTGTGTGTGAGAGAGAGAGAGAGAGAGAGAGATACTGGCTCACACCACTCCCTCCTGTGCATACTTTCCTCCCAGCTCCAGCTCGTGTGTGTGTCTGTGTGCGTGTGTGTGTCTGTGTTGTGTGTTTGTGTGTGAGAGAGAGATACTGGCTCACACCACTCCCTCCCGCGCATACTTCCCTCCTAGCTCGGCCAAATCCTGCTCCCCTTTCTGAGCATCACACCTCCATCCCATCTCACAGTCCACCGTGATTCTTTCTCCTCTGATCTCAAAGCCACCCCCTCACAGCACGTCTTTTCCCACTGAGACCCTGAAGGCCAGTTACCAGCTTTACACATGTGGCACATTTCCCACGAGACTGGAAGGCTCCTGAAGGCAGGGACCATGTGCCTTCGTATAGATGCACGTCATTCAGGTCACTCTGCAGCAAGAGCACAGGCTTGGGGGCTGGGAGCCACATGGAGGGGCAGGGGCTCAGACGCTGAGCTCTCGCCTCAGGTTGTCGAAAGGAATAAGGCCATCAGTCGACACAGGGCCATGAGGATCCAGTGAGTAAATCAAGAGGCATATACTTCACAAATGGTCAGGCAAAGTTAAAGGAAAACGCATTGCTGGGTGACGAGAATCAGTTGGAGGGGGCCATGTGAAGACTTGGGAAGCCTTCCCCACCCTCCGATTTCATTGGGGTCCTAAGTCTAGACAGAGACGAATTAATTACTGGATCACCCACTCACTCACCTCGCTAATGAAATCGTTGGCCTTGCTGGGCAGGAACGGGTGAGGAGGACTGGCTAGCCCCTGGGTGTGAGTCCCACTGGTGCCAGCTTCATTTCCCAGCGCCAACATGACTCCCGAGATGACACAAATTGCCAGTGGGCTTTCTCATTATGTGACCTTCAGCAAGCCACCCTTTCCCGCTCCGGTGATAAAATCTGGATGGCGACGTGAAGAACCTACTTCACGGCATTACGGTGAGGAACGATGGTGGCGCTCAGCTTGCAATGACTGGGAAGCACTCTGTCTTTGTGGACAGCTAGATTACTTAACGTTTAGAATAATACTGCCTGTTTCAGGTTGAGAAGGCACTCAGATTTCAGCTGAACTGAAGGCTGAACATATTCACTCATGAGTAGTGTTCTTCCCATAGAGGCGCTGAAAGCTACTCAGTCTACTGAATAAAATGACCAGCAGCACATTAGCAAGAAGCTGAGGCACGTTTAGCTACCATGAGACCAGGGCCACTGCATCCAACATCTGATGCGCAACTTCTTGAGATCACAGAAATAAACCAGAGCAGGCCGAGCTGGCAACTGCATTTTTAAGGATGGACCAGGATAAAAGAATTTCTTAATCCACAATTTCCCCAGAATTTCTAAAAAATACAACTTCTTAAAAGACATATTTTTATCATCTAGATCAGCTGTCAGCCAATTTTTTTCTGTAAATATCTGGACCGTAAACATTTTAGGCTGAGGGCCAGCTGGTCTCTGTCGTCACTGCCTAACTCAGCCACCAAAGCACAAAAGCAGTGATGGACTGTGTGCCAATAAAACTTTATTTATAAAAACAAGTAACTGGCTGGATTTGTCCATCTAGTAGCCATGTGCTAACCTCTGATGTAAAACTTTGTGAAAGCTTTACCCAGTCATTCAGCGTATCAGTGAAGAGAGGTGAACACACAGTCATATGTACACACACACACTTTTTTAAGCAAAATAAGTTCCTTCCAACTCGTCAAACCCCAGTAAGAGCCAGACATGCAAACCTGTTATAAAAGTAAGCTGTTTCAAAGTGAAGGTCAACAGTAATTCAAGTACCATTTAACGTGGAATTATGAAGTCACTCCAGAACAATTCGTCCTTGTTTTCAGACATTTGAACGTAAGATCATGTGGGTAAACGTGCTCCGCAGTTGGCAGTACCTGTTCTCAAGTTCCACACCTGTCTATAACCACTGTGAACAACAGCACGTAACAGTTAAGGTTATACATTTATTTAGAACGAAACAATACCTGTAACCAATTCAAATTTTAACCAACCCAATGATGGAATTACTAGCAACAATTTAAAAGAAAGTAGGCATCCTCTGTGCCCTTTAGCAGCTGAAAATAACCTGTGTTTAAAGAGCCCAGGGAGCAAAACGAAAAGGCGAAAGGTCACAATCATCCCTGTGTATCTTCCTGCACACCACGCTTCTGTTTCCTAAGCATCTCTTAAAAGGAGAATGCCAGCAATGATCTTGACATCCAACAATGAGTAATCAGGAAGTCTGGATTTAGAGAAATAAAATATTTAAACATTCTCTCAATAACACCATCCATGTTTATCTAGCCTTGCACAGACTTCAAAGGGTTTGGTCCTTCATTAACTCGACTGGTTCTCACAACTACCTTGTGAAATAAGGGATATACAGATGCCTTTCTTCACTGTCTCACGGACAGAGGAGAGCGTTAGGTCAAAGATGAGAAACTGGCCGTAACCGAGGAGACTGGGTATGAGCTTCGAAACTCTGAGTTTTTTTTTTTTGAAACTCTGAGCTTGAAAAACTTCTTAACTTCAGGACTAACACGTTATGATCGGCAACTCTGCTGTACAACCGAGACTTACAGACGGTGTTCCACAGTTATCTGGGTAAGATCGGGCAGGCTTTCTCCAGCCAGCACTAGCACCCACAGAAGATGCCTGCACGGCTCCTGTAGGCGCTCGGGTTTATTTCTGCCACTTGTAAATGAGAACGGGGCTTGTATGTTGGGGGGCCACGCAAGTTGACCCCCGGTCTTCTCATCCTGGATCTGGTGCCACACTGCGCTACATTGTGAATAACTCAGTGCAAAGATCCCCCGAAAATCAGTGCCTCTATTGGGAGCACTGGACTGAAAAAGCCAAAGGCAGATACCTAAGCTGCACCACACTCGGGCGAGAAGGGTGTGCAGGCTGAATGTGGCTTCATGAGGGAAGCCACCTTAATTCTGCCACTGGAGTTAATACTTGTTAATTGGTAGGAAAAGGTAAAATTAATGAGGACATTAACATAGCTATTTAAAAGCAGCTCCATGTGCCTCCCACTGCAACACATGGAACTATCAGGAAGTAATTGAGGGAAAAGGACACTGTCAATTCTCAATTATCTGCATGAATGAAGCGCTCAGTGACACGGATAATCCAAGTCATTTACATTTGGATTTAGAAAGTAACATCTTTTTCCCTTGGAAAACTTACCTTCCTAATTACAGCTTGCCGAATGTGATGGAGAAATCAGTTTACCTTCTCTGCCAGAGAAGAAAGTTGTTGGGGAGGGTATAGAAACTGCCGGGAATTTCAGAGCTGCCACAGATAACCCAAGGCAGATTAAAAAAGAAGTACCCAGTGGCGGTCCAATATGGCAACCACTGGCCACTTGTGACGCTGTGTGTCTGAATTAACTTAAATACAATTTGCAGTTCCACTCCTCAGCCATGCAGGCTGTGCGTCGAGTGCTCGTAGCCACCTGTGGCCAGTGGCTACCACGCGGTAGCAGATACAGAACACGTCCGTCATCGGGGAAAGGTTCAGAGACAGTTCTGAATTCTAGGCTGAGGACAACCGCTTTACTTTCTGGGTCAAGTATAAAGCTGGGGGCAGGGAGGTGCTCTGCTGCCTCTTTTACAGAAAACAAAAGGGAACTGTAATTCTTGACTCTCTCAGCCAGTTTAATTTCAGGCGCGGTAATGTAGGCTCTGCCCAGGGACTGGCACACACAAAAATAAGCATTCCATTCTAAGCAGAATGAGGCTTTTTAATTAACACAGCAGAAAAACGGGTAGATAAAAGGTGAGGCAGAAGAGTCCGGTTTTGAGCAAACTTTGGGTATCTGTACCTGCACCCAGTGTGGCCACAGGGCTGCAGGGTAACAAGAGGGAGCTGGCACCCCCCGAGGGGCCTGCCCAGGGAGGTGGTTGCTCAGGTGCCACCTGGGAGCCGTGTCGAGCCTGGTGTCACCTCACATCCTCATTAATTATCTTGAAAGGAGAGGGTTAGTAAACAGCAAGTTAATTAAATTCTCAGATGATGCTAATTCGGGAGGCTTTCTCAAGACTAGCAAGGGCAGAGGCAATATAAATGGGACCTGGATGGGTTAGAAGTCGGAGTGGAAAATAAAATTAAGCGCTGGCTAAACAAACGCTGCTTTAAATAAATCTTCCGGAAGAGCCAAAATGTGCCCGAAAAGGAATCTGGAAAATAGTTGGACTAGAATGAAAGGGTTTCCAACAGTCTACGGCGTATAAGCAGAAGGGGAGCTTTCTTTTAAAGGCTCTTTTACGATTTTTAATGCAAATGTTTACATGCCCTCGAGCTTCCCTCGTGGCCCAGCTGGCAAAGAATCTGCTTGCAATGTGGGAGACGCGGGTTCGATCCCTGGGTTGGGAAGATATCCTGGAGAAGGGAACAGCTATCCGCTCCAGTATTCTGACCTGAAGAATTCCATGGACTGTACAGTACATGGGGTCACAAAGCCTGGGACGCGGCTGCGTGGGACATGACTTGGCTTTCCACGCCCTTAGGAGGAGGTCTGCAGGAGGAGCACCCCTGCTCACTGCCGCTGCCCTTGAGAGGCGTGGAGTCACAACAAGAGGCGGTGCACGGCCTTCCACCCTTCCTTTATAGTCTGTAAGACTCAAGGCATTTTTCAAGCAAGCAGGTAGGATGAGTTGTGGTTTTTTAAACTAGTTTTTGTTGTTGTTTGAAGCCTCTTAGTTTGACATTATTTTAGATGTACAGAAGAACAGCACAGATGTGATACAGAGGACAGAGTTCCCACGTGTTCTCACCCAGCCTCTCCTGCTGTTAATGTCTTCCGTCTTAACATCTGGGACATTTGTCAAAACCAAGAAACAGACGTGGGCTCAAAGCTGTTACTGAAGAACAGACTGCACATTTATGGTATTTTCCACTCACACCCTTTCTCTGCGCCAGGATCCAAGGCAGGATGCCACCCGGCGTTTAGATGTTACGTCTCCAATCCCTGCCGGTTCCTCCCTATGTCTCTGGCGACTTCATCACTTTTGGAGAGAAGTGGGCAGGTGTCTGTAGAGCTTCCCTCGATTCTGATTGGTCAGATGCTTTCTTCTAGTTTGACTGAGGTTACTGCATCACTTCCGGGGAACATGACGTCAACATGACTGACTGTTCACTGGTCAGGTTAACTTTCATCACTCGAGAGAGGCTGGTCCTGCCAGGCTGCCCCACTGGCAAGTTTTTCTCTTTCCCTTTCCATGCTTGATTCATCAGAAGTGAGTCACTCAATCCAGCCCATGGTCAAGAGGAAGGGAATGAAGCTCCACCTTCTGGTTACTAAGTTGTTAAATAAAATTTAAATTTTTTTCTAAAAGAGACAACCTTCTCTTCATTTAAAAAGAAGTAACTAAGGACGATATCTATCTAGAAAGTTAGAACTGTTGTCTTCCTTTTGAATACTTAGATTCTCAACAACACAGAGGAATGTATGCCCACAGCTGCAGAGTCCTCATCCTGTGCCAGGCAGTGTCCTGCCCACTTAGACATATTAATTCATTTAATCCTTAAAACAGCCTGATGAAAGTGGCACTGTGACATTATATTAATCGACCCCAAGTTACAAGTGGGGAAAGGTGGCACAATCGCTTGCTCATGTGAACACAGTTATTCAATGGTGGGGCAGGATTTGAACTCAAGCCTCTTGGCTCTAGAGGTCATGCAGTCTAGAGAGCTCTCTGTAATCCTGCTTCTCAACATACAATTCCACAAGTTCAGGACAATCAAATGCATAGCAAAGTGTAATTCACAAAGAAAAGCGACCTGGGGCAGGATGTCTAGACCAAAGGAGAGACAGAAGTACAGTCACAGCAGCTTCCGAGGAGCCGCACTGCAGGGCTAAGTGGCCCAACAAAACCGAGGTACTCTGGGTGGGAAGAGGTCAGGGTTTCAACAGAAGACAGTCCTCCTCTACATTTAGAGTGAGGCAGGGAATGCCAGACACCGAGCAGGTCAAAGGAACTCTCTTGGTCCCCAAGTACAGAAGATGCTCAAAATTCACAGACCACAGTGCTTACTGACACCTCAGCCCATCTGTTACAGAGACCAGCTTGGAATTGCCTCTTCCCAACCACATTCATTTTTCCTTCTCTTCTGAGGGTTCACTGTGACACCCTCAGAAGACACTTCTGGAGTCAGCAACAGAGCACAAAGGTCAGGGCTGGAGCAAGCCTGTCTGTCTGGGGGGAGAGAGGATGCCAGCTCACAAAGAGCCAGCCACCCAGATGTGCAGTGGGTGCGTGGGGAGGGAGACACTTGGGCCCATGACCTGCCTGATCTACAACATGGGCTTATTTAATCCCAACCGTTAATGATGTGATATCCTGACACCAGAAAGAAACAGGGAAATCCACTGCTTCTACAAAAACAAGAAAGGAATCAGAAATGTGTGGACAGCTACCTCTCTCCTCCGATCGCCCATGTTACTTAGGTTCCCACACTGATCTATATCAGTACCCTTCATCACAGAGAAAAACGATCAAGTGAGCAGGGAGCAATTCCTTTCCCCCCTTGCTGGGTGCCCACCCCACACCACTGCCTTCTCTAAATATCCCCTTCATTTCCTCTCCATCTAACTCTCACTTGTACTGTTCTCCAGCTGATTCACCTGAAAACATTTGCCTTTAAGATTGACACTAACACAGAACCACATCAATTCTAACACCACCCTGACCCCATCTCACACATGGACAGAGAGCAGATCTTTCATCAAAACCTAGAAGCACAGAATAAGGAAGAGAAGGTGCCACCCCTGATGGCTGTCTAAGTGTAGATTTTCCATATCAGCATGGTTGGCTTTAGTTTAAACACATCCATCAAGCTAGATCTTAAGGGGAAAACAGAACACCTCCTCTCAAGATGGAGTCTCAGTGTGCATTTTAAAAGCATGTCTACACATTTTATTAAATGCAGAAGAGTGTTAACAGCAGATATCTGGGTGCTTACTATGTGCAGGCCATGGTTCTCAGGCCTGTTCTAAAATAAAACAGATATATCACCAACCACCCTAGAGGGAACTGTATAACATAACATATTCTTTCTCATGCATTTCAATGCTTTATTTTGGTTGGAGAAAATAAAATCCTATTCAAGAGGGGCACATTTCCCGATTTTTAATGGCCCCCAAATCTAAAACTTATGGACTGGAGCATGATGTTGGCAAACATCTAAAGTCACTTAAGCAAATGTTTGTAAGCACTCAGAAAAGTAATGAATCACGAGAAGCAAACATACATTCATCAAGTACAGAACAAGAAGCTAACATCTTTCTTTCCATGCCTTTCTGCTTCATGTTCCCCTCAAGAAATGAAAGTCACTACTCTTACTTACTAATACTGAACTGGTGGGTCATCAGAAATTAATAACATCTGATTTGTCTCTCATGATATCCTTGTGAAAAATCTGCAAACAGGATGATCTGATTCTAATATGGTAAGGTGCCTCTGTGCTTAGGAATGTGGAAGAAAGGACACTTATCATAAATGAAAGCCCACCTGGAAAAAAAATGTCTACAGGAAATCACAGTGACCTCATTGGACCTCTCTCATCTCACATTTCCAACAGGATGTGAATAGAGATAGAGGTTCTGCCCATCAACACCCCACCCCCCAAACACAGTTTTAAAGTCATAGAGAACAGTAAACAGGAGAAATTTAGACACTTTGAAAAGATGACTGATGAGAATTACACTTTAATACCAGGCAGTATTTAGTTAACACAACGAAAATAAGTAACTAAAATAGTTCGTTATGGGCCCACGTCAAGGCAAATTAATGAAACAAGAGAAAGTGTAGAAACAGATCCAAGGAAGAATTTAGTGTGTGATATGGTAGCACGTGTAAGTGCAGAAGGAAAGAACGGGTGGGTTGCTTCGTAGGTGGGGCTGGGAAGATAACTGAGAAAAAAATAAACATGGAGGAATCCTTGCCTCATGACATAGACCAAAATAAGCTCCAGATGGATGACCGAGTTTAGTGTCAAAACACCGCGGAAGAACCAACAGCAAATGCTGACGAGAACGTGGTGTGGGCAGGGGAAAGGGACTCCTACGCGCCGCAAAGGCTAGGGACGCAGAAATGCAAAGACTCCGCTATGTCAAAAGCTGTAACCCGGGAATCTCAAACACATGAACAGTAAAAGATGATGATGAATGAGGGTTGGGGGGGGCGGCGGAATGAAACCGTAACAGAGAACAAACACATGTTTAGCATTTTTTATACAGAAAGAGCTCTTCTAATTTGCTTATTTACATTATACCCTTGCCAAAATATTATTTACAATAGTGAGATACTAGAAACAATATGAATGTTAAGTGGAGGAGTAGCTGAGTAAATTGTGGCATCTTCCTATGGCGGTGTCTTGTCCAGTTGTTAAAAATCATGTGGTATAAGCATATTCAGTGACATCGAAAAACAAACGTGGCAAAGTTAAAAGCCTGTTACAAGACAGAACAGCATTCAAATTCTACAAAATAATGATACCCCACCTATACAGAAAAAGCTAAAATTATGCATGCCAAAGTGCGTGAAATTAAAACTGTCTTTGGGTGGTGAAATTAGCGGTTTTTTCTTTTGTGCTTCTCTGCATTTCTAGAAGTTTAAAAAAAATAGACAAGAAATACTTCTGAACTCAAAAATAAAAGTGAAGAAATATCTACAGAAAAGGATGACTTTACGGTCACATTTCCAGATATTATACATGTGGGATGGTGACCAGCAGGGCTGAGAAACAGAATCAAGAAGATGAAGGAAAACAGCCTTTTCTCAAGTCTTGTCCTCAGGTTTGGAGGACAGGGCGGCCTGGTAACTGTCAGCTCCATGAAATAAAAACGGCAGTAAAACCTGCTCCTTTCAGGAGACCCCACGCTCCATACACCCAAGGATTTGATGTGGCTCCTTAAGAAAAGGACAGAAAACTAATGACTCGGCATCTACATCAAGGAAGGAGAAAGACTCTAACCAACCAGTGAGCTTTCACCAAGAAGACATCCCACAATAAGCCTCGTCACCCTGAAGAAGCGTCCACAAGCAAACACGTCAGAGGCAGGGGACAGGGATGATAAAGAGTTAGAAACCACTTCGTGGGAAAAATTAGAAACATCAGAGATGTGTACTCAGTTGAATGGAGAAGGAACACGCATGGGGCCAAGTGACAAAATGAGATGGGAGCACAAAGCTCAATTAAAACTGTGGCACCTTCCTGCTGGGGTGCCCTGTGCACCCGCTGAAAAAGAAGCGGTAGAAAAATGCTTAGTGGTGTAAGAGAGAGCAGATATGCTAAGTGTCACAGCCGCCTGTTAGGAGATGCACACACTCATCATTTGCTTTCTGTTAATGTGATAAACATTCTAGGAATCAGCGAACTAAAATGGACTGGAATGGGTGAATTTAACTCAGATGACCATTATATCTACTACTGCGGGCAGGAAACCCTTAGAAGAAATAGAGTAGCCATCATGGTCAACAAAAGAATCCGAAATGCAGTACTTGGATGCAATCTCAAAAACGACAGAATGATCTCTGTTCATTTCCCAGGCAAACCATTCAATATCACAGTAATCTAAGCCTATGCCCCAACCAGTAATGCAGAAGGAGTTGAAGCTGAACAGTTCTATGAAGACCTACAAGACCTTTTAGAACTAACACCCAAAAAAAGATGTCCTTTTCATCATACAGGACTGGAATGCAAAAGTAGCAAGTCAAGAAACAGCTGGGGTAAGAGGCAAATTTGGCCTTGGAATACGGAATGAAGCAGGACAAAGGCTAATAGAGTTTTGCCAAGAGAACACACTGGTCATAGCAAACACCTTCTTCCAACAACACAAGAGATGACTCTACACATGGACATCACCAGATGGTCAACACCAAAATCAGATTGATTATATTCTTTGCAGCCAAAGATTGAGAAGGTCTATACAGTCAGCAAAAGCAAGACCAGGAGCTGACTGTGGCTCAGATCATGAACTCCTTATTGCCAAATTGAGACTTAAATTGAAGAAAGTAGGGAAAACCACTAGACCATTCAGGTATGACCTAAATCAAATCCCTTATGATTATACAGTGGAATTGAGAAATAGATTTAAGGGCCTAGATCTGATGGATAGAGTGCCTGATGAACNGAAGCTGTCTCTTATACACATCTAGATGTGTATAAGAGACAGGGTGGGAGGTGGGAGGGGGGTTCATGTTTGGGAGTTCGTGTAAAAAAATAAATAAATACAAAAAAAAAAAAAGAAAAAAAAAGGAAAAAATAAAAATAAATAAATAAATAAATAAATACAAAAAAAAAAAAAAAAGAAAGGAAATTAACCCTAAATATTCATTGGAAGGACTGATGTTGAAGCTGAAGCTCCAATACTTTGGCTACCTGATGTGAAGAGCTGACTCATTTGAAAAGACTCTGATGCTGGGAAAGATTGAAGGCAGGATGAGAAGGGGACAACAGAGGATGAAATGGTTGGATGGCATCATCGACTCAGTGGACATGAGTTTGAGTAAACTTCAGGAGTTGGTGATGGACAGGGAAGCCTGGCGTGCTGCAGTCCATGGTGTCACAAAGAGCTGGACACAACTGAGCAACTGAACTAAACTGAACTGAGGACCCAGAATGGATGATGGAACAGCCACTTTCTGAAGCCTTGCTTGCTGTCATGGCAGAGAGTGAGACAGCTCTAGTTGATAATTGCTCAGCCAGAAGTTACACATGTCACTGCTATTTGCAATCCACTGACCAGAACTGGTCACACAACCCTACCCAACTATAAGGGTCTAGAAAGTACAACTCTACCATGAATCTAGGAGAAGCATTCATGCTCAGTCACTTCAGTTCTGTCTGACACCAGGCTGCTCTGTTTATGGGATTTTCTCAGCAAGAATACTGGATTGGGTTGCTGTGCCCTCCTCCATGGGATCTTCCCAACCTGGGGTTTGAACCCATGTCTCTGGCAGCTCTTGCATTGCAGGTGGATTCCTTACTGCTGAGCCACTAAGGGAAGCCCCTAGAAAGGAAAGAGAATTGTAATAATTGGAAAATATCATTAATAATTACCACATGGGATTTTTTTTTGCAGGTTCCAGAGCCTTATTTCCTAAAGGGTTAATGGTCCTTCTGCTTTCGCTCTTTTAACCTTAACAATTAAATAATCCTAACAAAAAATATTTATAAAGCAATGATAAATAGTTTGGGAGAGTGTTGTTAGTTGTTCAGAAGAACAGGGCTAGGTGCTGAAGGTTGGTAGTAATGGTTCCTTCCCCAGACTTGAAAATGCTCTGAGCTAGAGTGAATTTCTGTCCACAAACTATTTCTAGTGTGAGTGGTAAGACTTTCTATTGGCTTAATAATGATGAGTCAATTTCATCCAAAGCTAAGGAAACTGGAGGCAAAGATTTGAAATAAAGGCAGGGAGATTCTCTGAATGAAAGGGAAAGGAGTTGTCACCAAACTACCTGTATAGCTATAGACAACTGAGGACATTGACTCTGCCTAAGGGGGATTGTAAATTTGAGATTCTAAAACTAGATGTATGCTCCTCCCAGTGTTCTTTCCTGGAGATCCCAGGGACAGAGGAGCCTGGTAGGCTGCTGTCTATGGGGTCGTACAGATTCGGACATGACTGAAGCGACTTAGCAGAAGCAGCAGCAGCTCCTCCCAGAGGAAGCAGGAAATGAAGAAAAAGGGCAGATAATTCCCATTAATTGGGTGCTGGTAAAGCTACAGGTATTCTCCTAGGTGTTTGAAACATCCCTATGAAGGCATGATTTCAAAATTCAATATTACAGAAAGTATCACCACAATTCCTTGAGGAAAAGCCACAAAATAAAACTAGGTGGTACACAAACCTATGCAGAATTAGAAACAAAGCCATCTCCTTTTCTCTTCATCACATGCTCCTCATTGCACTTCCATTTCTTACTATTTCATTTAAAGTGCCATTTAATATTAATATTGCCAACATCCGCTGGATCATGAAAAAAGTAAGAGAGTTCCAGAAAAACATCTATTTTTGCTTTATTGACTATGCCAAAGCCTTTGACTGTGTGGATCACAATCAACTGTGGAAAATTCTGAAAGAGATGGGAATACCAGACCACCTAACCTGCCTCTTGAGAAATCTGTATGCAGGTCAGGAAGCAACAGTTAGAATTGCACATGGAACAACAGACTGGTTCCAAATAGGAAAAGGAGTACGTCAAGGCTGTATATTGTCTCCCTGCTTATTTAACTTATATGCAGAGTACATCATGAGAAACACTGGACTGGAAGAAACACAAGCTGGAATCAAGATTGCCGGGAGAAATATCAATAACCTCAGATATGCTGATGACACCACCCTTATGGCAGAAAGTGAGGAGGAGCTAAAAAGCCTCTTGATGAAAGTGAAGGAGGAGAGAGAAAAAGTTGGCTTAAAGCTCAACATTCAGAAAACGAAGATCATGGCATCCGGTCCCATCACTTCATGGGAAATAGATGGGGAAACAGTGGAAACAGTGTCAGACTTTATTTTTTTGGGCTCCAAAATCACTGCAGATGGTGACTGCAGCCATGAAATTANGAAAACGAAGATCATGGCATCCGGTCCCATCACTTCATGGGAAATAGATGGGGAAACAGTGGAAACAGTGTCAGACTTTATTTTTTTGGGCTCCAAAATCACTGCAGATGGTGACTGCATCCATGAAATTAAAACACGCTTACTCCTTGGAAGGAAAGTTATGACCAACCTAGATAGCATATTGAAAAGCAGAGACATTACTTTGCTGACTAAGGTCCGTCTAGTCAAGACTATGGTTTTTCCAGTAGTCATGTAGGGATGTGAGAGTTGGACTGTGAAGAAAGCTGAGCGCCGAAGAATTGATGCTTTTGAACTGTGGTGTTGGAGAAGACTTTTGAGAGTCCCTTGGACTCCAAGGAGATCCAACCAGTCCATTCCGAAGGAGATCAGCCCTGGATATTCACTGGAAGGACTGATGTTGAAGCTGAAACTCCAATACTTTGGCCACCTCATGTGAAGAGTTGGCTCATTGGAAAAGACTCTGATGCTGGGAGGGATTGGGGGCAGGAGGAGAAGGGGACGACAGAGGATGAGATGGCTGGATGGCATCATGGACTTGATGGACGTGAGTCTGAGTGAACTCCAGGAGTTGGTGACGGACAGGGAGGCCTGGCGTGCTGCGATTCACGCGGTCGCAAAGAGTCGGACACGACTGGGTGACCGAACTGAACTGAATATGACAAAGAGCATCAGCAGGAAGATGCTCCTCTTTTGGAAGAGAGGAACAGGAAACAACTGCCTCTCCCCTTGCAGGTAACAGAGTAGACAGTACCTCAACAGAAAGGATTCTAACAGTTAAAGATGGCCCCTAGAGTCCTGCACGTAAAGAAAATGGAAATATTCAGAGACTTCTATGATTGCTGGTTAGAGGTATTTCTACAGGACATTCCTTCAAGAGGGTCAGTACTTCCTAAAGGCCCTTCAAAGACCCAGGAGCTTGTTAAAAACGCAGATCCCTTGTATTAATATTTCTCCAACTCAGATGCAAAGAATCAAACTCATGGGCAAAACTCCTGAAACTATACTTGAAAGGATTCACCAGCTGACTCTGACGCACAATCAGGTTCAGAAACCCCTGGTGAGGTAAAACCTTTAATACGTTTTAAGAAATATCTGGGGTTTTTTGAAAGCAATATATTGAAAGAAACAAAAAAAATCACCAAATTCTGTCATTCAGATGAATCTTTCCCTTGTGGTTCAAACGGTAAAGAATCCGCTTGCAATGCGGGAGACCTGGGTTCGATCTCTGGGTTGGGAAGAACCCCTAGGGAAGAGAATGGCAACCCACTCCAGTATTCTGGCCTGGAGAATCTCAGGGATGGAGGAGCCTGGCTGGCTATAGTCCATGGGGTCCCAGAGAGTCAGGCACAATTGGGCAACTTTCACTTTCACTTTTAGCCAATATCCATCTAAACATCTCTAATCTACATGCAGAATGCTCACAATTTCACATAAATGAAATAAGCTATATATGCAGCATTTTTATTCTATGTTGAGATCATCTTTCAAACTAAAGATACATACACACCATCATTTTTAACAGCTGCACAGTAATCCACAGCAAGGACTTACAGTAATGATTTTATACAGTTCCAATGACCAGTTTATCAACTTAAAAAAAGAAAACCTGAAATAAGCAATGGCGTAATGAGGAGCATTTCAAAAGCATATCAATAACCAGAAGTCAGAGTGCCTCACCAGAGACCTAAGGCCACGACACATTGGCAGAAAATCACACTCCTGCATGCTTACCGACAGGACACACAGGCCCCTGGGTCCCCTCACAAGCAGGAAGATGATAAACATTTAGAGGGGAAATGGCTAGTCTGTGTGCAACCTGCAGACCAGCTTCCCCAAGTGGAAAAAGACAACTTTCTGAAATTTTAAAGCAAATCCATCAAAGATCAGAAGAAAATCTTCCTGAAGAATGCACGGACACTCTCTGCCTCTGACTCCAGGGCCGAGGTCTCAGTTGCAGAGCCGGTCCTCTCCTTCTGCCCCTGTGCCCAGCACCAGGCTCAGACACCGGGAGGTAACAGGGTGACAATCAGCAGAGCGTCTGGGAGATGTGGCCGCCAGGACTTGCACAAGCCCTTCACAGAAATGTGACCAGTGACTTCCCTCCACGACTCCACGGCCCAAACTCCTCCAGCTTCTCTTTCCTTTGGAAGGCACGAGGAGCCAGAAATACAAGGGGCTCTTGCAAGAGACCATGAGGCAGTAGAGGGGCAGACAGGGCTGAGGGGGGCTGGGCTGCTCAGGTGTGACCTGAGAAAGACCTTAGAAAAATCTTTAGAGGAAATCTCACTGTCATTTGGATTTAGGGCCACCCCTGCTCCTTGATAAAGCATCTGAATACCAAGGAGTCAGGCATGACAGAGATGGGGGACGTGGCCTGGCCTCTGCCAGATGCTTCTATGCTACAAAGGCCACCACGTGCAGAAAGCAGGTGAGGCGTCTGGGAAGAAAGGACCAGGGCAGAGAGGGGCCATGTATCCAGACTGGCTCTCATGTGCTGTGATGTGTGCTGATTCCAGGCCCTGGGAAGCTGGCTAAGGCCTTGTCCTAAGGAAGAAGATGGGTTTCCGTTGGTCTCCTAGCAACACTTGCCAGCAGCAGGCAGTGTCCGGGAAAAAAGTAAAATGGCCACAGGCACAGATGTGAAACTGAAGTAGGCCTAGCTCCCAGTTAGGCACGGGGAGACCCAGGGCCATTGGCCCCCAAACCAAGCTCTGCTGAAAGGCATTTTGGGGCCCCAGCAACCGAGGTGGTCTCACTTCTCCTCCTTGGCCCTGCGGCGTCTACAGAACTCCATCACACCTGCTGCCTCATGCCCTGCCACCAAGGAAGAGAAAGGTCGGATTCTCTCTCTACGTGTCAGGGGTGTGATAACTGGAAATGCACACCCCGTTGTCCTCAGAACTTTAATCCCAGGCAGTGGTGCCCAAGGCACCCACATCTTGACTCTTCTCTTTGCACCCTACTTCCTCCCTCTGCAGTTGTTTCGACAAGGCCGCTCCACTCGGCAACCCCTCTGCTAAACAGGCTGAGCTCCCATCATCTCCCAACCACGGCACCAGCTCAGGACCATCCGTGCTAGAGAACCTTCCCTCTGGCCACTGTCAGCTGTCCCTTCTGTCAGCCTAAGGTCGCCACATTCCACTTAACCCAACATGCCAATGAAAGCCAAGTGGGAGGCATGACAATTAAAAGGAAACCGTGGAACTGCTTTGTGTGATTAGATACAAATCATAAGAAATTTGCTTTCAATTGCTATGTGCTGTACCATTTTTGGAACTCCTTCACATTTATCAAATTTATCACATTTATCCAATCCTAATAACTGGGAGGTAAACAGGTCCATTTTACAGATGCTATTAAGGCACCTGTGCAGGGTCTGAGGCTGGACCATGTCATTTTTGTAATTGTTTAGTCACTCAGCTGTGTCCGACTGTTTGCGACCCCATACACTGTGGCCTGTCAGGCTCCTCTGCCCATGGGATGTCCCAAGCAAGAAACCCGGAGTGGGCCGCCATTGCGTTCTTCAGGGGATCATCTCAACCCAGGGATCAAACCTGCAATCTCTTGCATCTCCTGCAGCAGAAGGTGGATTCTTTACCACTGCACTACCTGGGAAGCCCAGTACATGTCAGAACTAAGAACAAAATAGAGTCCCACTCTCCAGTCTAGTTCCCTGCTCTGTCCATACCAAGTCACTCAGACATGAGTATTAAGCTCATATATGGTGAAGACACTATGCTGCTGCTGCTGCTAAGTCACTTCAGTCGTGTCCGACTCTGTGTGACCCCATAGACGGCAGCCCACCAGGCTCCCCCATCCCTGGGATTCTCCAGGCAAGAATACTGGAGTGGGTTGCCATTTCCTTCTCCAATGCATGAAAGAGAAAAGTGAAAGTGAAGTCGCTCAGTCTGTGCGACTGTTAGCGACCCCATGGACTGCAGCCCACCAGGCTACTCTGTCCATTGGATTTTCCAGGCAAGAGTACTGGGGTGGGGTGCCATTGCCTTTAATTTAGAAGTATCTAAGGTACCATATTGTACATGAAAATTACAGCAAATATATACACATATGTATATGTTTACATGTGTATCTATTTACACATTAAATACATATACATAAACCACACCCATCATCTATCCATTCAACCAGGTATCAGGGACATAAGGGATATACTCGTAATCCTGATACAGGCAAACTCCTTGTCCCACTTATGAAATTGGGTATTGCGTTCCTCATTTCCCAGGTCTCCACATCTAGGACCCTGATTCAGGCCAGGCAGTCAGTCTCCAGGCTTGTTTTAGACGCGCAATGAAAAGAAGCACTGACACGCCCAGGAATGAACATTATCCCACTGCCAGCAGTGCTGTGCCCCAGATGTCTGTCCCAGCCTCATCAATCTCAAGTCCCTTCCCCCTGGTAGTAGATGAAGTGGGAGCTAATGAAAAAGCACTGCTAAGAAAATGTCAATACTCATTCCACATCAACATCAACAGTTGACCATTTTTATCCTCCTCTAAGCAGCCTCGTCCTTCCCGGAGTGCCTCCCAGGCAGGTTCCTGTCGGTATGTACCCTGTAACGCCCGCCTCACAGTGCTATTACTCAGGAGGCGTCATAATAATAATTACCCCGATGGCAAATTCACAAGTGGGTTAGTCATCGGCGCTGACAGGGCTGGCTCTCACTTGCCCAGGGCTCTCAAGTTCAGCCACCAGAGTGTTCTGAAACAGACTGTTCATTCTTCTGGTGGTGATTCTTTTTTCTTAGAATTGGTTTCGATAGGTTAAACCTCTGGGAACCACAGACAATGATTTTCAACTTGGTAGTGCATAACCAAAACTAGAATGACTTTAGATGTGACTGTACTCTTCACACTTCAACCCATGGCGTCTTTTTGTGGAGGCACCTCTAAAGCCACACGGCAGGAGCTTCCTCGGAGCGTTTCAGGAAAATTACCACTGCTTTCCCACGGTGGCAGTCACTGCTGGGAAAACCATGGCGGAGGCAAGCCCCAAACGGTTCCTAACCAATCACTTGCTGCCTCCCTCACTCCGTTCGCTCCCCGAGAAGCAAACAGTCGCCACTGGCTGCTGGGTCTCGCCGCAAGTTGTTTCAAGTCAGCGGAGGGGATGCTGCTTCAGCGCCGCCAGAGCCACGCTGGGGATCTTCAGGCAGAATGGGGGGTGGTGGTTGGGGTGCCGAGGCAGCAGCCTATGGGCTGGGGCTGGAGGGTGTGACGACAGCGCCAGCCTTAAAAAGCCAACAGGCTGTTGAATGCCAAGCCTGCACTATTAATTTGCATATGACATTAATTTTGCTGTCAGTGTGTTAATGTGTGATTAATTCTGTCATGGGTTAGAGCAAGGAGAATTAGTTAATTGTCAGAAACTCTTCTCATTCACTCTCTGATGCATCCCCCGCCTCCCTCGAACATCCCTCTTTTTTTTCCCTCTCTTTCTTCTTATTAAACTAACCTCCTGGGTTTTCTCCCTCAGGGCGCTTCTTTCCCCGCAGGATTTTCATCCCATCTCCTCTCACCCTTTCTATAAATGCATTTTCAGAAGTGAGAATGCCGATGGGTTGGGCATCCCCCCCCCATCCCCCACAACCCACCCACCA
>SJYX01007731.1:304424-382920 GCA_006410675.1 Oreotragus oreotragus | reverse complement strand
AAAAAAAAAAAAATCAGAGATGAGAGACATCCAAGCACAATGGAATAGAGCATGAGCACTAGAGTTCCAGAACCTTCCTCCAGAGAAGCAAACAGACTATATGCATCTGAAAACATAAAGGCAAGTCTTTTCTTTTATTAAAATACATACAAATATAACCTCAAATGATGCTATAGGCCAAAGGTAACTTGGTGAACTGGGCGTAGAGATATTCTTTCTCCTTTTCCAAAAACTAAATTCAAATTTTAAGATCAGTGTCTGATTTTCTTCAGTTATAAGAACTGTAATAGTGATTCTAATGACCATGATACGAACATGATAGTGATAATCAACATTTGAGTAGATGCGTTCTCTCCCTTCTTCCTTGTGTACTGTCTTATTTGGTCTTTGCAGCCCTGTCTAGGAGTGGCAGAGTACAGAAGACGTGGTACTTGTTTGTCCTTAAAGGAACAACATCTTTGAACTTCAGTTTTCGTGGTTTGTCCAAAACCATGGTTAGTTTTAATATGGTAGGACAGAGCCCTTTTCTCTGCCTTGTAATCTGATACAGTCAAACGTTGACTAGTTAAATGTTAAGCTTTAGGTTGTCAAGAGAGAGATCTAGAAATGATAGGAGGGAAATGAATATATTCTTAGAAAGTGGCTTCCTACAGTTCTAAAGAAGTTGCTGGGAAATGTGGCAGGCCAGTCTTTAGGGAAGGACATTGCCTTGGTCTCCAGGGAACTGCAATTCATTCAGGAAAGTTAGAATTGAATTTTTCTGGACCCTGGACTGCAAACCAGAGAAAGTGAAGTGACAATACTGGCAAAGCAGCCAGGTCCGACATGAGTTCTTCCTCTTATCTATTTTCCTTGACTCCAGAGATGAGAGAGGAAATAAAAAGTACCACTTTTTCTTTTAAAAAACACTCTGCACTTATTTCCTCTAATTGCCAAAATAATGCAAATTCAGGGCAGAAAGAAGCACAACACAAAGATTTTGTTACTCAAAGAGAATCATCATTTGTCCTTCGTTATAAGACTTCTGTTCAGTAGCTAGAGAGATGGGTGCATATAAGATCTTGGATATGGAGTTAGTTCCTAGAGGTAACATCACAGCGTCCATACTGTTTTGTAGGCTTTTTTCCACTTAGAAATAGATAGCCAATATTTTTCACATGTCAAATAGCTTAAAACAAGCTTTTGATTAGTGGATACATGTCTTGTAATACAGTGGAACCACGATTTACTTGGACAATTCCCTAGTTTTGGACATTTAGGCTGTTAACAGTTGTCTCTGTCATGCATAGTAGTGGGGTAAATTTGCACACACTTCCTAGATGGCTTCTTCAGGATAACTGGATTACAGAGCAGGCATTTAACATTTGTTGCTACATTTTGCCAAATTTTCGAAAGATGAATCTGAAAATGTTAGTAGATGTTGGTAGCTAATGAGAAAGTTTAAGAAGCAGATATTTCTGAGATTCAGGCAAAACTAACTTACAAGACAGGAAGATGCACAAAATCTCTTCAAACTTGTTTTGGCGGGGTGGTGGGGGGAAGGTGAAGGAGAAAATTTAGGCTCATTTTTGTCTCTTATTGAGAACAATCAGTACGTGTGTGTGTTCAGTCGCTGAAGTTGTGTCTGACTTTTTGTGACCCTATGGACTGCAGTCTGCCCGGCTCCTCAGTCCACAGGATTCTCCAGGCAAGGATACTGGAGTGGGTAGCCATTCCCTTCTCCAGGGAATCTTCCTGACCCAGGGATCAAACCTACATCTCTTATGTCTCCTGTGTTGGCAGGCAGGGTCTTTACCATTCGTGTCACTTGGGATGTGTTAATAATGGGAGCTAACCCTTTAAATCAGGTATCCTCAACCTCTGGAATCTAATGCCTGATGATCTGAGATGGAGCTGATGTAATAATAGCAGAAATATAGTGCACAGTAAATGTGATGCACTTGAATTATTCTGAAACTGTCCCTTCATCTTCAAGTCTTTGGAAAAATTGTCTTCCACAAAACCAGTCATTGGTGCCAAAAAGGTTGGAGACTGCTGCTCTAAATGTGTGTTAGTTACTCAGTCGTGTCTGACTCTTTGCAACCCCATGAGCTATAGCCCACTAAGCTCCTTTGTCCAAGGAATTCTCCAGGCAAGGATATTGGAGTGGGTTGCCATTCCCTTTTCCAGGGGATCTTCCTGATCCAGGGATCGAACCTGGGTCTCCCACATTGCAAGCAGATTCTTTATGGTCTGAGCCACCATAGTCTCAGTTGCTCTAAATACAAGATATCAATACTGATACTCTGGGAAGCTGTGACTCCTAGTTTAAGACAAAAATAAGGTGGAGGAAGAGCATAATGCTCAGCCAGATCAGGGAAGCAAATTGGAGTATCCATAAAAGGATGGCAAAGTTGTGAGTGAGAAAACAACAGACAGAATTAAATACTGAAGGCCAGCTGACACTTGAGTCATGAAGCAGTCTTGGGTAAAAGAATCATACAGTTTGGAAACCACTGCTGAGTGATCAAAACCCAGCTGGTGAATTCCAAGGAAGGGGTGAAGCCTTAGCTCCGGGTCGCAGAGGTGGGACTCCACTCACCCACCAAGGTTTCACATGCCTCCACTCAGGTCTATGCTTGGGCTAGAACCCAAATGGGCAAATGGCTGAGATGGAGATTTGATCAGGGAACAAGTGTCAAGACTTACATGTTACATATCTGGGGATAAAAAGCAGGCTAGAAAGGGCACATACTATAATCAGTCCTTATTAAAAGGAAAACTTATTTCCAAAGGAACCTTTTTCTTTATCAAATCACTCTGGAATTCATTTAAATAAAGGTGCACTTGATAAAAATAGCAGTTTCCTTTTCTGTGCCTGGGTGCTAATGAGCTCGACAGGCATTGATTCTTCACTTTGATAAATTCTCTCTCCTTGCCACACCTCTTTCTGGTGCTCCGAGGGTCCTAGGGTGTTGAGATGAGAATGGTTGGTACTTAAAAAGACTTTCTTAGGTGAGAAAATACAATGACGTAATGAATTCTTTTTTAAGGAATGAAGGAACAAGGGAGGTGAGTGGTGGGTAGAAAAAGTATTGTTTTAAATAAATTGAAAGTCAAACTAACTTCACTTGTCTGCATACTTTGTATGTGGGGGTAGATTTCATATCTAGCATGTGCTCAGGGGCTTTCTAGGGTCAAAGGAATAATAATAAATGAGGAATATATAGGAGAATGATAGGTAGCTGACAAGTAGTTGCAAGCGCAAGCTTTAGAGTCAAATGCCCTACAAATATAATAGTGACTTACAACTTAGTAGCGTCCCATGACCATCTTTGATTAATAGTGACACATTCATTCTATGGGCTTCCCTTGCAGCTCAGCTTGTAAAGAATCTGCCTTCAATGTGAGAGACCTGGGTTCGATCCCTGGGTTGGGAAGATTACCTGGAGAAGGGAAAGGCTAACCACTCCAGTATTTTGGCCTGGAGCATTCCATGGACTGTATAGTCCATGGGGTCACAAAGAGTTGGCCACGACTGAGTGACTTTCACATTCATTCTATAAGTATTTACTGAGACACAGCTGTGGATCAGACACTGAATTAGCTTCATGGTTCTCACTTCCTAGTTGTGGGATCTGGGCCAGTTACTTAAGCTTGCTAAACCTGTTTCCAGGTCTGTGAAATGGGAATAATAAAGCCATCTATCTCATTGGTTGTTGGGAGTGACAAATTTGATTACGTTTATAAAGAACACTTTTCATTGCTTGATACCCATTAAGTACTTAATAAATGTTATTGATTTATTATAATAATGGTTATTACTATTAATGAAACTCTAGGTGATTGGATGTGATTATTGCTTTCTGGAGTTCATCACAACCCTATCTGAAGAGGATACTGAAAAAGGAGAAAAGAAATATAGAAAAAGGGATCTGGCCAGAACATTAGCTTCTTCTCATTCTGCAGTTTGTCTCAGGCCAATGCCATGACTCCTAGAGTCAATTTGACGGGAGGAGCAGGTGATGTGTAGGGAGCACATGATGCCATCCAGCTTTGACACCAAAGCAGGTGGACCACACTGCCAAGACATGGGGCTCCTTGCTGAAGAAGTAGTTAGAAAGTGATATGGAGGATCTGGAAACGCCTTTTTATTTACCTAGAACTCTGCTTTGTTGCAAGATCTAAATAAGCAGCTTCTGTTTGTGTAGACTTCTGTATTGTCCTACAAGATGCTATCATCAACATTCTCCAATGAACCTCTGTCAGCAGCCTTGTAAGACAGAGTGGAAAATACCCTGTCTTACAGATGAGAAAATGAGATTCTGAGACACTTATTCTTTTTTTTTTTTAATTTTAAACTTTTTATTTTGTGTTGGGATATGGCCAGTTAACACTGTTGTGATAGTTTCGGCTGAACAGCCAAGGGACTCAGCCATACATACATATGTATGCATTAGAGACACTTATTCTTTAATACCAAACACCCAGGCCCAGAGTCAGGATTGAATCAAAGCTGCTTGAAACCCAAACTGCCTGTTGTTAGAATATTCTGCTATTCCTAATACTGACCCCTTTACAGTTTATGTGAATATTTGTGCTCTTCTGAGGCCTTCTCTGGGCAGAGGGAAGCTTAGTTTAACCTTGGCCAGACAAGAACATGATAAAATTAGGACAACTTTCATAGAAATAGCAAAGCATGTAGAGACTAAAGTCTAAAGCCATAGAGAAATTTGAGCATTACTATTACTTATTATCAATGACCTTGATCTTGGCTTTTGTTGAGGCACTATTCATGGACTCATTTATTGAATTAACAGATGTGAAACTTTTATGAACAGTGTCTGGCATATAGCATGTCCTCAATGAATTCCTGTATTGTTGCATAATAAATTGTGTTTTATTTATTGAATGCTTATTAGGAATTTCACATGTAATAATTAACTTAGTAACCAAAACAACCCAACGAGTCCATTTTAGAGAAGAGGAAGCGGAGGCCCAGAAAGGTTACAAAGCGCTAAGTGTGGTATGAACTCGTTTTTGGCTTTATATATTTGCATGTAGAGAAGTCAGCAAGGAATTTGCCTGTCCTTGCTCATGCTTGTGCATGCTGAGTCTTGTCCAACTCTTTGTGACCCCATGGACTCCTCCCAGGCTCCTCTGTCTATGGAATTTTCCAGGCAAGAATACTGGAGTGGGTTGCCATATCCTTGTTCAAGGGATCTTCCTGACCCAGGGATCGAACTTGGGTCTCCTGCGTCTCCTGTGTTGGCAGGTGGGTTCTTTATCACTAGCACCACCTGGAAAGTCCCACTGTTCCTGAGTGGTAGATAAATTTATTTATTTATTTATTTTTAATTTTTACTTTGACTTTATTTTGCTTTACAATACTGTATTGGTTTAAATTTAATTCCACTTACAGATTTTCCACAAAAAATCTTAATATATGATACTTTAATATGACATGACTATGATATATTTAATTTTATAATTTTCAAGAATTTTTGCTTACTGCATTTAGAGAAAAGTATGAAGTTTAACACTGTCTGGTCTTCTGTGGCTTTTGTCAATTCTTTATTCATGAAGTCTTCTTAAAACACTCAGATTAAATATATCACCAACATCCAGCCTGCACCCTGACTGACAAAGCATCCATTCTATGTTGTGCTAATGCAGTGTCCTTGTGAGAAAGGTCTTTTTAGATCCAGGTTACAGGTGGAAAAACTGAGGTAAGTAGCTATCTTGTCCAAGGCTACAAGGAGAGAATGGGTAAGTGCTAAGTCACTTCAGTCATGTCTGACTGTTTGTGACCCCAAGGACTTTAGCCGGCCAGGTTCCTCTGTCCATTGGATTTTCCAGCAAAAATGCTGGAGTAGGTTGCCATTCCCTCGTCTAGGGGATTTTCCTGATGCAGGGATCAAACCCAAGTCTCCCGCTTCTTCTGCATTGCAGGAGGATTCTTTACCAACTGAGCCAGCAGAGAGAGGGTACCTCATTACAAAGCCTTTTGCTGATTTTGTCTTTACCAGACTCTTACAATGGGCTTAAGGGAACAGTAGGAGATGGAAATGGCAACCCACTCCAGTGTTTTTGCCTGGAGAATCCCAAGGATGGGGGAGCCTGGTGGGCTGCCATCTATGGGGTCGCACGGAGTCGGACACGACTGAAGCGACTTAGCAGCAGCAGCAGGAGAGGTAAAACCGCAAGTCAGTGACAGGTAAAGAGAGGAAGGCTCTTGGCTGAAGTTACCCTCCCGCTGAAGATCTTAGGATTCTGACACTGTGCGTGGGCTAGTTGGGTGTAGTAAGGGGTAAGGTCAGGGGGGCAGTGCACAGCTGTGAAGGTTGGAATCTATATTAAAAGTGCCTTGGTAAAATGGCTAGATGTTTGAGATGTTGGGGGAGAAATATTTGTAAGAGATACCCTACAAGTATTTGAGAAATTCTAAAAATGTCTCAGCCCATGCCAGACTTTGTCCCAGACGACTGTAGTGTGGGTAGATTTTCTCATAGGCCTGCTCTCCACCCTCCCTCTCGCCTTCCTTCCTTCCTTCCTTTTTTCTCTCTGTTCATAACTTTATGGAGTCTCCATCTTTTCTCTCTCTCTCTCAGATTTTCTTAAGTTCTTTCACTCCAAGGATGAAGTTTTAAAATGACTATTTCTTTAAAAAAAAAGAAAAACACCTTAGTAAAAGAAAAATGTTTGACTCTAAAGAAGATATTACTGATGATGGAATTTCAGGTGTCAATGAAGGCCTTTTTAAGCAGGAATTTTCTAGCTCACTCAAACAATACCACAGGGGGCTCTCTTACTTTTATTTTTTTATTTTATTCAAGTACAGTTAATTTACAGTATTGTGTTAATTAGTGCGGTACAGAAAAGTGACTCAGTTATATATGTACAAAACCATGAAAGAATGCATGTATATATGTGTGTATACATATGTATATACATGTACGTACATGCATTCTTTTTAATATTCTTTTCCACTATGGTTTACCACGGGACATTGAGTGTAGTGCCCTGTGTGATGCAGTAGACCTCGTTGTTTATCCATTCTATATATGGTAGTTTTCATCTGCTAATCCCAAACTCCCAGTCCATCCCTCCCTCACCACCCCACCCCCACGTGGCAACCACAAGTCTGTTCTCCGTGTCTATGAGTCTGTTTCATAAATAAGTTCATTCGTGTCAGATGTTAGATTCCACATATAGGTAATACCATATGGCATTTATCTTTGTCTTTCTGACTTACTTCACTTAGTATGATAGTCTCGAGGTCCATCCATGTTGCTGCAAATGGCACTAGTTAATTCTTTTCTGTGGCTGAGTAGTATTCCATTTTATATACACACCCTATCTTCTTTATCTGCTCATCTGTGGATGAAAATTTAGGTTGTGGCCATGTCTTGGCTAATGTGGATAGTGTTGCTGCTAGGAAAGGGGGCTCCTTCCAGGGCCTGAGAGGGGGTTCTTGTCTAACACTTAGAAATGGATTGTCGGAGGAGACACACAGGCTGACGAAGCAGGAACCCTGCCGTGTGGCTCACAGTCTCAGGCAGTATGGTAATTGGGTTAGTTTCTGGGTCATCTCTGACCAGTCATTCTGACTCAGGGTCCTTCCTGGTGGCATCCGCATCTCTCAGCCACCGTGAGGGCTTCTGGGAGGTTGGCAAGATGTACCGTCTCTTCCCTCCTGCGGCTTGCATGTTCCCCGCCTCCTTTCAGCCCCTCCTGAATTCTCCTGGTTAGTTTTCTACTGGCAATGCCTCCTTCTTTACTGGGGCCTCCTGTTGTGAGATGACTCAGGCAAGTTGTTATCATTGTGCCTGGCCAAGGGGGCTGGTTTCGGTCAACAACTCCCTAACTGTGCTAGGAACATCGGGATGCATGTATCTTTTTGAATTATAAGTTTTGTCTGGATATATGCCCAGAAGTGGGATTGCTGGATCATGTGGCAACTCTATATTTAGTGTTTTGAAAAACCTCTACACTGTTTTCCAGAGTGGGTGTACCAATTTACATTCCCACCCACAGTGTAGGAGGCCCTCTTACTTTTTATCAGCCATGCAGCACTCTCATAGACTCACAGGCTCCCGGGGTAGCATATGCAGTTACTCCAGCCTCTTCTCAGATATTTGAATTCCCTACAGAGCATCCTTTCAGTGGTTGCTCACATCTGAGGGTGAGGAACTGGTTTCATTCAAGAGAGTCCATTCTGCACCTCTGATTGCTTCAGAGTTCTTCCTTGTGTTGAGCTGAAATCTCCTACCCTTACAGACAAGAGCCCAACAGAAAAGGTGTTTGTTTTTTCTTCTCTAGTTTCTTCCCATTCAGACTCACTTCCGTGGTTTACTGATAGTAGTGGAGTTAATAGCTACATGCTTTCCACTGGAAAAAAATTGTTATTGAGATGGCACCTGATACAATGTGCTCACGAGAGAGGAGAGACTCTTGGAGTTGAGGGTTTGGAACTGGAAAAGGCAGGGCACAGGGGTGTGTTGGAACATCAGAGGATGTACACACTAGATTCAATGGTCGTCTCTCTTTGCCAGGAATACAAATATTTCATTCTGAGAAAAATAGAGATAATGAAACGCAAGTAGCAAGAACATAATTTACCGCCCCCCCTCCCCCGCTCCCCGCCCAAGCAGTAATACTTGTACCAGGTTCGCATTCAGAAAAATAGACAAGTTTGTTCATTCACATCGTGTTGGTACCAGATAACCACGAGTTGCATATGTTGCTTTTTCTGTTTGGGTTGCTAGGCACACAGAACTCATGAGGAGCTTACTAAATATGCCTGACACATTTTGCATGTGAATTATAAATATTGATGGATTCTTTTCAGGAGTGACTGCCATTTAGAAATAGATCCTGAATGAAACTTTCTTCTCCAAGAATAAGACCTGGATTTCAGGCTGAAAAAGACCTGACTGAGTGTGGGAGGCTGGTCCCCCAGGTATGATATTAAACGGTAGTAAAAACGTCAGTCCTTTACAGTTGCATGGTATTGTGAGGGTCACAAAATGCCTCCCCATTCACAATCTTATTTGATCTCCTAACTTTCTTGTGAGATGAGTATTAGGGCTGTTATCTGCCTCCAACCAGGAATAACGTCGTGGGCCCAAAGAGTCGTGATGGGGGAGAAGCCCCCAGCACGGGACTCTCCTGAGAATGACTCTAGCTCACCTTGGCAGTTCTGGGGCTGGGTTTCTTAGTGTGGGAAAGCACACTCCGCTACCCTGCTGAGTCCAGCCCTTTCATTTCTTATCTTGGTTTACTCAGTACCCAGCCAGTGGCGCTTACATAAATGTCCTTCTGGCAAGAGGGAGAGAGAGAGAGAGAGAGAAGGGAAACAGCAGCTGTCAGCAGAGTGTCAGGCTGTGGAGCTGCCATCTCACTGAACAAAGCTCCGGTCAGCTCCTACAGTGTCCTGGGTGCGTCTCTAATCATGGGTGATGGGATTGTCCCCAGGNCAAGAGGGAGAGAGAGAGAGAGAGAGAAGGGAAACAGCAGCTGTCAGCAGAGTGTCAGGCTGTGGAGCTGCCATCTCACTGAACAAAGCTCCGGTCAGCTCCTACAGTGTCCTGGGTGCGTCTCTAATCATGGGTGATGGGATTGTCCCCAGGCTCAGGGTACTCCCTGCCCTTAAAGAGAACAGGGAGAGAGAGTCCTTTAGCTGTTACCAAGGTGTCGCTTGTAAATCATTAACCAGGGCAGAGAGGAACCAGAGCAAGGTCAAAACAAATGAATCCTGATCCTGAGGCCCCTCAAGACTGTATCTCAGTGGTAACAATTGGGCATAAATCATACTTGGCTATCACAAACAGGCCATATGTTTAGAAGTGGGGGCGGGGTCTACATTTGGCATTTCTTTTAACTCTAAAGTGTCTTCCAATATGTAGCATTTTCCACTGAGGCTGGAAAAACACCCTCTGGGGTGATGCAATCCACCTTCTTGCTTCTGACAGCTCTGTAGACCTCTCTACTCTCAGTGGCCATGCTTCTTTGAGTTCAACACCTCTTATTTTTCTGCAGTTCTTCATGGAGGATCACTCCACAACGATACTGTGGACCCCACTCCAAGGCCTCAAACCCTAAAGAGTTCTCTTTTCTCTCTGACAGCCCCCCAGCTTACAAGGCAATCAAGAAACAAGAGTGGTGAATGTGTATAATGGTTGAAGTTGGTTAATCAGTTCCTGTGGGAATCATACTAGTCTGTCTGCTTTATGAGTGTAAAATCTATATAATAGACTTTTTAAAAGACAAATGGACTTGACAGAATCACAAAGTGGAAGTCTTGACTCAAGCTCTGAAATCTGTCTGGTCTGGGATCAAATCCCAACTCTGCTACTTTCCCGTAGTAATTGGACATGATACTTAACCATCCCAAAACTTCATCTGTAAAATCAGAGAGAGATTAGTTACCCCCCAGGTTTCTCTCAACATTAAATGAGATAATAAAGTTTTATTTTTTTCCAGTTTTTTAAAGAAGTGAAGTATAGCTACTGTACGGGCTTCCCGTGCGGCATGAGTGGTAAAGAACCTGCCTGCCAATGCAGGAGACAAGGAGATGCTGGTTCGATTCCTGGGCTGGGAAGATCTCCTGGAGGAGGGCATGGCAACCCACTCTGGTATTCTTGCCTGGAAAATCCCATGGACAGAGGAGCCTGGAGGACTACAGTCCATAGGGTCACCAAGAGTCAGACACCACTGAAGCGACTTAGCACACATGCATAGTTGCTGTACAATATTACATAAGTTACAGGTGTACAACATAGCGATTCACAAATTTTGAAGGTTCTCTCACATTAGCTTCTACAAAATACTGGCTGTATNAAAAAAAAAAAAAAGGTCCAATAAAAAGAATCTCAGGGCTCCTAACTCTATTGTGGGCATCAGAGTTCTACAGTGTACAGAGAGTCAGGAAATTCCATGGGGCATGAACATGTCGCAGGTCCAGCTGAGTTGCCCCCAACCACAGTGGCAATGTCAAGGGCACTCGGCACTGGCGAAGGACTGGCAATTCTGAAGGTGACAGTTCCCGGCTATGCCAAAGTGCAGCCCCCAACTCTTACCCCATTCTTGGGTCCTTCCATTACACTGTGGGTTGCCTTGATTTTTGAAGAGCTAAGACTGAGGAAGAAGGAAGAAATGAACAAAAGTAAATTCACTGATACCCTCAGCTGCAATGCTATGATCACCCAGAATTCTCATTTACAGGCTGAGAAACCAACTGTCTCCATGTGGCCTAATCCTTTCCAGATCGATTTTCTAGGGGGCTGGAATGGGCACCGGCCAAGAGCAGGCAGGGATCGTAAGTTTTACATCCTCTGGAAGGCAAGAAAGACATGACAAGAAGCACAAGTTCCAACCTCCCTCTTCAAGACAAGCTATAGAATACATGTCAGGTTGTTGAAAAGGGCCCTAAATTTATGTCTCAAAGCATGTTTCCAACATTTCCCATATAAACAGTTAACTGAAATATAGAGGAAGTAGGTAACCAAGACAGATATACCTGTTGCAAATAACATTTTATGATCTTTTTACAAAGCACAGGGCTCATTTTAAAGACTGGAAGCCACTGTGTTTATTTTTTTAATTTGGAAAAGAACACCAATTGGGACTTTTTTTTTTTTTAATTAGGGAAGAGTAATGTTCTTATGGGCCATATGATTATAATCTCTTGTCATTTTATTTCACATATAGTCTTACTGCTAAACTCTAGCTAGATGTTGGAAGGGGACCAAGTACGATTTCTCAGGATAACAAACTGAACAGTACTCCTAAGGAGTGTACGTCTCTCTCTCACACACACACTCTCTCTTCCCCGTCTCATTCCATCCCACCCTCTCACTCACATCCTTCACCGTGTAATAAAAGCCAGATAAGTCCACAGAGGAGGCAAAAGAAGGGATCTCAGCAGCAACTCCACTTTTCAATCACTTGGTTGTGTTACAACTTTCCAAAAATGAATTAAGACCTAGAATCCAAAGAGAAAAGAAAAAAAAACACTTCCCCCAGCACTCAGGGAAGTTACCAGAGAAATCAATGAGCTGCAAGTGTATGTGATCAACAGGAATTTGGGTCCCTTTCTCCTCTTCAGATTGTGTGTAGCTCAAATTGCTTTAATATGGGCATTATTCACACATGAAACTGGAATTACTCAGCACGTGGGAAATAGGTCCCAACCACCCATGGCCATTAAGGATCCCATGACATTTTTGTAAGTCAGCCAAACAGCAACACAGACAGCAGGCCCAGCAGTTGCTGGCTTTGGAGGAGGAATGATTGCATTCAAAGCAGAAACCACCGTTCCTCCTTCTGGTCCATCCTCAGGGTCTGTCAGCGACGTCATCGTGGCCAGTCTCGTCCAGGCACAACACATCCAACCTCAAAATGGCTAATTCTGGCTTTTGTGAGCACTGACATACTATATGCAAAGCATTGCCAAGAAGTCAGCTCCTCTGGGGTTATTAGTTTTAAAGGAAAGTCTCAAGTAAGGAGAGCTCAGAAGCTGGTGTCAAGCACAGTGGGCTGGAGCAGAGTTCTAGCACAGGGTTTCTGGACTGTTCTTGCAGCAGAATGGCCTCTTAAAATCCATTTCAACATTTCATTCCTTGGTTTCACTTTTGGGACTTTTCTGAACAGTTGGTATCTCCCGTTCCCTTCCCACACAAATGGCCAGTCTGCCCCTTTCCTCTCTATACCTTAAAAATCCTCACTCTATACATTCTCTCCTTCCTCAGCTTCACAATCTCTGTGAATCATTTCTTTTAAAAGCTTTCTGGAATCACTTTCCCCACTGGGGCAGTGGAATTCTCTCCAGAGGAATGCTCCCCTGCCCTCCTGCCCTCCTGATGTGCAGTTACCTAGAACAAGGCGGCCCTTCTCCAGGTCCTGGGGACCTGGGGAGCAGGGGAGGAGGCACGCCGCGCAGGAGCAGAGCTGCACGGGGATGTTGGGGGAATGCTCGGCCATCCATGAAAAATACCCTGTGACTTGGTCCCAAAGGCAGTGGTGGCCTTCCTGGTGGCCTGGAAGTGGGGCAGGGGGGTGGGCAGCGGCAGGGCGCTGGGACTCCTAGCAGGGCCCATGCACGCCTGCCTGCCCACCCACCTCCGAGCCACCCAGGGTAGCTTGAAAGGCTTTCCACGCTGGGCAGGCTCCCAGCGCTGCGCGCTCTGCAGCGCTCTCTCCTCCACCAAAAAGCCTGAGGCCTCCGGAGTGTACACTAACCACAAGCCTTTCAGTGGCTCATGTATTTACAAACTGAGGCATGTCGAAATCAAAGGGGATACCACATGACATAATTCGCATTAAAATGTCAACAGGCTGACAATTTATAGAGTCAATCCACGGAAGGTGGGGAGGACTAAGACTTAGTAATTGTTTAATTCCTGCTGAAACCTAGGGCCGCTGAGCCTTTGCGAAGCCGGGGTGTGCTGGGGGCCTCCAGCTGGTGCAGTGCCCCACGCGGGCTGGCACCAGGCCAAGGCCGGGGGACAGCTTTAACCATTTAGGGCACTTGACTGTGAGAGAGGGAGAGGGGAGGAAAATGGGCTTCAGTGAAACGCAGCCGGAGCGGGCGTGGGCGGCCGAGCTGTGTCCTTCCTCAAAAACGGCTCAGTGGGAGTCCCCGAGGGAAAGGTCCTTGCTGCTGACCCCACCCTCGCACTCCCTGTATTTCCCACGTGCCCAGAAGCTGGAGATTTGGATGCATGCAAAAGGGCCCCCAGCCATGGTTTCCTGACTGCTCTGTGGCAGCAGTCTACTCACCAAGCAGAAGCGGGTTGGCTGATTCTGCACCTCAAATATGCCAACCCCTTCGGGGCCCCACCTCCCGAAGGAGTAAATGCAAAGTCACGACCCAAACCAGACCCCCGACTCACAGAAAATCACCCTAGAAGTTTCTTCCACGTCTCCTACCATCCCGACCAATAGCACTCTTCTGACCTATGGCTCATAATACACAAATTCTTAGTGCCCGTTTCGGACTCAGTATTCCCTGCCCACAGGCGTGGATGCTCTTGGACTTCTGAAAATAGTTTCACTTGCATTATTTCTAATGAACTGATAGCTACCTGGGGAAGGATCCACCTAGGGTTGTGGGGTTGGTGAATGAAACTTGGGAGTTTAACAAAGTTTTTTGGTGGTCATGTGCATGCTAAGTCACTTCAATCGTTTCCAATTCTGTGTGGCTCCATGGACTGCAGCCCACCAGGCTCCTCTGTCCATGGGATTCTCCAGGCAAGAATACTGGAGTGAGTTGCTGTACCTTCCTCCAGGGAATCTTCCCGACCCAGACAATCAAACCTGTGTCTCCTTGTGGGGGAGGGGAGGGCGTGGCAGTATCAATGCCCTTGAATGCACCCCAATCTCTGAGACANGCTCCATGGACTGCAGCCCACCAGGCTCCTCTGTCCATGGGATTCTCCAGGCAAGAATACTGGAGTGAGTTGCTGTACCTTCCTCCAGGGAATCTTCCCGACCCAGACAATCAAACCTGTGTCTCCTTGTGGGGGAGGGGAGGGCGTGGCAGTATCAATGCCCTTGAATGCACCCCAATCTCTGAGACAAGTCATACCTTCTTCTCATGACATGTGAGAGACACACCAAGAAGCGCTATCAATATCAGGGAAAGCTTATAGCTAATGATCATTATCAGCATTAGCCTCAAAAAAATATGTTCCAAAAAGGAGGCTTCGCTCTGTGGGACCTGTCCCCAAGGATGCCTGGGGCCACGTGGGCTGTGGCAGGGCTCCCCATACAAACTCACTGTCTGTGTATAAACAGTAACACCTCGTTCTCTCTTCTACCTCATTAACTGAAACACATTAAAACAAGTGTGCACTGGGAGCAGAAAATGAGACTGTTAAACCAAGCTGATATAATCCTCATCAGCTGTGGGAAATGAGACCGCATCAATTATGCTGAATCAACTAGTCACAGGAATGCGCTGGGCTCTGAGACCCCCAACACGAAAAGGGGGACAAGAGGAAAGTAAACCTTCACTGAGATATATATATATATATACATCTATTATATGCATATATATATATATATGTACATATATGTTGGGGGGGGGGGCTTCCCTGGTGACTCTGACAGTCAAGAATCTGCCTACAATGTGGGAGACCTAGGTTCAATCCCTGGGTTGGGAAGATCCCTTGGAGGAGGGCATGGCAACCCACTCCAGTATTCTCTCCTGGAGAATCCCCATGGACAGAAGTGCCTGGTGGGCTACAGTCCACGGGGCGCAAAGAGTAGGACACAACTGAGCGACTCAGCACAGCACAGCACACTTATGTATGTGTATATAACACACTTCACACCTGCTCCCCTTACGAGCTCTTCCTTGCTATCATCCCATGAGACAGCAGTGCTATCTGATAAAGTACGCCTTTAAGATTCTTTTTAAAAACTCAAACTATTAAAAATTGGAGGAAAACAGAGAAAAACAAAGGTAAATGTATTTTTTAGAGGGTGGGGTGGGGGTCAGTGAATTCCGTGTGATCTACTCTTATAGAGTGGCTTCCGAAGTCCAAAGCGCGTGGTAGCCAACAAGTCCTAATACCCAAAATGACCAGGACACCAACTGTGTAACAAACAGTGAGAATGCTTCAAAACGGAAATAGCTAGGAAGACGAAGCAATTCAAGCTCTCCAGCAACGAAACCAAACTGGCGTCTGCCTTCATCTGCCACTGCCAACTGTGAGAAACAGCTCAGAATCAATAACATTTAGAAATACCCATAAATCCTGCTAGAGAAGGAAGTAATGTCTGTAAGTTTCCAAAATAAGGAAGGTTATGATTACATTGAAGATAAGTGACGGAAACATCTCGTACATCTGAGTGTGTAAGAAATGCAAAAGATCCGCATACAATAGTTATAAAATGTAAAATTTCACCCAAGGAGTAATAATTGTGGCACATGATAATGCCCCACGTCCCACCTATTAGAATATCGCATTTGGTGGCAATAATCACCACATGTGAACTGAGTGTTGTTATGCAAAACTTCCTTCTGCATTTCCTCATTTGTGTCCAAATTTGCAAACTTGGCATGTTACTGCCATTGATTTGCATTCCGTTCCATTGGTCTTTCCTAACATCGGCCATGGACACCTTCCTCAGGCACCTGTGGACACCAGCATGAAACTCAGCGTTTCACAAGTTCAGTCCTCGGAGCAGTCATTCAGCTCACCATTCAAATGACCAAGAGCGGCTCTGTTTCTCAACTGTACTTGCCAGATCTGCTCATGCTGACCTAACCATCAGGCAGGCAATGAGCTTGGTGAGATTCTTCTGTTGCACATAGTTTTTTGCACATCGTTTTCAGCTGTTAAAGACTATTTCATATTAGGTCTTGCTTCTTTAAAACCAAGGAAAGAGGCCTCTCCTCCTATTTACTGACTCAGAGCTGTAATCAGAGGTCCCAGGTTTAGTCATTTCGTTCATTAAACCAAAAAAAAAAAAGAAAAGAAAAAAAAAATCCGCTTTCAAAAGAAGAGAGGGAGGGAGAAAACATCCATAACTTGAGTAGCCAAGGAGATTAACTTCCAATATACAAATAAGGGGAGAGGAGGAATGCACAGTTTAAAGGGGAAAAAAAGTTTCAGCTGAAGAAAAATTTTGGAATATTGTAAATTAATGGGTAACAAACGGCTGCCATGGAAACGGTTTGCGCATTTGACTGCAGGTGTTTGCTGCAGTGAATGGAGACAGGATGGTACAGCCGTAAGCATGGCCACGAATGTAAACACTGAAGGAAGACTCCTGAGGCAACGTTAAGCCACCCATGCCACCAACACGGTGGTTCTCAATGGAAATGAACCCACTTAGGCAAGGTGGGTAAAGCAGCTCTGCAGCTCTGGCATTTGTGCTCAGAAGCTGCTCCCCCTTTACGACAATCTGCGGTATCTCCAAGGTTACAAGACACAAACAGACACAAATACAAGACATTAGAGAGACGCCAAAACCAAATACACTCCCGTTTAACTAGAATGTAACTTTCACTTTTCAGTCTTCATGCTCTGTGCTGTGCATTTCTGTATTATAGCATCTTTAGTGGGAATTTGCATTAGCTTTTTAATCTGAAAACTATATATGTATATAATGTATGTATGGATGTGCATAGATATGGGCTTCCCAGGTGGCGCTTACAATGAAGAACCAGCTTGCCAATCCAGGAGACGTAGGAGACAAGGGTTCACTCCCTGGGTTGTGAAGATTCCCTGGAAAAGGGCGTGACAATCTACTACAGTATTCTTGCCTGGAGAATCCCCATGGACAGGGGAGGGCTACAGTCCATGGGGCTGAAAAGAGCTGACCACAACTGAAGTGACCCCAGCACGCACATACCCATACATACAGAAACGGGAATGGGGAAAACGTCAATTCTTACTTGAACCCAATTCTGGTCACATAAGGGCAATGTGGGTCTGTTGGGGCTTGTGGGGTAGCCTTGCTTTAAAAAAAATCAAATTCTAAAATCAAATCCCCAGGTTAGGCAGGATATTATTATAAAACTATGTCAGTAAAGGTAACTTGACTGCCCATTCCTCTCACAGCTCAGGGAAGGGGTCAAAGAAGTAGGAGCAAAAAGAAAGCTGCACTTGGACCACTTTCTAAGTTTGCCAGGCGCTTCACTAGACAGCTGCTTGCTCCATTACAGAAGAGAGGAGATCGATGTATTCTTAAAAAAAAAAAATCCCTGCAAACAGTCTCTCAGTGCTGAAGGGGAACTCAGGGATCTCTCGCAGCCCCTCTTTCTTCCAATGGGACCACGGCGGATTACCTGAAGTTAAGCAACTTGCCCAAAAGTCTTCACCACACATTGGCAACATCTCAAGACAAATGCTTTTTCCCTTCTGGAAAACTGAAACAATCCACCAGCCTTTCTATTCCCCAAACCCAAGGTGTGCCAAGTTCAAAACTAATGAAAACCAACTATAAAATGGCTTCCCTAGTTGGCCTGCATATGCCAGTGGGAAACCTAAGGCAGGAAAGTGACATTCCTAGAGCACAGTGTGCTGAGCCGGGCACTGACTGCACTGCACGCAGGTGCACCTCAGGCAGGACCACACTGAACTTGCTCAGCAGTCCTGCCAGGCAGGCCACTTCAGTAGCCTGCTGCACAGCAGAAGACGACAGAGGGAGTAAGCTCCATGTCCAAAGCCGCACATCTGTGAAGGGCAGGAGCTGAGATTCAAATGCCGGCAGCCTACCAGGGAGCCTCTTTCCCTCTTTAAAACCCCAAGAGCTGCCTGGGTTCCCCCTAAGGCATGTGGGCATCGCACCTTGAAGTCTTCTAGCACCTGGTATCTAATGAGCATCTAAAACTTCTGGAACAGACACCAAGGAGCCTATATCTCTCCTCAAAACCCCGAGAGCTACCTGATTTTCCCCTGAGGCGCACGGGTAGCCCATCTTGAAGTTTTCTAGTGCCGGGCACCTAGTGAGCATCTGACACTTCTGGAATGACCAAGAGCCTGTTCGACTCCCATCGCCTCTCCTGCGTGGTTTGAGACCTCTCAGTTGGGTGTGTTTCTGCCTCGTGCTTGTTTTTCTGCAAAAAAGCCTGAGCTCAATCTTCAGAGACACAACAGAACATTCTCGTAGGAAGCTGGAGGGGCAGATAGTGTGGGTGAAGACGAGAACTCACAGCAAACCTGCAGCTTCCATGTATGGACTTCACAGCGGAAATACCACCTGGCCATCAGGTTTTAGTATTCTGCACTCAAAGTTATGGCATGAAAATTTCAATAACAGAGAAGAGTTTTACTCAAAAAAAAAAAAAACATAGAGTAGATGCCTCTCACCCTGATGCTAAAACTAATATAACACAGGACTTCCCTGGTGGTCCAGTGGCTAAGATTCCACGCTCCCAGTGCAGGAGGCCTGGGTTCAATTCCTGGTGAGGGAACTAGATCCCAAACACCACAGCCAAGAGTTCGAGTGCTGCAACTGAAGACCCCACCAGACACAATTAAGCACAGCCAAAAATAAGATAATATTTTTTTAAATAACTTAAAAACTAAAATACTTTGTTATATATATTATGTATCCCTCCTTTTATCCATCTAACAATGATGATTCCATTTTGATGCACTCCAAAGTCAACTGCAGACATGAATAAACTTTACCACCCCTCCCCAATACTTTACACACAGTATTAACTACAGTTCAAGATTCATTTATGGGGTGAAAAGTGAAAGTCGCTCAGTCATATCCAACTCTTTGCAACCCCATGGACTACACAGTCCATGGAATTCTCCAGGCCAGAATACCAGAGTGAGTAGCCTTTCCCTTCTCCAGCGGATCTTCCCAACCCATGGATCGAACCCAGGTCTCCCACATCGCAGGTAGAGTCTTTACCAGCTGAGCCACAAGGGAAGCCCAAGACTACTGGAGTGGGTCGCCGATCCCTTCTCCAGCGGCTCTTCCTAACCCAGGAATTGAACTGGGGTCTCCTGCATTGCAGGCAGATTCTTTACCAATTGAACTATTGGGGAAGCCTACTTATAGGGTACTTTTTAAAAAATACTTTTTTTTATTATCGGAACAGATTATTTGAGTGGACTTTCTTACTAGTAAAATATTTAAAAGGCCCCAATTCCACTGTGTTACCAGTATGAAATGTTTGGCTCACAACTAATTTTTTTCTTTTTTTTTTCTGAGAAGTTACAGTAACCACAAGTGCATGAAAGGAAGTGTTAGTCACTAAAATCAGTTTAGAATTACGGCCTCGGGTTTAGTATGTAGAAGAAATGAATCTGCCTCTGTCCTCTGTCTGGCTTGCCCATCTACGTGATCACTCCCTCTCCAAAGTTGGTCCAAGTACACTCCAGCCTTCCTCCTTCCAGGAGGTCTGTTCTGATCTGACCACCGGAGATGATTCCTCCCTCCCTCTGCCTCCTTCCAGACTTGGGTAACTTTCATGTACACATCTGCCAGCACCAATCAACTCTTCTATATATCCTGCATGACAGTGTTTTTCAAACTACAGGTCCTGATCCTTCAAGGTTGTGGTTCTGAATCTGGAACTACACATTAGAAGCCCACAGCCAATGACAGTCTCCGCAAGTTGGGCCAGGCAGTGCCCCTCAGCCCTTTTCTAAGATCCCTTGCTCCACTATGCTTAGTCGCTCAGTCATGTCCGACTCTTTGTGACCCCATGGACTGCAGCCCAACAGGCTCCTCTGTCCACTGCGGAGTCTCCAGGAGAGAATACTGGAGTGGGCTGCCAGGCCCTCCTCCAGGGGGTCTTCCCCACCCAGGCATGGAACCCAGGCCTCCCGCGTGGCAGGTAGGTTCTTTCATGTCTGAGCCACCACAGAAGCACTTGCTGCTGCTGCTGCTGCTGCTGAGTCGCTTCAGTCGTGTCCGACTTTGAGCGACCCCACAGACGGCAGCCCACCAGGCTCCCCCGTCCCTGGGGTTCTCCAGGCAAGAACGCTGGAGTGGGCTGCCATTTCCTTCTCCAATGCATGAAAGTGAAAAGTGAAAGTGAGTTGCTCAGTCTGTCCAACTCTTCAAGACCCCATGGACTGCAGCCCACCAGGCTCCTCTGTCCACTGGGGAGTCTCCAGGCGAGAATACTGGAGTGGGCTGCCAGGTCCTCCTCCAGGGGATGGAACCCAGGCCTCCCGCGTGGCAGGCAGGTTCTTTCATGTCTGAGCCACCACAGAAGCACTTGCTGCTGCTGCTGCTGCTGCTGCTGCTGCTGCTGAGTCGCTTCGGTCGTGTCCGACTCTGTGCGACCCCAGAGACGGCAGCCCACCAGGCTCCCCCATCCCTGGGACTCTCCAGGCAAGAACACTGGAGTGGGCTGCCATTTCCTTCTCCAATGCGTGAAAGTGAAAAGTGAAAGGGAAGTCGCTCAGTCGTGTCCAACTCTTCAAGACCCCATGGACTGCAGCCCACCAGGCTCCTCCATCCATGGGATTCTCCAGGCAAGAGTACTGGAGTGGGGTGCCGTTGCCTTCAGGGGGTCATAAAAGTCAGTACCCTAAATGCAACCAGCATGCGTGTAAAAACCAAGGGAATAGGATAAAAAGTGTCAAAATGTAGCTCATATAACAAACACAGAATTATTTTGTGAAACTTTTGTTTCAATTATATATACAAAATATCACTCCGATGTGTACTTAGTCACCCATTAAAATGTATCTCTTTTTGGACACTAGTCAACAAAGTTTACAAAGTTTAGAAACACCGCCATAAAGAAGTTAGTACCCTTATCCTGCTCCTAAAGGTACTGCAAGATGTATGGCTTGAACACAGGGCAAGAGGAGAGGGAACTGAAGTTTCTCTCTTACTGAGAATACATTTTGCCACATGGTTCTCCTGGGGCTGACTAGCATTATTCAGAAGCAAAGAGGGGAGAGTGAACAGCGCAGATTTGAAGGGAACAGAAGAACCTTGTCTTTAAGTTACTATATTTAAGATTCTTGTCCTTGGGTATCAAATCTTCAGTTGATACTGACTGTCCATCTAATACCTGTAGGACTGGGAAGGATACCAAGTTGGGTAAAAATAAACAGATCCTGCTGTGAGTGAGTGAGTGAAGTTGCTCAGTCGTGTCCAACTCTGCGACCCCATGGACTGTAGTCTATCAGGTTCCTCCGTCCATGGGATTTTCCAGGCAAGGTGCTCAAGTGGATTGTCACTGCCTTCTCTAGGGGATGCTCCCGACCCAGGGATCGAACCCGGGTCTCCTGCATTGCAGGCAGATGCTTTACCATCTGCTGCTGCTGCTGCTAAGTCGCTTCAGTTGTGTCCAACTCTGTGCGACCCCATAGATGGCAGCCCACCAGGCTCCTCCATCCCTGGGATTCTCCAGGCAATAACACTGGAGTGGGTTGCCATGTCCTTCTCCAATGCATGAAAGTGAAGAGTGAAAGTGAAGTCACTCAGTTGTGTCCGACTCTTAGTGACCCCATGGACTGCAACCTACCAGGCTCCTCCACCCATGAGATTTTCCAGGCAAGAGTACTGGAGTGGGTCACCACTGCCTTCTCCATTACCATCTGAGCCACCAGGAAATAAACAGATCCTGCTGTAAAGGATCTTGCAATTGAGTAGACAGACCACTATAAAAATTGGCTATACTATGAAGCAGGAGCAAGGTACCACCATTTTTTCTTCCTCAACATCAGTCTCTATGACTGCTGATAGAGTTGTGATTTTGGCTGATAAAACATGGGGACACAGAGCCAAGGCCAGCTGCAAGGGAGAATTTTCAAAATACTTGGACATAAGCTAATTGTCCTAGGTCTGTTTCTCAGTGGGTCAGTACAGAAAAAAAGCTGCACAAAACTGACAGCAAATAGCATGGTTATAAACAGCTCTGGAAAGCTCTGGTCCACACAGGACATCCAGTTTATTCTGACATACTCTTGGACTGACAACTATGTAAAGTCAGGGATTCAGACCGGGCTGCTACGCTAGGTCTTAGAACTGAAGGAAACCATGGGCATATTCTGCAAGTGCTTTTGTCGCTCAGTAAGTATTTATTGAGCTGGTGTCAGACATTGTTCTAAATGCCAAGGATACAGCCATTAATAAGACATCCGAGGTCGCCGATCTTCTGGTAGACAAATAAATGAACGAACAAGAAAAATAGATAATAACTGTCAGTTCAGAGAAGCAGGCTCAGATGGAGCGCCTCTCAGTAACTACTTGGGAGTGGGTGGTCAAGGGGCTGCCTCTCTGAGGACCAGAGCTGTGTGTCGAGGTCAAGGATGCTCACTCCAGGCAGTGGGACCTCAAGTGCAAAGGTGCATCAGGAGGTGCAAGCTTGGCCCGTTGAAGGAACAGCAAGAAGGCTGGTGCGGCTGAAGTGTCACGGGAAGGGAAGCAGGATTACAACATGAGGCTGGCGTGGTGAGTGGAGTCTAGGTCACGGAGCGGTTTATAAGCCAGCGCTGAAAGGCTGGCTTGTCTTTTGAGGGACGGAAAGCCATGGTTGGGTCTTTGCAAGGGAGTGATATGACCTGATTTTCCTCTTCATGAAATCACTCCGTGGAGAGTGGACAGTCAAGGGCAAGAGGCACAGCAAGGAGGGAGCTGACACAGGGAGAGATGGCAGGGAAGGTGGAAACATGTTTTGAAGGTGGAGCTGACAGGGCTTAGTGATGATTTGGCTAGAAGGGAGTGAAAGAAAGAAGGGGCCACAATAATTCCCAGCTTTCAGGCTTGAGGGAACGGTAGATGGGCGATAGCCCTGACTGGGGTGGGGGAGCCCGAGGGAGAGCGGGCTTGGCAGTGATATGGTCAGCAAGACGCCTCTTCAGACCACGCTAAGTCTGGGGGTCAGCTATCAAACATTCGACCAGAAACGCCCAGTGCAGAAGCAGACGGAAGGAGACTGCAGGGCTCAAGGGCAGACTCCGGTGTCACCAAAAGCGAGATGTTGTTGCGGGAGAACTATCAGAGGAAAAAAGAAGCGGGCCTGAGCCAAGTTCTGCAGTCTTAAGCGTTTACTGTAAACAGAAGTGAAGCCAGCAAGGAGATCAAGGAGGCAGGCCAGTAAGGGGCCAGAGAAACCAGAAGACTGTGTCACAGAAGCCAGGAGGGGACACAGTGATTTCACTCACAGGTGGGCACGACCAAGGGAGGGCGAGGGGATGTGAGCAGGGAGAGCTGTCATCACGGCCTTGGGCTGGGGGCAATACCCCGCCCGCCGCGCCACTAGGAACCAGTCAGCTTCAGCAGGCACAGGCTGCCAGCCTGAGGTTGAGGACCACCTGCGAGGTCCACAGCGCGCCCAGGTCACCTGCAGAAAACCAAGCCTTGCAGTCTGCCTGATCCACTCCTATCGCTGAGTGGTGGAGGAAGCACAAACACGACCTTGCTCCTGCTTCCCAACATCCCTCCCCGACTCCAAAAATCCTTTTTGGTCCTATCTGTGAGCTGTTCCATTTCACTCGCCAAATTACGGGTGTTTTGTACTTTTTCGCCATCCCGTATCAAAACGGCACCTTTCAAATAAATACCCTTTGGCTACTTTCGTGGCAAACCAACTTGCTTTTGGGAAAGACAAGAGAGCGGTGGGAAAGAAATCAGTAAGCATCTGTGGGTGTCTCCTTGTCTTGTGTCACGGGGCATTCTCAAGAGACACTTGCTGGTTAAGGCAGCCTGTACTCTGAAGAGGTTTCCTGGAGAAACAATTTGACACATAACACAGAGACTGAGCCTGGTGCCAAATGGCGTGACACGCACTCGGGGAGGAGAACTGTCTGTGGCTGCAGTAGCGGGAGAGAGCTCTCTAGAAAAACAGGGCTCTGTCACCAGAACGTAAAGGCGGGCCAGGAAACCTGCTACCCCTTAAAGTCTAAACTAAAAAAAAAAAAAAAAAAAAAAAAGACTTTCATCGGGGCCCAAAGCCTCTCTCGGAGATGTGGATCCAAATTATAAAGAAACAAGCATTTACGGTGACATCTGCCGGATTAATTAGCTGTGTAATTAGCCTCCCTCAGTGGAGCTGGGCTTTGTCACTGCTGTCTGAGACTTCCCCAGGTGAGACTGGATTCCAGTTGCCATGTACCAAGAGGAAGAAAGAGCAGGCCAGGCAAAGGGGGGGAAGCACGCGACAGTGTTTATGGGAGGTGGTGAGGACGGAGGAGTGTCTCAAGGACTTTGGAGGTCCTCTGGGTCCTAGAACATCGGAGAGGAAAAGTCAGGAAGGAAGAATGACTTGAGGACTCCCTACCTTGTAACAAACCCACAGATGCCCCGAGCCTGGACGCTGGACAAACTCAAACGACCAAAGGCCCAGAAATGCAAACAGAATCACGGCAAGAGGACGGGGATGAGAAGGGTGGGCGGGTGTGGATTCAAAGCTGGACACGATGAGCCTGGGCCAAGCCTACAAGCTTACAGACCTCCGGCCCCTGGAGAGACAGTGGCAGCTGCGGCCATCACTAACAGGAGCTCAGACTGGGCATAAAATAAATAAATAAATACAAATGGCTGGATGCTGCTCCGAGAACCAGAAGTGGAGGAGCACACGCAGGCAGATGGCTCCAGCCAGGTCTTTCCCCACAGGGCTTCCTAAACCACAGCTGGCTGCGGAGTCACGCTGGCTGACTCACGTCGAGGACACTGAGGAAATGGCAGGGCCGGGACCCACGCCTGCTGGCTCTGCCGACTGGAGGAACTGAGGAATGTTCCCAGGCTCCATCTTCGATGATTTTAGAAAATGAGAGAGCTGGTAGGAGAAGGGAAGTACAGAAACGTGAAGGCCCAGCAAGAGTGGGACAATTACCCTGAAAACCATCCTGGTTTGGAGGTGAGTGTTATCTTTTATCTTCCCAAACCCTACAAGCCCAGGGTGCAGGGGAAACATGTGACAACTTGTGCCCCAAGGTTTTGGAACGATGACCTTCTCCTAATTCAGAAGTACACCTGGTGTCTGTTCCTATTCTCTGGGCACTCTTCCAAAGGGAAGAAGACTTGGAAAAAAGAGCAACGTGAAAGGCAGACAGGAACTGGAATTCTCTTCACGGAGTACAGACACTGGAGGTGAAACATGCTCCCAGTGCCTGCCGCTCACTACAAGCTCCCCACCCAGAAGAGGTGTTAAGTAACATTTCACAAGATTTATCAGCTTGAGCCAAAAATCCTACTTCAGGATTCAGCACAAAATCAGACTCAATACAAGCTGCTGACCCACAGGAAGGAAAACCGCTCTCATTTATGGGTGTCCTAAAGATGAAGCCAGGGGATGGTGCCCTACGTGCTGGGGTCCAAGCCTGCAGCAGGAGAAGGCAGCAAGGTGCCGGGTGCAGGGGCCAGCCTAGAACCAGGGGCCCTGGGGCCTCCTCTCCTGCAGACAGATAAGGACAACACGGTGTGGCAGGGCACCCAGACAAGTCCAGGGGTCGGCACAAAAGTGACTACAGGGGCCCAGAAAGCTTCAGGAAGAAGCCTGTGGTCAGAGAGAGAGAGAAACTCAACAGGGACTGCAAGGAGACGAGAAATTCCTCCCACAGTTCCAATGCACAGGCCGACAGGCAAATGAAAACACTGGTTAAAAGTGTTGACCTAAGAGACCAGGTATGCTTCAGAGGCCCCCGTCCTGGGCCTGGGAACCTGCTCCGCTAATTAACAGGTTACAAATCAAATATTATCAGTAGATAAACAGTTCTAACCTTCTAGCTAGTTTGGCTTTTACAGAATGAGGACACAGACCCTAGAGGAGGTTTGCTACTCACACTTGATGATTAGTCCCGATTCAAAGCCCCGTTAGTCTCTCCTATGAGCATCCTGCATGTGGAAGGCACAAGCGAAACAGCCGGTGCCCAAGGGCTGTGAATTTCTACCACCTACATACAAGTTACAACTGCAGGAAGAGGCCCGAGGAGTCAAGCAAGAGCAGGGAGAGTGGAAGCGCTGGACACAGCCGCAAGGCACCGAACTGAGCATGCTGCCATCCATCCCGCCGTGTGACGTGAGAGCACTTCAGATATACGGGAATAATGGAAAAATTATTGAGAAACAAATTTTAACAAATAGCTCTGGAGAAAATTTCAGATTTCATTATAGGACAAGCACTTTATTTAATGTAGAAAATGCGAAAATCTGACAGTTTTCTATAAATAACAAAAATTGGAAATCATCATTAGAGGCTTCTGTAATTTTCCTCTTTTGTTGGGACCCATTAAAAAGAAAAAAAAAAAAAAGGCTTTACCAACACGGAAGCCACTTATCTCTCTTCATGCTCCCGTCGGGCCAGTTGGTAGGACCGTGAGAGAATTTCTTCATCATCTGGAGGAAGGGTTGCCAGCAAAAATATAGGGTGCCCAGGAAAACATGAATTTCAGATAAGAAATAGGATTATTATTTTATGGAACATACTTATAATAAAAAGCATGTGGCTTTGTCTGAAATGTACATTTAGCTGGGTATTTCACACATTTGCTAAATTTGGTACCTTGACCTTGAGGTCTTTGCAGTGGTATTTGTAAAGGTAAGTCATATATACATATGTGTATACACACACACACACACACATATATATATATATATTTTTTTTTTTTTTCAGCCTCTTGGGCTCCAGGGCACATGGGCCTGCTTGCTCCATGGCATGTGGGATCTAAGCTCCCTACCTAGGGATGGAACCATGTCCCCTGCATTGGAAGGTGGGTTCTTAAACACTGGGCCACCAGGGAAGTCCCTGCGCTATTTTCAGTGCTCCACAGGGTCACCAGTCTGATGTTGCTGGTTTCAGTAACCTCCAATATCTCTGTGAGCAATAGATTTTTTTTTTTTTTTTTGCTGTAACATTTTTAACTTTCACCCTACAACCTGGTTGCTTATAAAAAAAAAAACAAGCACTGGAAACCTAAGTTTATTAAATATTAAAGTATAAAATGACTCAGTGCTACCAAAATGGTTTTCACAGCAACAGCCTTTCCTACCCTACACGTAAATAGTATTTATAGTTTCATGTTATGGTGGAAAAAAAAAAAAAGACTCAAGGCTTCGGTTCAGGTATATTATGTAATTATTTAAAAACTCTTGCCTTCCAACAATGTTCCTGCCTGACAATGCTTAATTGTTCCCTTATAATTTCCCTTTCAAAATAAAAAACCAGAAACACCTGTTGGGACTAAATGTATTCAAATGTGCCCTTTTAGTCCAAGTCGTGGGCAAGTTGAAAGGACTCAAAGTTGGGTTTACGCGTTTGCCAGCTATGAGCTGGCACAGCTTTCCTCCAGACGGGGTTTACCTGGAGCAACTGCAGCACGTGGAATTACTCTGGAATGTAGAGGCAATGGAACATTTGCAGTAAAATTCTCCTAAGGGTCACAGACCACCCCACAGATGGCAGATGGCACCCATGAAAAGAATCCCACTAGGAGTTTGGGGCTGGGGTCGGGGCGAAGGATGGAGAGTTTGAGATTCTTCTTTCCCAAGAAGGTCTAGGGCTCACTTAAGGATTTGTGGGGGTGAGGGAGAGGGGAGATGGGAGGGTTAAGTGTTTCAACAAAGTGGTATAGCTCCTAGACTACCCCACTCCTCAAGCTGGGGTGAAGGGCCGTGGCCCATCTTCTCTGGAACCCAGAAGACCTGTCACCAGCAGCTGAAAACAGCCCCTCCCGGAAGCCAGCAGACACAGCCATGCCATCTCCACATTACCCGAACAAGAACTTCAGAAAAGAAACTTCTCGGACATTCAGTGTTTGCTCTTTCTCTATTAAATCAATGGTGAGACCCATAGTCTTCACTAAGAAACAAACAAACAAAAAACTTGGCCCCTCTCTCAAGCCCCCTTCTCCTCTAGAGACTCCTTCATCCTGGTGAATTTGATGAAGGTAATTAATCCAAGAAATCTCACCCCGGAGAATATGTGGGAGAGGATGAGGAAAAGGAGAGAGGAAGAAACGTCATCCATGGGGGCTTCACAGGCCTGGAAAAGAGAGCGCCTGTCTCTGTTCCCTCTTTCTGCACCGCAGTGCTTCCGACGGCAATGCTTGGTAAACATGCCCAGACTGACCCAAATCTGCACAGTACTCGGGGTGCTCTGTAAGATCTATAAGTGGGGGACAATGAAGAGGGCTTCTCACATCAGCATGGGAAGAAGAGCTATTTGAGAAACTGCTGACCAACCAACCAAACGTAGTTCTAAATCACACGATACGGAGTCCTACAATATACCATATGTACCTCTCAGAAGAAAGTCTTAAATGTGGGGAGAAAGTACTAAAGAAACTATCAATCAAGTGGTGCCAACCTGCCTGGATTTGAAGACCGACTCCAGCAACGCTCATGTGCTGGTGACTTACAGCGCCCTCTGCCTCGGTTCCCCCATTTGAAAACAGGTGGGTCAACAGAAGAATAAATCAGTGAATACCTGTAAAGCAGGTATGACAGTACCTGCTAGTGGTAAGTGTCATGTAGGAGCTAGTGATTACTTTTATTATAATATTAGCAGCAAGACAGAGCCCCCTGGGAAAAGAGTCAGAACCGTAAAGAAACAGGTGTGCAGACTGGACAGCACACAGATGAAAAGTTCCTGTAGGCTGAAGCATGTTATACGATAAGCGAGAGATGAATTACAGACCCACAGAAACTACTGCAATATCCACAGCACAGAAGGAACTGCTGGCCCCAATAAACCAACAGCTTTTGCAAATCAATCAGAAAAAAAGACCAACCCACCAAAATAGATGAATGAATGAATGAAAACAGGGCAAAGACTATGAACAGAAAAGTCACTAAAGAAATTCAGATGGACAATAAATGCATGAAAACATCTTCATCCTAACAATTAAAGAGATGCACACTGGGACAAATTCACAAACGGGATGAAAACAGAAAAATAAGACCGTGTTGGTCACCGTGTGGGAGTTTGAACATCATCTATTATATGGAGGGGATAAAATGTTCTTAATAAAACTTGAAATGCTTAATAGTTAAAATACTTAAAACTAAATGTTTAAAATATTCTTAATAATGTGAATTATATTCTGAAAGGGTCTTCTTTCTGAAGGGCCATTAGGGAGGACTCTAGCTATGGGCACAGCACCCTAAAACCAGTGGGCCTTCTTCTTGGAACAGCTCGAGAATGGAGAGACTTCCCTACCATAAGCTCAAAACTGCAGGTATCATGAATGCACATCAGCAAGGGCCTGGTCAGTGAGTGGAAAACTACACAGCCATTAAAAAGAATGAACGAGATCAATATGCTATGACCTGAAATGATTTTCAGGATGATAGGTTACATGAAAAAAGCAAACCAAAAGCACAGTGTGTGCCTAGGAGATTTCATAAGGGAATAAAATATATGTATACACTCACACACACCTTCTATCACTATAAGCATAGGAAAAAAACCCCAACAACCCCAAAAGAGATAATCAGATAACCTAATCTATATCTCAAGAGAAGAGTTGGAGAGTAGAAAAAGGACTTCCACTTTAAAGACTACTGAAAAGTACTTAGAGGTATGAGAAAGAGCTAAGGTGTAATATGGTATACATGCTATGAGAAAGGGCCAAGGCGTGATACAGTACACATGCTATGAGAAAGGGCCAAGGCGTGATACGGTACACATGCTATGAGAAAGGGCCAGGGCGTGATACGGTACACACGCTATGAGAAAGGGCTAAGGCGTGATACGGTACACATGCTATGAGAAAGGGCCAGGGCGTGATACAGTATACATGCTATGAGAAAGGGCCAAGGTGTAATACGATATACATGCTATGAGAAAGGGCTAAGGTGTAATACGGTATACATGTTACATAATTCCAATTTTGTAAGATGCCTCACGCATCTTGTTAAATCAAAAAGAAAGAAAGAAAAATATGTTATCCTCTTCGACGGGATTAGGCAAATGATTTGGAGCTTCCCTGGTGGCTCAGATGATAAAGTGTCTGCCTGCAACGCAGGTGACCTGGGTTCAATCCCTGGGTCAGGAAGATCCCCTGGAGAAGGAAATGGCAACCCACTCACGTACTCTTGCCTGGAAAATTCCATGGACAGAGGAGCCTTGTAGGCTACAGTCCATGGGGTCGCAAAGACTGGGACACGACTGAACGACTTCCCTTCACTTTACTTATATTCTCTTATACTTACCTGGATTTCTCAAAATTTCTACAGTGAACACACATTACTCATACTAATAATTTTTACTATAAAAAATAAGGAATCCACATTGTATTATTCATTTACACTTGAGGTAAATTCAGAATGCTAGTCTTGTAACAAATAAGAATAATAATATTCTGAAGGAGTCTCCTCAGATCTTTACCATCCACAAAAAGGATTCAGGAAGGGTGAGAGAAAATAAAATATTAAAAGTACTTGGGGGGAAAAAAGGAGGAACTGTTACGGAAAATGATTACGAAACTGGTCTTTCAACAGGTGGAATATTTAGTTGTTATTTTGACCATGCCATGTGGCATGTGGAACCTTAGTTCCCTCACCAAGGATCAAACCCATGCCCCCTGGCATCGGGAGCACTGAGTCTTAACCACTGGACTGCCAGAGACTCCCAAGGTGGCATATTTACGACTGGACAGATTAAAAACAGGCACAGCTAGTAAGATTTTGATTCCATTATTCGGTATCTAAAGTGTGGAGCCAAAAGGTTAACTTCCTGACGTGAAAGTCTGTGTAGCCCAGTAACCAGAGGGCAAAGCCTGGCTTAGAGCCAATCAGCTGAGGGAATGTGTTGAATCACATGGCACACTGGAGGGATTCGCAGATGCAGGATGGTTCTGGAGGGAGGGCAAGGCTGCAGTGAGGTGTCGACCTTTCACACAGCATCCGTCAGCCATCTGCTGGCCAAGCACTCCTACATCACGTGTTGGCTACAGTCCTACCGCGCTGAAGGGTTCAATCTGTCCCAGTATGAGCCCTGCCTCTAAAAAAAAGATTCACTCTTTCCACCTTGCCAGAGCCCGGCTGAAGTTAGCTGGTGGCCACTGCTAGGGCCCACCCAGCTCTCCAGGGGTGACCGGGGGCCCACGTGCTCAGTCTCCCAGTCCAGCCCCAGGAGCCCCACCTCCGCGAGCCCAGCCATCAGGTGCGGGAAATGAACTTCAGACCCCCAGCTGCGCTGGGAGATGGAAGGCATGAAGGCGAAATGTGCTAAGATTTACCAAAACATCTGGCCTTTCACACCTTCTAAATCAGTCACAGGAAAACACTCCCTGCCTTTCATTTTTGGTTGAAGGCACCAAAGTATAGAGAGAAGAAGGCAGAGGTATGCACTTAAAAAATAAATAAATAAATAGTCGCCCTAATGAGAAAACAAGGTTTAAGGAAACTGGTTCCAGAGTGACGATGTAAACCAGATGACACCTGTAACGGGGCTTCAGACGCGAAGCCACATCAGGGCGGCGAGGAGGAGGAGTGAGGCGGGGGGGGCAGCTTTTTGCTTTCCAAGCAGGACAAAGGCTGCCAGTCACCGTCTGTGGGCACAAAGTGTGCAGCTGTGTGCCTAAGACCCCCTGTGCTGTGCACCCATAAAAGGGCATGAAGAATGCAAACTTCAGCCCAAATCTCTTTGTCTAACATGTAAATCTGATCTGTCCATCCACCCTTTGGTGAACTTACTGCCCTGCTGGGAGAGTGAACCCTGAGTTTCTTACACATCAGGGAAATAACTGGGAGGACAGATTCCAAAGTAATGCAGAGTCTGGCAGAGGGTTTCTTCCTTCCTTTTACCTCAAATAATCCGAACAGCATCGAAGTCCACTATGTAGAGAATCTAGGTACCTATCTTTCAGTCAATTGGTTCCATACTCTACTTCTTTGTTTAGGCCAAAGAGACTTGGTGTCTCCCCCTCGGTTTGCCTGGGGGACCCTACACAACCCACATGGGGTCCAGACTCAACTCTGGGGGAAGACAAGCTTCTTTGTGTACAACTTAAGATTAATACGAAAACTTGGGGCTGGGCCCAATCAAAGGAAAGTCAGCTGGGAACTGTTGGGAGTAACAGATTCTGGTGGGGGTCTTAATCTATCTGCTCAAGTTGATGAATTTCCATCCCAATGACTCTCAGGTGAAGAAAAACATCAAAGTGAAAGCCAGATTCTGATAGTTGGCAGGTGTGCACTGATCTCCAGCTGCCCTTTCAGCACCTTCCTCCCCCAAGCAGAAAACACTTCAATGTTCAGAGAGCTTGTCAGGGACAGCAGGGAAGTCCAGATAAATACAGAAGGGCTCATGTGAGCCCTGAACCCACTCTCTGGCTCATGATCTGCCTAGCATGGAGGAGAGTGGAGGGCAGGCATTATCAGTACCTGCTGCACCCCCCCTACCCACCCACTATTTAAGACAAGCAAGGGCACTCTGCATTGCTGTGGGGGAAAGAGTGGGAGACTGGGGCCCAGGAGCAGGTCCTCCAGGAGAAAAGTGAAAACATTTATGTGGGAAAGCAGTCAGGTGCGGAATTCCCCTTCCAGACCTTAAGCCCTCATGAGAGGCAGGCATCTTACCCACAACACGCTTCCATTCTGGCTCTGATGAATTGCTATAGACAAAAAAAAAAAAAAAAAGTTCGGCTTCTAAGCCTGACTGGGGTCCCTGGCCTTCCCGCTGCATTGCAGCGTTGGTCAATCACAGTGCCCATGATGGCAGCCACGAGGGTATGGACATACGACCACTGGGCCACCACAACAGCAAGTCCGCTACACACGAACCTTCAAGTTGTGAACTTTCAAAGATGTGAACGTGTATTCCATCAATGCCAGGCATGAGGGAAACTGCAGCCGACCCTCCGTCTCCTATTGCTGACGATCCTTCAGCTCTACCGTCTCCCGCCTCCTCTCCCTCCTCCATCAGCAACTCTTCCTGCCTGTTCACTCGATGCCCGCCCCTGTGTGCCAGATGGTGTACTGTCATAGTAAACTGTTACAGCGTATAGTATATAATACTGTACTGTAGGATTAAAAATGTTTTAATCTTGTGTTTTTTTAAAAACGTATTATTAATGTTTGCGTGAAAAGTATTATAAACCTATTACAGTACAGCACTGTATCTCCAGTTGTGTTAGCTGGGTACCTAGGCTGACTTGGTTGGACTTACACACACCGTCTCAGAGTGGAACTTGTTCCTATGTAGGAGGACTTGATGTATTTAAAGACTCGAGGGATTCAATCGCAAGCATTTCAGAAAACTAACCTGGGAACCAAGAGAAAAGCAAACAACTTCCATCTGATGCCAGGGGTTCTCCACCTGAACCCTACTCTCTTTTACTTCCAGGAGGCAGGAAGAAGTCGATGGACATTAATCTTGATTTAAAAACCACTCTCACACAATGATCCAAACTAACCAGACAATCCCAGGCAAGAGAGAGAGAATCCCGTTTTGCTGATCAGCCCAACCCTCTCCTGTGTCCGGATAAGAAATTATCTCATGCTTTCAGACGGCTCAGTGCTAATCCAGCAACATACGCGCCGGGATTCCTGACACCAAGAGGGAGAGACCCTGGGCCTGTCTGAGACGCAGTGACAGGCCGGAAAGCCACACTTCTGCTAGCGCCCTGAGACCCGCTGGTCTGTCTCCTCAAGCAGGGAAAGGGAGAGGAGAGGGTGGGAGACCCGCGAGGAAGCCGAAGGCGTCACGGCCACTTGAGCAGATGGCAGCAGAAGGCAAGTGTGGGCATCTCCTTGGCCGATCCATGAGCAATCTGCCAGGGAACCAAGATGGGGTGAGGCGGGGGGGCGGGGCACGGGCGAGGGTGGGCCATGGGGAAGCGGGCAGTGCGGAGGGCCGTGTGTGAGAAGCTGGGGGCCCTCCCCGGTCAGCAGCATCTGGAGCTGTTTCTCTAGCAGACAGTAAAGAACTCGATTATATCCAGTTAACTGTGCTCTAAACTGATTATGCATGTGCTGGGCTAACGGATTACATTAGCAAGAGGAAAAATAACATGCAATCAATCTCCATTTACCACAGGCCACACCAGGGCCTACAGAAAAGCTGACTCTCGAACCACCTCCGATCCCCACCCCAAAGCCCAGGACTGACAACAAGACCCTGTGCTAGGGACCCCTCGGTGGCGAGAGAAGTTTATCTCAGTCACATCGCGGGGCAGAAAGGCCTTGAGGCGGGCTCTGAAATGGTAAGGTTCCAGGTCACATCTGGGAGTGGGTGGGAGAGCTCCCCGCCCCCAACGGCAAAGTCACAGGGACATTTGTTACCCAAGCTAATGAGACCAGACTAACGACCTTCGGCTCCTGACCCAGGGAATTCTGTCCTGAATGTGGGTGGAGGTCACCCCTGGCGGGTGCCAGCCATCCACACTGCCTGGGCACCTCTCCTCCGAGAGCTGGTCCCCACATCCCACCCTGCATTCCCACATCTTCACTTCTGCAACGCTGCCTTTTCTGAGCAGGAGATTCCTGCATCTTTACTAAGGAAAAGAGATGAGAGAACTGCGGCAGGGGAGGATGAGCATCCAGGGCTAGCTGAGCAAAGCACAAAGGGTGACGCTCGAGTCGCTCCCTCACGTCCGCCCTGAACACCACCTCTACCCGATTCTCAAGATGCGCCCAGAGGACAAGGAGTGGGGACCAGCAAGAGATGCAGTCAGCGAATCCCCCACGTTCCAGGCCCTTTGGAAGGACGCAAACCCAAGGCTGCTCTTACTGGAGGCCGCAGTGTGGACAGTTAATGACCACCCCACATATTCTATAACCTAAAAGGCAATGTTTCTCCTCGGATGGAAGAGCAGCTTCATGCCTCCTCTAAAGGACCGCATTCAAAGCTGCATACGAACTTCCAGGGCCGCACCAAGTCCTTCGTACTAATGTTTGCTCAGTTGGGTCATTTAGAAACTCTTTTTTTTCCCATGGGTATCTCCATCATGTTTTCGCGACCACACCGGCACCACCCTGTGGCCAGTGAGAACCTCCAACTTAAACTGATGGCCAGGAGCTCTCTTTCCAAGGGTAGCACTCAGGAAAGCCAACCAGTGAGGGTCCAGCTCACGGAGAACAGGGCGGGCTTGGCTGTCTGGTGTCTAGACCCTCCCCTCCACACCGCTTGAGCCCATTCATGCCTGAGTCAGCAGTCAATTCCAGAACATTCTATCCCCACCACCTTGTGCCTGCTTTCTCCTCCTTTCCCGAAAATGGCTCCTCATCCATGCAACACAGGCCTCTAGATAAGCTGAGAATGAGCAACTGCAAAATGAATCGCACTTATCAATCTCAGCAGAGGCTGATGCGGGGACAGGATCAGGGTGTTCCTTATTTGGAGTCTCCATTTAAAATCACTGTAAGCAGAGAGGGGATTCAAGGAGCTCAGGGTGAGGGGCAACCTGGCCCACAGATGTGGGAATCGGTGTGAATGAAAGAGGAGAGGCTGATAACAAGAGGGAGGGAAACAGAGAGATAGGGAGAGGGTGTGGAAGGGACGTGGAGGGAGGCTGGGCAGATTTATGGCGATTTGTACCTGATTGTTCATACTAAAGCCATTATGGGATGATTAGAGAAAAAGGTGAGGCTTTAAGTCCAGTGAAAATCAATAGAAACGTCTGGAGCAATTCTGCCGTGCAAGTGAAAGGACTATTACAGTATCCGAGCCCCTCCTCCTTGTTACCATCTATGGAGTGAGGGGAAGAAGAAAGGGGGCAGGGAAGGGTGAGGAAGGAGGGGTCTGAAGGAATGAGAGGTGGAGAGGACTTAGGAGGAGGAGGAAGGCAGAAGCCCAGCAAAAAAAAAAAAAAAAAAGAAAAAGAAAATACGAGGAAGAGAACAGAGGCATAGAACACAGCAAACAGGAAGAAAGAAAAGAGGGGCCCCTCGTTTGACCGTGTTTTTCCCCATAGCACTCACCACCTTCTAGCCTACCATATAATTTATTTACTTTGTCTATCACCCATCCCCCAAGAGAATGGATGCTCTGGGAGGGCAGGGACTTTTTGTCTGCCTTGTGCATGGATGCAGGCTCAGAACAGGGCCTAGGTTATGGGAGGGGTTCAACGCATATCTCTTGAATGAATGAATGAATGAACAAATAAACAAAGCACCCCAGGGGGCATTCAGGGAGCAGAGGCTAAAAACGGGGAAGAGCCAGATGGAAAGGAGAACAGAAAGCCTGCAGGGAGACACAGGAGCAGAACGGGAAAGGGGGAACTAGGGGAATGGCAATGGTGCAATGGTGAGTTAGGAAAGAAGTCCATTCTAAGGAAGGTAGGTAGAACAATGCATAGTGTTGGGCTGCTATAAATACAACTGGCCCCCAAAGGAGGCGCCCCGCAGAGAGGCCCTGAAGTTCCCAGCTGAAGCCCTCCGCCCTGTCACCAGCTCCCCTCCCAATGCCAGGGCACCAGCCAGTCCCTCCAGTTAATGGCACAAAGTGGCCATCTGCCCCCAGCCTTCTGGTCACCCAGGGGATCTGCTCCGCTCCTTCCAGAGACAGTCGGGGCTTACCTTGTACAGCTTCAGGCTGGCCTCGTGCCTGGAGTTGACCGTGTGCAGCCGCAGCTTCTCCAAGCTGTTGGTGTAGTAGTCGCAGGCGTTGCACTTGAGGTGGACGGGGTTGCCGATGGCCACGCACTTGAGCCGCCACTCGTTGGCCTTGCCACCCTCCTTGATGTGGGCCACCAGCTGGTACTTCTGCACGTGCTTATCCGTCTTGCAGTGCAGCTGGAAGTTGGCCTTGAGCTGGGTGTTGTAGCGGCAGAGCTTGCACTGGTACGAGTCCCCCATCACTGCCTTCCACTCCTCCTCCGGAAGGCTGCGCTCCACGTTCATGTGCAGCCCCAGCAGGTCCAGGGTGTCCGTGGTGAACTTGTTGCAGACGGCGCACTGGAAGAGCTTGAGCGACGGGTCGTTGGTCTGGATGAAGCTCTCGCCCAGGTTCATCAGCTCCTCTGACACCAGCTGCCCGCCCCCAAGCCGCATGTCTAGGGGGATTTCACCGCCCACTGCGGGAAAAGAGAAGGGAGAGAATCAGAGGCCAGGCTCACAGTATTCCTACCTGAGGCACTGCCCACCCTCCACCATGCCTGACCCAGGTTCCAGCAGAAAAAAGATCACATTTCAAGCATCACAAGGTGCTATCCACTGCGAAAATTTACAACAAAAATCAGCTTGATGTGGTCAGATCTCTCTCATGGACATTCTGAAATTTGCGGAAGGTTGTGTTGTTATGTTTGTTTTTTTCTTTTGTAAAAGAATGCCTAGAAGAAGGTAGGAACCATATAATCTCTTGAATGTTTGAATTCAGCTCCTCACTCAGATCCAAGACAGACATAAAAGCATCACTCACTGGACGTAGGAGAATCTGAGGCTTCAGACCCCAAACTGAATCATAGCTGTGTTCTAAGACCCCCAAGCCTTCACGGCAAATCAGAATTGGGCTGAGCAGCAGCGCTGCCTACCAGAACTTTTTGTGAAGATGGAAACTCTGAGCATCTGGACTGTCCAACATGAAAGTCACTAGTCACACGTGGCTATGGGACACCTGACATGTGGCTAGGATAGAGCTAGGGAGCTGCATTTTTCATTTTTACTTCATTTACAGTTAGGTCAGTGGCTACTGCAGTGGACAGCATGGCTCTAAATCTGAGATTTCCAGAATGATCTCCTTATTCCTCACCAGAGATACCTGTCAGAGGCGATGGCTCCTCCCACATCTCCCCAAGAGTACAATCATTTCCTGTCCATGAGCCCCCACACGGCGCGGAAGGTAAGTCTACTCTGGGACCTGTCACGTTCCCCTCTGGCATTATCTCAGCCATTCAATACAGGTGCAGCCTCTTCAGGACAAGGATCCAATCTTCTCCTTGCTGAACCTCTAGAGGGTACCCAGCCCTCCGCACAGGGGTCCAAACATCTGCCATGCCAGCCTGGGTATAGCGCAACCAAAATGTTACAGGTTTGCCAAGTTGGGTGGAGATGAGCAGTGAAACGCAAAGGTCAGCTCACAGCCCTGGAAAAAACGGGGTCTGTGACGGCTCTGCTCCTCCCTCTCCAGCCCGGCTCTTTCGCAGTCCGTCTTGGCCCTGCATAAACCGAGGGCCAGCTCTTACTCGCCGGCGCTAAGTTAATACCGTGAGCTCTTATTTCTGTCATGAGAAAAGCTTGGAAAGAGCAGCCTTCCCTCCATTACCTAGAAGCCTACAGTCGAGCAGAATGCCGAGCGTCGGCTTCTATTTTTTGCTTCTCCCCTAAACACACACGCGCGAGCTGTCTCCCTGTGCCACTCCCCAACTGATATTTAAACCTGACCTTTCACATGTGGCTGGGCTGAAGGTCTTTTGTTTTTGATGACTGATTCGAATCCAACTTAGTAGCTAATCAAAGAGAAGATGTTACTATTAAAAAAATTTTTTTTTTCTTATTTCTGCTGTATGAGGTACTCTGAGTGAGCAGCTCAGTCCAGGCTCAACTGAGCAGAGTGGCAGGATTTGAAGCCTGAGGACAGTCTAGCAAGCCACAGAAATATTTTGCATACACGTGCCAGAAGACTCTGGAAGCTTTCTGCCTGTCTTCTTTCTTGCCATCTCCCCTGGTGAGAGAAGCCATAGCTATGACATTCTTCTTAGGACAAGAGAAAAAAAGAGATGGGGGAAAAAAAGCCTAAAAGCTCCATCCCTTAATAGGGATGCAGGCCAGGCAGCAACCACAAAACACATTCGATGTTCAGTGAAAGCAGAAACTGCCCAGAGGGTAAGACAAGGAGCAAACATATATTTGTTTCTGATGCCGACCACCTGAAGCATCAAATCTTCTTCAGTTTTAAAATTTAACCTCAACACATCAATACCGCTCCAAAGAGAAATTCAGCTGTCACTTGCTGGGTGCCTGAGTGAAAGTGCGAAGTTCTCGGAACACACAAACGAAATAAGTCCCTGTTGCCATCTCAAGCGCTTAAAATGAAATGCAAATCCAAGACAGAATCAGAGAAGCAGTGAAATGGGGGTGATGGGCAAGCCAAAACTCCCTCTGAGACCTATACCCTGGAGAACCACACACAGGGCTTGGGCTCCCACACATCCACTGGGCTGGAAGGAACAAATTCAGTCCCCAGGAAGTGGAGGAACCTCACCCAGTTCACAGGCAGGTCGGGTAGGGGGAGAGCGCGCACACCGAAAACTTAGCCGGTACCTGCTCCTGAGTCACGCCGGATGGATGGTCTTGGAGAGGACCCCATCTTCCCCCCACATTTAACTTTAAGGCCGGAGACTGACACCTGGGCACAGAGTTCCGCCCTGAGCACATCCTCAGGGAGACACAGGGATTAAAAGACACCTCCGGCAATCAAAAGCAGAATCAGAGGAGTTCTTAAACCTGGTGCAAATGTCCCATGGCCAGCTGGCTACTTAGGAAACACGTAGGTTTCCTTGGCGAGCCACCCATTTCTCCATGCTGTGCTGAACTGTAATCCAGATATCCGCATGTCTGGAAGGATGGTCATCTGGACTCAGGCCTAACATCTCACCTACAGACTGACACAAATTCAAGCAGACCAGACCAATGATGCCGAGCTTTTCCTTGACAAAGTCTAGAACACACACGTCCCCAGGATCGGTGGAGGTTCCATCAAAGGGAGGAAGAGAACACTGACTTAAATGAGCAGGAGTGTAGTTCACAACCACTACTTCCCCCTGCAGAGCCCAGTAATGCCTAATAACGCTCACAGCTTTCTCCTAGCGTGCCTAAGGACCAATCAGCCAGGCTGCACACAGAACTGAAAGCTACGCTCTTTCTATTTGCCTATGCTGCCTTCTGCTGAGGTCCCACGACTGAAACAACGGGTCCAGGTGGACACATTCTATCAGTCCCACAGGCACGCAGGCTTCTGGCGTCAAGTATTTTTGTCACTCGCACCCTCATCTCAACAGCGCTCGTGGCTTCAGGCAGGCACAGGAGGTGTTCAGGGACTCACCTCGATTGCCAAGCAGTGATGCTGGAAATTCAAGGGCCCTCTGTTGACTACCTGGATAAGGTCTTTAGAAGGAAGAGCACTATTCTCTTTAAGAAATAAAGTCTGGATCGCCTATGTATGTGCAGAACTCAAGGATCCATTTCATGTCTTTTGCACCTGCCCTCTGCTCATGATGCACAGTGTCCCGCAGACTCACAGACAGTGGGTGCTAAAAGCAAGCCATTTATCTAGCACTCAATTCAAGCCGCAGTCAGGATTACTGGTTTTCAAGGTAATTAAAAAGTCTTCACTTTGACCCAGTATGAACCCATACATTTCCTGTGTCTTCATTCCACTTACATTATATTTGATTTACTCCCAGACCTGCTTCCCCAAGATTTTAAATCTCCAGGTGAAGAAAACCCCACCCCCCGCAGGCTTTAGAAGCAGGACAGGCTTTGTGAGTACCGATGCCACTCGTAGGTGTGCAACCCCCACGGTCACTCTTCGGACAAACAGAATGACTGATCCCTGTGCATCCGTGATCGACCAGTGGGCAAAACATCTTCAAACTGCGTGGTAAGAAAGGATCAACCACTCAGTGTTCCAAAACGGAGAAGAAGATTAAAGTTGCCAGGATTCAAATTTAAATGCATGGCAGGAAAAACAAATTAGATGCCATGAAATACAACTCATCCGCAGCAATTAGCACTGAAAGACCACACAAATAAAGATGTGCCCACAGGGGAGGTTTAGCCCTCTGCGTGAACCTGAGCCACTCTAGGATAAAGATGCTTGCTCATGCTTTGTTGCCGAGAACGACTTACTCCCATGTCAGTAAGGGGGTCGTGTGTCATCCAGGACGTCACTGCTGGTCTCAAGAGGTTAGCTGGGTCAGGGAACAGAGACCAGGCGTGTGTAGTTGGGGCAGGTGGGGCCCGACCACCACACTGGTGCTCATGAAACTGGTTTGTACATTGGCTTGCTATAGAAGCTCTTCCCTAGAGGTGGTCACGGTTCTTTTTACATGAAGAGTCGTGGCTTCTGGCATCCAAATCCTGTTCTCTTGGTCCCATTCTGGCTCAACGAAGCCAACAGGTAAGACGGTTTTCCAACGTGAAGCCATGTACTCCATGGCAACAAAGGCTCCGTTAACCAGGATCTGATACTAAAATCAGGCTTTCTTTAATGTGCAATTTTAGAACTTACGGTGCCCCCCAGGTCAACCGATTCCCAACTATACTAATCACTAGCAACTCACGCAAGGTAATAAAAAGAACCTGCCTCTTTAAAGCATCAAGAGCCCAGTAGCAACACTGGAGACCTTTGGGAGATGTATCTGGGTGGCTCCTGGTCTGCTCACAACCAGATCTGGCTTATTTAAATAAGTTACACCACAGTTCTCAGATCCTCTTTCAGGCGTGACTGTCCCTACTGAAAACTACAGCAACACTTTCCTGTACATTCAATAATAGTTTGACGGAACCTGAAAGTTGAGAGGAATTGTGGCGATTTTTCTAATCAAGAAAGGGACAGATAAAGGGGAGGATGAGAACAGGAAGGAAAGTTGACCCAGAGCCAAATACTAGAGGAAACACTCAAAACTTCACTACACTTCGGTAGAGCCGGAGGGCACCTGTGTCTCATGTTGAACCCAAACCACTGTCCACGGGCTCAACACAAGAGTTCAGGGGATTCTAGAGAAAAAAAAAAAAAAGATGTGATGACTGGATGCTCGAGCAGAGCGCAGAACGACTCTCAAGAGAGCAAAGATTCACGAAATCCACGGGACTCGAGAGAGTCAGCGGGGACCTTGGCCAGCACGCACGTCCTCCCCGGTCTCACTCCCATGGCTCAGGACAGACACACACGGGGCAGCCTCACCTAGAGCAGGCGTCATGGCGGCCACGGGCCCGGCGGGGTCCAGCTGGAAGCCGCTCATCACGAACGGGGCGTCTGGGGCCGCGCTGTCCACCTTCAGGCTGGGCAGGCTGGCGTTCTGGGCCAGGTAGTACTGGTAGAGCTCGGCCTCGGCAGGGGCGGGCAGGCCGCCCAGGCCCAGGTGGCGGCCGTGCTGGACCTGCGTCATGCTCTGCTGCAGCAGCATCATGTTGTGCATGTGCTTCTCGCTCGTCATGTGGATGCGCAGGTTCCGGGCCACGTTGGTCTCGTAGTCGCACACCTCACACCGCCAGGTGGGCTTGGTCTTTGGTTTGGTGGGCGAGGGGGCCCCGCAAGGGCTGCCCATGTTGGCCGCGGCAGCGGCCGCTGCAGCTGCGGCCGCCGCCGCCCCGGCCGCGTGGCTGAACACCTGCTCCCCCCCGCCATTCTGCAGGGTCTGCATGTTGTTGAGATGCTTGTCGGACTGCATATGGATACTGAGGTTGCCTTTGGTCGTTGTGGAGTAGTTACACACCTCGCAGCGGAAAGGCTTGTAACCGCACGTGTAGCTCTCGCCTCGTGCCAGCCGGGGGTGGGGCTGCCCGCTCTTGCAGTAGGCGCAGGAGCCGCCCGGCTCCGGGTGCTTCTCCTTCATGTGCGCCTCCAGCGTCTGCTGGTACTTGTAGTGCCAGTTGCACTTGGGGCACTTGAGTGTCTTGCACGAGTTGCGAGAATGCATCATGGTCATGTGGCCGCCCAGCGAGCGGGAGGAGCCCAGGACCGTGTCGCATTTGGGGCACTCCACGCCGCTCCCCGAGGGGCACTCCCCCACCCCGAGCTCGCAGAGGGAGCCAGCGTGCTGGTGATGGGGGACGAAGCCCCCCTCGTCCCCCTCTGTGCTTTCATTTGGTTCTGGTGCTGTGGCATTGTCTTTATTGGCACTTTCATCAGCAAAGTCCAGCCTCCTGCCGCCCTCTGCCACGTTGGCCCTGACGCCCTCACTGTTAAAGCTTAAACGATTCCTCCTGTTCGCACCATCAAAGACAACAAAGGAAGAAGCAGAATTAGAACTAGTAGAAGCTGCGCCCCTCGACAGGGTCTGGAGCACATTAGGCATTAAGGGGGAGTTAGAAATGCTTTGGTTTGAGAGAGCAAGGTCCTTTTTGCTGCTACTACCTGCCGCAGCCCCAGACTCCTCGGGGGGCCTGTCCTCCAGCTCGTCATCCAGCTCACTTGGAAAGAGTCCTTTGCAGCCCTCCTCCTCCTCTTCTTCCTCCTCCTCTTCCTCCTCCTCCTCCTCTTCCTCCGCCTCCTCTTCCTCCTCCTCCTCCTCCGCCTCCTCCTCGGCAGGCTCTGCTTTCTCCGAGAAACAGTCCGGATCACCCACTTCTTGCTTCTCTCCTTCTGCTGCCCCAGAGTCCTTGCCCTCTGAGGATTTGGTAGGACTGGAGGCCAGAGGCCCCAGGGGGACTGAGGTAATGGGGGTCTTCAGGACGGAGCTGGTGAGCCCGCCAAGGTTCAGGAGGGTGCTGGGGGTCAGGAGACCCGCCTGGGGCTGCTCGGGGCCGGCGGTGGGGCCGGCGGGGAGAGCCTCATCCCCTTCCATTCGAATGCCACTGAATTTCCCATAAAAACTGTGTCCGGGGCCTATGAGGTTAGCGGTGGAAACTAAAGGGAGTTGAAAGTTTTTGTTTTTTGGTTCCAGAAAGCTTACAAGGGGCTCCTTGTCTTTGCCGATCCCCTGGATGATGGCGGAGACGTTCTTATTGCTAAGAATCTCCCGCTCCTCTTCACTCAGGGTCATTCGATGGTCGTGCACCGCGTGGGTCACAAAGGAGCGGACGTACCCGAAGGAGAGCTTGCACAGGAAACACATCAGGATGGGCTTCCTCTTGCCGTAGAGCACGAAGCCATCGAATTTGGACAGGTCCACGTTGTTGGGAGCATCTTTGGATACGCAGGAGCTTTTGGCAGAGCCGTCGCTGTTCAGGTAATCCTTGTTGCTTCTGTGCCGCACGTCGAACACGCGGAAGCTGTGCAGGACGGGGCTGAGCCCCGCCAGGGCTGAGGTATTCGGGAAAGCCTGGTCTGGGCCCTCAAACCACTTCCCGAAGGATGAGGCTATGTGGAAAGTGTTGATGATCTGGGGGTAGACGGGTGCCGCACAGGAAGGGTCCCCTTGCTTGCCCCCCGAGGCGGCGGCAGCGGAGGGGAGAGAGTTCAGGAAGAGCGACGGGAGAGGCCCGCCGCCGCCGCCGCCGCCCTGGGTCAGCTGGCTCAGACTCTCGACGATGTACGCCGAGCCGTCCGGCTGGAACACGATCTCCCCGGCCAGGTTCTCCACGTCGCTCTCCTCGTCCCCCTCCTCGCTGCTGTCGCTGCCGCTCTCCTCCCGCGGGGGCGGCGGCGGGGGGCGGGCGCCGGGGCAGTGGTGCTCCATGTAGGTCTGCAGGCTGGCGAAGGAGGCCGAGCACTCGTTGCAGCTGACCTCCTTGCCGGCGGCGGCGGCGGCTGCGGGCTCGGCGGCGGGCCCGGCCGGGGCGGTGCTCTCCGCGAGGCGCTCATTGAAGGGGGCCCTCAGGCCATCCAGGGGCCCGTGGCTCTCGCTTGTGGGCTGCTCCATGCTACTGGGTTTGTCGGGGAGGTGGGTGCTGTTGAGTTCAGTCCATTGCTGGTGCTGAGGGATACCGCACCCATTGTCCTTCCCCGAGACGACGGGCGAGTCACAGCCTTCCATGGTAAGGCCTGCGTGGAGCTTTCATTGCACCCAGTACGGATCGGACCTGAAGGGCGGAGGCAAGGGGGAGAGGAGGGAGAGAAGGGGGAAGAGAGAGAGAAAGGAAAGAGGTTAGGAGGGCCGAGGCTAAGGTCCTGCACAGAGCACTCTGCCCTGGCAGGCTTCTGTCTTCCACACCCACAACAGAGATGGTGGGGCAGCAGGGACCCCCAGCCCGTCGCCCCACCCCGTCCAGGCTTAGCAGGCGGGCGGTGCCCCTGGGTGTCACAGGATGGGGGGGGGGGGTGGTCGGGGAAAGGGGCGTCAGGAGAAGCCCTTTCTGTCCTCAGACTGTCAGCTGCTGCAACCCTGGAGACCAGTTTGAATTTGAGATCTTTGCAAGCACAGCGTTAAGGAGTCAGGGCCCAGCGATCAGGCAGGGGTCAGGAGGCGGCTTGTTTTCAATTTGCCGGGACACAGGACCACATACAGATGGCAACACAAAGCCACCCCTGTTGCCCACACTGTCTGTGGGCCAGGAGAACACCTGGGACAGACAGACAGACAGGAGAAAGACAACTCTGCAGCCCTAGAGAAACGATGATGAACCTGGGCGGGGACATGCCATTTGATTTAGAAGCGAAGTTGTGCCCTTGCTCTTAATGACCACATTTTTAGTTTGAGAAATTCACAAAGTGTTTGAGGGCGGCAGGGGTCAAGGGCAAGTGTGCGGGCCTGGGCAAGCTCTGTGAAGCCCCTCAAAGGCCCCATGGCTGCAGTCACCCTGCCCCAGTCTTGAAAACACTGTTTCATTTTACAAGTAGTAAAACTGAGGCCCTAGATCTAAGAAATGACTCCAGTGCCGCTGGGACACTAAGAAAGGCGGCGTTCTCAATTCCCACCTCCTCCCCGCAGCCCACAGAACACATCTGCCTGTGACTCAGCTGGCTTCAGACTCAAAATACGGAGGTGCAAAACATGCGCGTGATGTTTCTAGGAAGATCCACCCAGACTCTCAGTGGGCTGAGTCCACCGCCAGCAGGGAGGATCTCGCCCTGCCTGGATGGCATGCGTTCAGCACTGACTGGGTGGGTTCTGCTGTCAAGGATCTCACAGCGAGCTGAGATGGCAGCTGGGCTCCGCCAGCCCCAGTTCCACACCTGCCTCTTACTTATTAGTCGTTACCCAAGCAGCTGTCCTTCAGCCCTGGGGCTTTTCCGTTTCCGACTCCAAAGTGCCACTGAGCTCAATCTGCCCTCTGAGACCTCATGTCCCTGGGGAGGGAGACATTAGATCGCTTGCCTCTGCTCTGCTCCTGTGGCAACAACATCACAGGAGCGTTTCTTCTGTCTGGCCCCGCTCCTACAGGCAACTCAGCGCCTCGCAAGGTTTTCAAAGTGCTCGCTGTGAATCCCAGGCCACCCTCCCTGCCACGCCTCCTTCCTGGAGAACACTTGGCTGCTTCTCCACCCACCATCTCATTCACACACAGTGGATGAAGGTTTTGGCTGAGTTTGTTCCCCCCAACCCCCATCTCCATCTTCCCATTCTTTTTTTCATTGCTTGATTCTCGACTGCACAGTGAGCCAATAGCTCCCTCTCGGGAAAAGATGGGGAAAGCAGGTTTACCAGAAGTTTCAGGAGAAACTTTTTGGAAGAACATGTCATATTTTATTTGTTAACACACAAGCACGTGCGTGTACACACACCAGCTCTTAGCTTATAACCTCAAATTCCATTACAACAAAGTTTCATGTGCCTTAGGAAAGAAATATTGCTTTTAAACAAACACAACTACACTAAACCAAACCAAACAGCAAATGTGATGAGACATCCTCACAAGGCTCAGTTGGGATACAGGTGAGAATCCAGGGTGGCTCTTCCCTCAGGATGCGTGTGATTGGCTGGATGATATCTGATTGACAGCTTGGGCCAAAAAGGTTGGCAGGCCTGAAGAGGCGGGAGGGTTAACAGCCCGATTGTAAAATCAATGTCATAAATGCTTGGTAAGTTACAGGAACATGCGGGAAGGGGAGGCCACGATTGATAAAGGAGAACAGCTTTGATGCTTCACCAGGGACTTGTGTATTGACAGCAAAGCCAATCTCTTCTCCAGCCTGGACTGGGCTGAGAAACCTACAAAGCGTTTACCAATTAATTGGTGGGCTTTTCTTGCTCTGCTCTCTTCCTCCTCCTCCACAAATCATCTGGTTAAGGGACTCGGACTTTTAAAAAGTCACTCCACTTTATTTTCTATTCCTCAGCAAAAGATGTCAAGAAAAGATGACCTTGTGGGCAAAGACAGATATCCTGTGGCAGCAGGTGACACTTGCCCCATGAGGGGGCACACGTAGGGGACCCCTCATTCGCAAGGGGGCAACAGCCCACTGAGATGCTGGTGGGAAAGACAGAGCCCGCTCGGGATCCCAAGCACCTGCTCTGGGCTTCCTGTCAGTGCCTGCTGGCCAGGGTAAGCAGGCGGCTCTTGCCACCTTGCTAAGCCAAGTGTGGTTCGGGGCCAAAGAGCCTGTCTTTGCCAGGGAACCTGTGAAAAATGCAGGCTCTCAGCCCTACCCCAGATGAGACTCTGCATTTTTAATGCTGTCCCCATGGGCTGTGCACTACTGAAGCTTGAGTGAGACACTCTGCTTCATGACAGATTGCTGCTGCTCTGCGCTTGGAGCCTGTGCTGCCAGGTAGCCAGGCTGGGTCAGCCCTGGGCTCACTCACCAGTCCCTGGGAGGTGCGGGGATGGGGGGCCAGAAGGGGACCAGAGCACAGAGATGCAGGAATCTCTTAACGCTGCCCCAGCTTTGAGCCCCGGGGTCTCAGGCCCTCTCCCACCCGGCCAGCAGTTCCTTTCGCTCTGTTTATCAGCCAGTCAATAAGAAAAAGGTAGTTCTTACTTAAGGAGGCAGAAGTCAACTCGAGGTCGATCAGCACTCTGTCTGTAAACATGGTTTCCCGTAAAATCAATGATCTTCAGTTATAGAGGGCAGCCTGCGAACCCAGCAGGTCCCCCTGCTCTTACAGGCAGCCCCCACCCCGGCTCTGCACCCCTTCCTCATCCTTTGGTATGGCTGGGACTGGCTCACACACCATAAACCCTCACCCCTTCTGGCTGCCTGCTCCTCTCCAGCCATTTGCACCCTCGAATCCCCTTTAAACACAAGACCACCAGTGTTGGACTCCACATGGGTTGTTTTTTTTTCTTGGTGGTGGTGGTTTTAAGAATTCAGTTAGATTTCAACAGAGCACATCTCTTCAGTAAGAGTTAATGGGAGTGGCCTAGCACTCTCTCTGCTAAGCGCCTTCCTTTGCCATTTGAGAAGTCCTCTTGGGGAGAAAAGTTCCAACATTTTCATCAGGAACCCCTCCCCCATTCTTGTTCCTCTCACAGGTTACAGTTTCCTTAAACCTACCTGTAAAACCCCTGCATTTTTCCCAGTCTCAGTCTTTTATTTTTCAAAGACGGTTAAAAAATGGTAAGACTCCACCCTGTTATCCCGGGGGCCCCCCATTAACAAAGTCATCCATCTCCCTCTTTCAGCTGAGAAGACGTGATGTGACAGCTTTATCACTCTCCCTGAAGGAGGCAGGCCAGGGCTCCATGCAACAGTTACAGGGAAGCTGGTGAAGTTACAGGGGGTGCAGCTATGAGGAAGGGGAGGGGGCTCTGCTGTTGCTCCAGCTCCTGGAGAATTAAACACCAACAGTCGCACTGTGTAATTTTAAATTGTTAATTAGCACAGGGTTAATTAGGCGGTCCTTTCACAAGAGGCTGTCTGGCAGAAAACCAAGAAAAGAAACAAAGGGGGGAAGAAAAGAAAAACAGAGAGAGAGAGTAGAGATGGGGAGAAACTGTTGCCTCCATGAGTAATGCATGCAGCATCACCAGAGAGAAGTGAATGGGCGGGCTCCTGGGGGTTCCCTGCTCTGCTGGAGGGGGACATCAGTGAACACCACTTTCCTGAAGGCGATTTGGCAGTGGGTGTCAAAAACCTCAAAAATGAATTGCTTTGACTCAGCAATTCCCCCGTTCCAGGAAACAATCCAAGATACTCACAGAGATAGAAGATTATTCATCACAATGTTTCTAACAGGAAGAAAAAGATGGCAATAATCTGGAGAAGCAAGGTATTTTCTAAATTACAGTGCATAGCATTCCATAGGATGTTATAAAATATCACTTTTAAAAGAAATTATGTACAGGGGTGGGTGGGAAATGATCACACAGGATGCTGAGTGAACAAAGCCTATATAGGTTCTGCATGTGGAAATCCATGAGATTTCTGTCAAACAATTTTACAGAGGTTATTGCTAGGGGATGAGGTTACAGGCGACTTCATGTCCTACTCTGCGCCTTTTTCCCCCAAAGCTTTTTCAAAATGAAAACCATCTGAAGGGAAGCCATCACTTCTTGAGTGTGGCATCATGGTAAGGCCTGTGGATCCAACACCACCTGGATGCTTATAACATTCCATAAGATGGGGGCTGTTTTTAGCCCCATTTTGAGGCTGGGAAAACTGAGGTTGCTTGACCTAAAAGACAAATGACATAATGTTTGTCAAATAACAGATGAAAGCCTAAATGACAAAACCATAATCTGGCTGTAGAGTCTGTGGTCTTAGGCATTCTGCTGTGTTTTCTTTTTTTTTTTTTTTAAGTTATTTCTCCCTTTTTTTCCTTTTTGCCCTACCATGTGGCATTTGGAATCTGAGTTCCCCATCCAGGGATCTATCCTGTACCCCTTGCATGTACTCCCAATGGAGTACAAAGCTTAACCACTGCTGAAGTCCCATCTTCTCTGTTTTACTTAAATGTCTGTTTCTCAAAGAGAACTTCAGCACATCTGACAGTCGCATTCAATCTTTAGGTACCAGGGTCTGTTCCAAGATCATGGGCTATCAGGATGACTGTGTAAAGGAACCCTACCAGTTCACAGATACATTTCTTCCTCTTTTTTTTTTTTTTTTTTCAACTTGGGAGTGATAGAGGAGATGAGAGTTCAAAATGCTCTCTCTTACTTGGATATCTTCACACAGGAAAGAAGGAATAAGAGGCCCATTATCTTGACTTCTTTCAAGGAAAAAAAAAAAAAAAAAGGCAGTTCCAGAAACTATAGATCAAAAAATGTATTCATCCATTAACTCAGCATTTACTGTCCACCTATTATGTGTCAGATGCTCAGAGAATCAACAATAGGAATCAGCTTACATTCTTGTGGGGAAAGACTGCAAACAAATAAATATAATGTTAAATGGCAAAAAAGCACTCAGAAGTAATATAAAACAAGAGAAAGGGGAGGAAGATGTGTATCGTCATTTTGGATAAAGTGTGTGTGTGTGTGTGTGTGTATGTGTGTGTGTGTGTGTATATATATATATATATATATATATATGATTTAAAAGGATGTGTTATAGACTATATACTGCAAGTTCCTCACAGTTTTAGAATAGAGTCGACAATTGTTGAATAGCATCTCGGGGAGGAAAGGTCCTGAGGACTCAGCAATTAGCTGTAGGTTCAGTAAGAAAATTCACATAAAATAAACTGGAAAATAGCTTCACTTAGACTCAACGATCTGAGAAAAGCAGTAGAGGGTCCTTTTTGATTTTAATAACATATCCTAAAGTGTATCATTCACAGTTTTAGAATAGAGTCGACAATTGTTGAATAGCATCTCGGGGAGGAAAGGTCCTGAGGACTCAGCAATTAGCTGTAGGTTCAGTAAGAAAATTCACATAAAATAAACTGGAAAATAGCTTCACTTAGACTCAACGATCTGAGAAAAGCAGTAGAGGGTCCTTTTTGATTTTAATAACATATCCTAAAGTGTATCATTTCTGTGTATCTAGGGGACCAAATGTCTTTCAGATAATAAAGTCTGCCCGCTCTTATAGCTGGAAGATGTTATTACCTAAAGTACCCACTCAAAGGTCAATGTGTCTGGGGACATGCCTTAAAGTCCTGCCTTATCCCTGGTTCCCTTCACTTAAATCAACAACTTTAGGGGTGGATGAGACCAAGCACATACCTCAGTTGAGGGGACTAACATGCTAAATGGTGGAATCAAGACTTTTTTTAAAAAAATCTCGGTAAGTTGGAACAACAGGCTGAAACAAACAAGATGAAATTTTGAAAGGAGAAATAGGAAGCCTTGTATTTAAGTTCAAGCAAGCAGTAAAACCAACAGGGAATTAGAGACTTGGATTAACAGGAGCTCATGCAAAAAACAAAAAACAAAAAAACATACCTGGAGGTGTTCCTTCACTACAAATTCAGAGGCAGCATAGAGCTGACACAATGGCCAAAGATGTAGATGTGGCCTCTGGGCTACAGGGGTGCCTCTGTCTGTTCCAACTGAGCAGAACCACAGCCCTCTCGTTTTCTCTGCATGACGAGTGTTATGAGCCATGTGGGGCAATCTGGTAACAGGTGTACTGGCTAACGAATGGCTGACCATGATCAGCTCAAGAGCAAAAAAAAAAAAAAAAATCAAGGTTCCCATTGCAGGGCAAGACAACCACCTTCAACCATGCGAAGCCCTGCCTGCCACATACGATGGGGATTAGTTCCACATCTCCTACTGAGCTTTAGGGTTTAACTAGGAGTAAATGAGGGGCAATTTATTTAAAAAATAGAGTTCAATTCAATATAAACAAAAGTCTTTCTCTGGATTAATTAGAGTTCCCAAGTGGAATGCTGACCCTGGTTTCATGTGTGGAGAAGGGCATTTTGCTATGGCCAGGAGGTTCCACATCAGGCCACCTCTTGAGTCGTTTGAAAGGTGAAGATTCTATTCATTCCTGGTGACCCACTGGGTTATTCAGCCAGCTTTATCAGCTTTAACCTCCTCCTCTGTGATCCCACAGTTTTGCATATGGTGACACATTGCAATTCTAGAGTTATCACACTGCTGTAATGATGTGTTGACTTGTCTATTTCTGCCATGAGGCCATGAGCAGTTGGAGAGCAAGATCCATGTCTCATTCATCTCTGTATCTTTCACATCCACAATGTAACAGGTGCTTAAAAAAACCACAGGGAAAATTAACATATTTGGAGAAATGATAACACTTTGAGAGAGGAAAAAAATCAATGATCCCTGGACACATTCCTTCTTTTCCTCTAAACTGAAGAAATGACTGGTGCAACCCTTCTCCTCTGAATGGAAGCAGGTCTCCTTGGAGAGCCGGCCAATCTGGGGGCTGGGGCAGGGAGAGTGCAAGATGAGTGTGGAGCACCTTTCTGAGCCAGGACATAAGGAAGTGCTCTAGGAATGAAAGAAGAGTGTGTCCAAAGGCCCAGGAGCATCTGCAGGGGCTCTCACTGCCCGAGCCTGGGACAATTTCAGCAAGAAAGTTACATGAGAGTAAAGGATTACAACCCAATATATAAAATTAGAATCCATGATTCCATACTTTGATGACTGTTTCTTTTTTAATGTGGCAGAAGGCAGAGTTCTTGCTTAGGGTGGAAATCCCACTAATACAGAGGGAATGATAAAGTTGGAACAATACCATCTGGTAACCATCATCACAGTAATAACCCATTCAGCAAAGAATCAATGAATACTAAATGCAGTGGGTGAAAGTCTGAGTAGTTACAGAACATTTACAGTATCAAAGAATCTCCCCACAAGACACTCACTAATTGCAGAAGAAAAAAACAGTGACTTTACACTGGAGAAGCCTGGCAGCACCACCTCCCTTCATCACATGGTCGAAGTGAGGATCACCAGGAATGAGAAGAGTAGCCATCCTGTGCCTCCTGAGAGGATGCACTAAGAAGAACATGACATCTCTTCCGTGACATGCCTGCCAAAAATGCAAAACCCAAGTCTAGTCACAAGAGAACAGCAGGCAAATCCAAACTAGGGACAGTCTAATGGGCTAGGCTCTTCAGAAATTTCAGTGTCAGGAGGCAGAAAGACACACTTTCAGATTGAAGAGTTAGAGTAAAGAGACGTGACCAATGAACAGAACACAGAATCTGGACTTTTCCCAAATAAAGGGCACAGCTGGGACAACTTGCAAAATCTGATTAAGGTCTGTAGATTGGGAAATAGTGGTAGATGAATGTTAGTTACTAATTTTGATAACTGCAGTGTGGTTATATAAAAGAGTATCTTTGTTTTTAAGAAATAGGCACAGGTCCATTTAGAGGTAAAGGGGTATGCTGTCTCCATTTTCAAACTGCTTAGAAAATACATGTGTGAGAGCGTGTCTCTGTGCAAACATGCATGACGACAAACACACAGATAGGAGGGAGAAAATGCTATTAATAACATGGGAGAGGACAGGATGAAATATATGTGAGAATTCTCTACTCTATCCTTGTAACTTTCTTGTACATCCAAAATTACATTAAATAAAAAAAAAATGTCCAGTGTGGGAACTCTATGTGCTGAATCTCCCAAAATACCGATAAACAGCCAACCCAGCCTGATCATCCACCCTTATCTTCATTTGAAATCCATTCCTGGCACAGCTTAAAGACAGGAGGGAGGCTTCGACGGGGAGATGCAGACAGACAAAACTGGTCTTCCCTTTCTTCAGCCAAAAGGTTCTAGATAGAACTCCCTGGTTGGAGACGACAAATGGCCATTCCAATTCAGGCAGGATTTCAAGTAACACTTGCTGAAACCTATTTACTGTGGCATCCTGATTCAAGGCAGATTTCCCTAACCTGGTGAAGAGCAATTCTAAATATAATGGCAAGGATAGCCACCACGGAAAGCAAGAAATCCAGCAACCTACAGAGAGTGGGCACTGCTTACCGTAGACTAAAACAAATTAGCAAAATACACAATGATGAATAAACTATCCCCACGGTCTAAGGGGAAAAAAGAGAGAGAGAGAGCCAAGCGTAACCTAGGTTTGGAGGTAAGTAGAAACTTCATTCAAGGGGCAAAGAAATAATACCCTCAACGGTTTAGCCTGGAATCCACTGAAGAATCATACCCAATTCCACTCTGTGCTTTACACAACAACGGTATTTGTATATTGCTGCTGCGTGTAAGTCAGTAAGTGTTACACCATAAATAGGCGCGATTCCAACTTCTCGGTAGCTACTTCCCTGTAGCCTTGAGAATCATTCCGTAACTCTGGCGAGATCAGGGAACACACACGTGCTGGAACAGGTCTCCTGTGCTGCAGGAGGACCACTGCCCGGAAGGCCCAGAGAATCGTCCAGGCCCTGGGCTTCACGTTTGCTAATAACTGCATCTGTGCTCTTTCCAGCGTGAACATAAATCAGCCTAGAAGTGAAAACTGCTAGCTCAGTCCATTCTGCAGGGAATCCACAACTACCGCGATATTCTGGCTCTGACCGAGCCACGCAGGGGAGGAGGAGAGAGTCCCGAGATCCCCAGCAGAGCCAGGTCTAATAGGCCAGGCTGTGGGTGTCAGGAGAGAGGAGCTGGTATTTACTGGAACAGATTCGTTACTATGTATGCAGACACACCCAAAGTTCAAAAACGACCAAACCCATAATACTGTAATGAAAAGTGAAACCACTCAGTTTTGACTGATTCTGTGTTTTTCTTTAAAAAAAAAAAGGGGGGGGGCGGGCAGAATTCGGGGCATTTTAACCAGCTATATGAATATTTGTATCCAACACTGAGGTACTTCCTTTAGGGTCTACCCTGAGACCTCTCCCCCATATCCTGAGAACAACGGGCCAGTATCCTTTGTCCATCACTGGCCTGAGTGGTTCTTTCCTGACCTGAATTTATTTACCATAATGCATGGATCTCCCTCCCAGATGTGAAGCAGCCCCTCCTTCCAGCAAACGCAGTCCCTTGAACTTTCCACTCGGATCATCTGCCCCTCCTACCGGCAAGTAGGTACCTCTTCCCCTCCATCCTCGCCCAACCTCCAGTGCTTTCTCTGCAAACTGGATGCCTTCCCCACTAAGTGTGAACAACTACTTCCGTGTCTTCTGTGCCAGCACCCAAAACTTTTCAACTCCAATTTCCTAAAAATCCATCTCGAAAGATCCCATTTCTGATCTCTCCGTTTCTCCTATTGGGCTGTGGAGCAAAAGTTAGGAAATGATGCAAAATGTACCATCTGGACCGTTAAGAGTTTCAATCTGGCATTTCGTGATGTTAAGACTTATTTTAAATAATGTCTTCTGACTAAAGCAGTATGAACACGCTATTTTTAAAAACTCGGGGTATCTGTAGAAAAACTCAGTATCTGAAATAAAAACCACCTACAATATTACTGGCCAGAGAGCCACTGGGAGGTACGAAGTTTTTAGGTTTTTTCCTTCTTCATGTTTACAGTTATAGATCTTTACCAACCTCAGATCACACCGCTCCTTAAGTGGACTGCCCCTTTAACTTAATTTAGGCATTGAAGTGTTCCCAGGACATGAAATAGTCTTCATAGGTTAGAATTAATGGCTACATTGCATCTTACGGACACAGCATAATTCATAATTACTGGACATTTAAGCAATCCTTAATATTTTGCTGCTTACGCTGCACAGCAATAAACTCTTCACATATTTTTCTGCATATATAATAACAAAATAATAAAAAGAAGCAGTGGCTCAATTATTACCCACTTAGTAGGGCCAAGCACGGTTCTAGGAACTTTTTAAGGAGATATTATTTCCTTCAATTCTTTCAACAGCCCATTTTACAGATGAGGAAATTGAGGCCTAGAGAGTTAAATGTTAATACCTTATACAAGTCACATTACTACCAAAGTCAACCTTTGAAACCATAAGTCGTCCTTCCTACTTTAAAACCTAGGCTTTCACCCATAACATTCCATCTCTATTTCCGTGGGACATATTTCTGGAAGTGCAACTGCTGGCTCAAAAGCTAGGAATATTTCAGGCTGCCTGGCATAGGCCAAGCGGCCCTCTAGGAAAGCCTTTCCAACATATGCTCACTGGCACAAGGGCCCCAATTTTCCTGCACCTGCATCAATAGTGGGTATTATTTTGCTTAAAAAAAAAAAAGTTGTCAATTTGGCAGGCAAGAAATGGCATTTCATTCTCACTTCCATTTTTTGCCAGTAAGAGAGAACCCATCTGCAGATACTTACTGGATATTTCTTTTGTAAATTGCCTGTTATTTCTATGGCAGGGGTGTATTGTCCTTTCCACGATGATTACTAAGAGGGCTTCATAGGGTTTTGCTGGCCAATCCCCCTCCCACTTGCCAGGCTACCACATTCCACTCCCACGTAAGCTTCTGAACAGGAACCTGACTGTTCACATCCTCAGGCACGTGACGCTGCTCTGTCCTTCCCTCAGGGCTCAGCTCCTTTCAACAAGTGGACTGCGTCCACGGCCTCACTTTGCCATCACCGATCGTCTAATGCCAGGTGATTCCAGCAGCTCTCCGTGCCTACAGAGAGCTAGACTGCCTCGCATTAACTGTTCTCAAGCTTTGCTGCACTGCAGGCCCAACCGTAGACCCGAGTGAAGATACACACCGAGGCCAGCCCACCCCCCACCCCAGAACACAGGCTCAGGCTCTCTGGAGGGGGTGCCAGACAGTTTCTGTGGGAAGGGGTGTTAGAAGGCCCATGTCTCCAGGGGCACCAATGCCCTTCTCAGGGGAGCCAACGGCTCCTCTTTTCCTTGCATCTTCTTCCATCTCCCCTGCATTCAGAACTGCTGACTGTCCCCTTGCAATTTTTTCCCCGCCTCGCTTCTCTGACATGGCTTTCCGGCTTTCTTCCTACCTCTCTAACCATATGTGGGTGCACTTTTCCAGTTACTTAATAAAATGCCCTACTATGTTAATCCCCAGCAACCTCTCCTCTCTGTTCTACAGAATTAACCAGCATCGTACTTCACCACCTCCCTTGGTTCTCTGCTCTTATCTCTGTATATCAACTACCTTAACTGCTTCTGTGGTTTCAATTACTGAAATTATGAGTTGACTCCCAAAGCAAAAATCTCCATTCCTGACTTATCACCTGAATGTGCATCTCATACTTTCAGTAGACCACAAGATGTCTGTAAGCAGCTGGCCTTCCATCACGCCACACTTGGCGTGGCTTGACATGTCCAAGCGGTACTGCCCCTTGCCGACTGCCCTGGGCTCTCTGGATGGAACTCTTGGTACCATCTTTGATTCCAGAAAACAGAAAGGAAAGATCACCCTAGTCTTCTTGCTGTCATCTTCACCCAGTGCCTTTCCCATGCAAAAGACAGTTGCCAAAATATTCAAACAGATGCTCCCCAGACTGGTTTTAACACACTCTAAAAGCGACCCCACACTACGAATCAGTCACCTCGCACTTCTCCGGCAGCAGAGTCTCAACCCCATCAACACATTCTTGCCTCCGTTTCTGCAGCCCCACAGCCTGTGGATGGCCTCTTTCTTCCCCAACATTCATCCAAACCTTGGACGTCCCTTAAAAAGCACAAGCTCCAGTTTCACAGAGGCAATAAAACTCCCCTCCTATCATTCAAACCGCAGTCACAAATTTCAAAGATGCATGCTCCTTGGCAGAAAAGCTATGACAAACCTAGACAGCGTAATAAAAAGCAGAGACATAACTTTGCGGACAAAGGTTCACATAGTCAAAGCTATGGTTTTTCCTGATAGTCATCAATGGATGTGAGAGTCAGACCATAAAGATGGCTGAGCACCAAAGAACTGATGCTTTCAAACTCACTGGAGAGTCCCCTGGACAGTAAGAAGATTAAGCCAATCAATCTTAAAGGAAATTAACCCAGAATATCCACTGGAAGGACTGATGCTGATGCTGAAGCTCCAGTACTATGACCACTTAATGTGCAGAACGGACTCACTGAGAAAGACTCTGATGCTGGGAAAGACTGAGGGGGGAAGGGGGCGACAGAGGACAAGATGGGTGGATGGCATCATCAACTCAATGGATATGAGTTTGAGCAAACTTGGGGAGATAGTGAAGAACAGGGAAGCCTGGCGTGCTGAAGTCCATGGGGGTCGCAGAGTCAGGCATGACTTAGTGAATGAGCAACACGACAGATCACTCAAACCCACCAAAGTATTTCTCCTTGCTGAGCTCCAGCGGTAATCACCACCACACTGACACTGTTCTCCTTGTACCACCTGGGTTACTTTTATCTCTACCAATGGCCTATAAGCTGCTTGAAGGAGAAAATCACTTATAATTCTGTTCATCTCCTAGCACAGTGCTAAGCAGGCAGTAAAAACTTGATTAAGAGCACTCTCTCTGAGACATCTTAAATAATATTAGTGGGAGAGCACTAATCTCAACATTACAAATAATTGACCACCAAAGACCCATTCCTCCTAATTTGGAGGCTCAGGTACGACACCTGAGTATTTCAGTATTTTGTGGTTTATTATTTCCTATTCCAAATAATCTGGAAGATTTGAAGTCTACAGGGGCAGCCCTCATTCCAGTCATCCTAAATAGACCAGTCAAGGAGATGGAAATCCAGAAAGCCAAGCAAATCCCTAAATACATGGGCTTGGGGGGCAGAATGAGGGGAATCGGGTATGGACAAAGTTTTTTCCTTGTGGAAAGAGCAATAAAGCCATCTATGCTCTTGAGTGAAAGAGGACCTTGAGTCCATTGGTTCCTGAATTCTTATGAACTAGCTATTGGTCAGTGGAACTTTGAGTCACAGGAGAAGCTGCAGGAGTTCAAGGCTGCACAGATGCAGGAGAAACTGACTTGGGCAGACTCTCTGTTTGCACATGCTGTTTCTGGGACGGGGGAGACGCAGCCATGGGCCTCGAGCTTTCTTCTACACAGATCTGATCTGTGAGAACAAAGGAATGACCTGTAAGCTGCCTTTCTCTGGTCCTGCAGCAGCACCTGGGAAGTCCCATCCAGCCTTCCTGGTAGAGGAACTTCTGCTCTCCACAAGCTCCACCACCGGACACAGTCATGCTGGGATGGTCAGGAAGCCAGGCAAGGGCGAGGTGAGAGGTGGCCTTGGGGAAGGAACGTCCCCCTCGACGCGCATCTCCAAAATGACTCTTTGAAAAAGGAGTGTGTTTTCCTCTCAGCAGGAAGAAAGCCACATGGCGGGCTCCCCATCGGCAGCGCGCTCTGGCACAAGGCTCCGGGGTTGGCACCAGGACAAAACAAACAAGGGTTGCCCTTCGAAGGCTCATTAATGGGGCAACACACACACAGGGCCTCTCACCAGTGCAGGCACAGCGCGGTCTTCAGATCTTCCCTGGCTCGTTAGCATAAACAGCTTTTCAAGCAGCAGGGAGCAAGAGGCGCCACTAAACAGGGCGAAGGGATGGAGGCTGTCCGGCCCGGCCCCTGGCAATTCCTTCCCTTATGGCCAAGTGGACCAGCAGCCACAGTGACCTCGGCGGACTTCAAGACGGACTGAAGAGGGGACGGGTTCTGTTCGCCCTCCGAGGGTGTGTGAAGAACTTCCAAACTCTGAAGCTGAAAGCCCAGCCAGGTGTTGGATGGCAGGGTGTGTGGGTGGCAGGGTAGGAGCCGTGAAACTGACTTGTGTGCCCTACACTTCAGAGCCCCTTCTCCATCCCAAGTGGTAATCAGAAAGCCAATTATTTGCACCATTACTTTTAATCAAGAAAAACGGATTGAGACGTATTTACCACTAGCCACTTCAAAGAGTGGCCCTGGGAATTAGGCAAATCAACAAAGGAAAATTCCTTCTTCAAACGTAAGGATCCAAGAGTTTGCACTGCCTTAGCCTTCCAGAAGCCACCTGAAGAACCAAGTGACAGTGGGTAACGATGACCCCCTCACAAACTCAGCACAAGTGGCCCAGATGGGCTTTCTCTTCTCATTGCTCCAGATGCTGCTCTTGGGTCAATGGCTGCTGTGAAGAATCACCGAGGCCACATTAAACAGGACGTGGCTTAATCATGCTGGAAAGTCTCTTATCCAGTCACTACTACGACCAAACAATTGAGTCTGGGAATGAGTGTGGTTATGTATTTTTCCTTAATGGTTTCCTGAACACCCTGGTTAGGTCTGATCCCTGGCAGGGAATTGCCAGTTCAAGTCATAAAAAGTGATCAATGTAGATCAAGACCTTGTGCTAAGTGTCTGAGATGAGAGGATAGAAATATATCTGTACAACAAAATTCTGTAAAGCACTTATCCTTCAATTCAAAAATAATTTTTCAAAAAATGTTAAAAAAAAAAGAAAAGAAATATACCTATACAAACACACAGACACATGAAAAATGCATGTTGACGTCAAGAACTTCAGCACCCTTCTGAAGTGACACCCTCTCCCACCTAGAGCTCGGGTCATCCCCTCAAAACTTCCAGCCAGCAGCTCTAATTCCAGGCAGTGCCAGAACAAGTCGACAAAAACTATTCCCGCAGCTCCAGAAGGCCCCAGCGTTAAGCCATGCTGAGATGGGGGTACCCAACCTGGCTGGTTAACGGGGCCCATCTCTTAGGCCACGATAAAGAAGAGGCTACTGGGGTTTAAACCCCTGTGAATCATGCTTGGCCAAAAACTCGCTGGCTGCTCTAACGATTTTTATCCGTTCACACAACAGATGTTCACCGAGGGCCTACAATATGCACAGCGGCCCTGTTATCGATACAGACTCCCAGCTAGCTTGCTCTCATTAGAGGCCAGAAACGCAAAACGAGAACCTGGACAGTGGTGACCATCCAAGCGGGGCACTAGCTCGAGGAGGCGTGGAACTTCACGTGCTGCCGGATTCACAGTATCAACACGGTTATCTGGGTTACCACCGCTCCCCACATTCCTGAGCCTTCCTGCTCTAAGGCCAGCATCTGTCCTTCTATGAACCAGAGGTGGCCTGTGACGACCTCTGATGTCCACTGCATTTAAAAACACGGTTCAACTACTGCAACACGTGGTGTGGCAAGTTGTGTGACTGGCCTGAGCCCCTCTGGTGCTGGGGATACCATAACCCCTGCCCACACCCCTGCCACTGGGTCCACCCCTGCCATGCCCCCCAGCCATGCTCATCTCTCTCAAGGGTCTCATCCTCAAGCTACCTGGAGTCAAGAACCTAAAGGGAGTCAGATTCCTAAAGGAAACTTACAGATGTCTGAGATTTCCTGATGACCCAGGAGGAAAGCGTGCTGGCCCCCAAACAACTTAAGAAAAACTGCCAGAACCACCGAACCGGCCTTCACACGAGCACTGCTTCTCCTCAGATACTTGGGTTCACCATCCCCAAGCCTTACCCGGAGGTGTTAGGGCTGGCCTGCTTCCACGTGACCAGGCCATGCCCCTCAATAGACCCTCCTTCTTCTTGTTCATGACACGGTCCTGGGAGTTTTGGAGAATAACGCAGAGGTGGGGAGTCTGGTTCTTAATGGACTGATAATTGAAGCATAAGGTCTAGGAATTAAAATAAACCAGCTCTGAGAAGCCTATTCACCAACCTTAACTCAGCTTCCAGTTGTCACCCACCGCCCCCCGCAACCCCCCTGGCAACCATCTGGTTTCCTGTCACAGGTCAGTGGGAGAAACTGAAATTTCTGTAATTCATTTGGTGTTTGTCTGGGGTGGGAGGTGGGCTGGGGAGAAAGAAAAGTGAAAGCCCCCTCCCTCGTGTGTCCCCCTCACAGCTGTTCTGCTGACCTCACCTGGAGGGCAGGACAAACCTATGCACAATTTTGAACCATCTACACATGAAGGGTGGGGGCCAGAGTTCAGGGGAAGAAGGGAGAAGAAAAGGACCAGGAATCTTCGTTCTTTCTTTTATTTGATGGAAATCTTTCCTAAGCATTCACTCCCTGGCCTTCTGCCTCCGGGATGGAAAGTGTTACTCAGCTGCAAGGCCTCTTGCTAATTGTGGGTTTTTATTTTTATTTCCTATTACCCTCTTGCACGCCTGATGAGATTATTTTACCGGAACTGACACAGCTGGAAGCAGCAGGCATACGTGGAGCCTCTGAGGAGGTGATGCAATTTCATTTTCATTGATCAGAAATCAGCAGGGCAGTAAGTGATGGGAAATTCCATTAGAAGAAAACTTGCAAGCCATGAGCCTCAACTTCCTCGCCACACCCAGGACCCCTCACCCAAGGGTCTCGCCTTCCCTCTGGACTAGGTCTGCATGGAGCAGAGGCTTGGAAGTGTCTGCTCAGTTTGGGGAGGAGAGAATCAAGGTCAAGCCGCTGGCCTGGGAGGGTGCCTGGCTGGGAGAAGAACATGGGGAGGACTCCATCAACCAACAAGGGCACCTCGGTTCTCTGTGGTTGAGACAGAAGTCATCCAGGGACCCAGAACAGGAGCCTTCAAAACCACAGCCCCTCAAAACCAGCGCTTAGAGGATTGCCTTCCCAAGTGGAAGAAACAACAAAAGAGGAGGCCACTAGCAAAAGCTGTAAGTATGTCTTCTGGTCACTTGTAGAGCTGCTCCTGAAGGCACCCCCGCCCCTGTCTGTTTACTGAGCACCTACTGTGTGCTGGGGGCTCAACAAGCACAGACTCAGACCCTCCCCTAAAGCTGCAGGAGGGACATCCTCTCCTGGACAATCAAGGAAGCAGAGGTCCTGGGTCGGGGGGTACGGGAGAGAATCCATCAGAACCATGGCCTTACTGAGGAAAGCAGGCACAGCCTCCCCAAGGCCAAGGCAGGCTGCTGGAGAGCCAAGCAGAGAATCTGCTCAACGACTGCCTAGCCTGCCTTTTCCCAGGGGTACATCCCCCTCCATCACCCTGTGCGTCTCCACAATGGCGCTCCTGGTGTCCAAGGCTGGAGCCAGAGGTGGACTCTTCAGAATACATAGAATGGCTACTGTTTCAGGATTTAAAACCCCCTGTCCCCAATGTTTGCCCAGCAAATACTGCTTCACTCACCAAAAGCCTAGGGGGGAAAAGTAGCAAGGAGCTATTGACAAAGATAAGTTCTATCGAAAAATAAACATCGTCAGCTAAGTCCACTGCATTTAAAAACTGCCAGACTTCCTCTGGCAGTTTTGCCATAAAAAGATGAATCCGAGAAGGACTGGGGCCACACTCAAAAAAGTCAATACTTCTCCCAACCACTAAAATGGGAAAAAATGTAAATGTGCAAGTGATGACAATATGTCAAATTTAAACTCTATTGGCTAAGTTTTTACTGAGCACCTAATGTGTGGCTCAACAAAGCAGAAAATAGGTAAGACAGGGACTCTAGGTGAATGAGCTTGCAGACCAGATCAGAGTCACATGAGAATACCCAGCATGGAGTCATTTATTCACGCTGTTTACAAGAACACACAACACAACATGAGAGCATAAAGTGAGGCCAGGGCAAAAGAAGAAAGAAAAAACAACAGTGGAGAAAATCTGAGCCAAAAATGAAGCCCAAAATGCATATAATAGGGAGCTCCCTGGTGGTCCGGTGGTTACGACTTTGCCTTTCAATGCAGGGGGGCAAGTTCGATCCATTATTGGGGAACTAATGTCCCACATGCCTCATGGCCAAAAAAAAAAAAGGATACGGCAGAAGCAATGGTGTAACAAATTCAATAAAGACTTTTAAAAAATGGTCCACATTAAAAAAGCTTAAATTTTAAAATTTCAGAAAAAATGCATAATAACCAACATGTTGAGCCATAAAGTTGGCTCTAAGCTTTCTGAAAGTTCAGAAGGAAAACATAATAACCTTGTTTAAGGTATACTATTCACAATGTTCAAGAGAAAAAGAACAAGTTAATCACTCAGGATTACTTAGTGCCAACAATTCCTCAATCACAAAAACTGGGATAAGGAACAGGTAGCAAGTGTTCCCTTTGAGGAGGTCATAACAAGAAGGCTTGAGTTTAAGGTCATCAGACTCACTGTCTCTGATGGACAAGAATAATGACTCCAGAGGGTGTTGGTGGCTTGTCCAAGGTCAGTGGCAGAGTTAGAAAGGGGACGTGAGTATCTTCACACCACGACAGTGCCTCTTCTACGACATGGACCTACTCCCCATCATTGTTCTAAATCCATGGGATGGTCAGCGGGGAGGCACATGTGGAGGCCACAGTGCGGGGTGAGGGGACTGATCTAGATTTGAGAGCTAAGAATCGAACATCTAAACGTGGTAGGTAGACCTCATTCCGGGGAAGGCAATGGCACTCCACCCCAGTACTCTTGCCTGGAAAATCCAATGGACGGAGTAGCCTGGTGGGCTGCAGTCCATGGGGTCGCTAACAGTCAGACAGACTGAGCGACTTCACTTTCCCTTTTCTCTTTCATGCATTGGAGAAGGAAATGGCAACCCACTCCAGTATTCTTGCCTGGAGAATCCCAGGGATGGGGGAGCCTGGTGGGCTGCCGTCTATGGGGTCACACAGAGTCAGACGCGACTGAAGTGACTTAGCAGCAGCAGCAGCAGATCTCATTCGGAAACCCCTTCAAACAAATCAACTGCAAGAAGCCATTCTGGGGACAATCAGGTAAGTGTGAAGAGCAATCTGCTATTTGATTGCGTGCAAGAACGTGTTACTTTTGTTATGTCGACAGAATGTTACTACCACCTAAGAAAATGATCAAGCCTCATGATATCTTTGATTAGCTCTAAAATCAAAGCCAATGAACAAAAAGGGTAAAGAAACCCAACAAAAAGCGAACTACTGTCAAGCATAGGTGAGGGAGTTCATCATCATCATATTATTATTTTTTTACATAATACACTTTTTTTTCTTTTAAATAACAAAGCTCTGTCTTTATCCAGTTTAGGAGCACCTTCTGAAAAAAGAATGGCCCTGGCCAAAGCCAAGCTTCTCAGCCTTGAGTTGACATATTCATGGCAAACTAACCCTTTTTTCAAGGAAATATGGATTCTTCTTTATTTAGAAGAGCTAAAAGACTTCCAAAGAAGTATTTTAGGCCCCAGCTACCTCTAAATCTTGTTCAAAACTCAACATTTGCTGACCCCACCCTTACTCCTACCCTTGGACTGTACGAGGCACCATCCTACCACTAATACAGGAAGGGGTAACAGGCATCACGCGTTGGGCACAGTCCCTGACACGTTTATACATGGCCACTATCAATACTGCTGCTGAGAAAAAAAAATGAGCCCAATGTAACAGCCTAAGATTACATAAGAGCTTGATTTAGAGTTTGGAGTCAAACTCATGATTAAGGAAAAACACACCCACTGATAAGTGAAAAGGCTCCACTGGTTGATTTAGTGGGTTAAAAAATAACTTTAAACACTTCCAGTGAATTTACGAAATAAGGCGATATTTACCAACCATTGTTTTTGAGCTCATTGTCTTTCATCTCAGTATGAATGTTTTATAAGTCACCTTAATTGCTTTGTAAAGTCTGAATGGAGCTGGTTCCCACTGGGGCTGGCTCTTTGTGCTCATCTTCAAGTAGGCTGAGCCACATGGAGGCCTTTACACGCCCATCGTCACGCTGCAGCTTCCTGGGAAATACTCTTTGCAAAGCACTTTTTCACAGCAGCATTGGTGTTTGACCAAGAAAATAGTCACACCCGGCACCAACTTCCCTAGGAACAAATAACAATGCTCCTTCAATTTATACGGTGGTTTATACATTTTGAAACACTCATATTCATTTCTCACTTGACCACCAACAATCGTGTTTTGTTAAGTAGACAGAATAGGAACCACAACTCAGACTTTACAGGTTCAAAAAAAATTCTAAAACAGAAGAGTGACTACTATGAGTCATTCCTTCCCAAGGTCACCAGCTGGTGAGCAGCAAATTAGGAACCAGGATCCATTCTCCGGTTTCTACTCCAGGGTTCTTTTCTCTATGAAGACACCACTTTCTGAAAAAGAATCATCTTTCCAAACCCTTCAAAGATAACATTTCATCTTCTAAATAAGAAAGAAAGAAAAAAAAAAAAAAAAAAAAAACCCTGAGTATACCAAAGACCCAAAAAAAGATATTTCACTTCTCTGCTCCCACCTAAAAAGCAAAACTATAAATAACACCAAATACCGGGTTGCTCCACACAGCCAAGAACCTTGATGTGAGACATTAAATCTTAAAATTTTACATAGAATGTGATTCCCTCTAAAACATCCTCTACCACATAGACAATACTGCTGCCCAGAAGTCTGACCATGTGGCTCAAAGAGCTACTGGTGAAAAGAACAAAATAAAAAGCTGTCAACATCTAGGAGCTCTTCATGAATGAGGTCAAACTTAGACGAGCTAGTATCAATGCAGAGCTCAATTTAAGACCAGTGAGGCAGCACAAAGGGTGATTTGGGCCACAATTCTACTGCATTATAACCCAATCAAAATGCACACATCTACATAAAACTAAAAACTGGAGGGATCATCCCCATCATGAATGTTGCTTAGCCTATAGTGGCAAAGTAAGGGCCATCTGGTCTACCCTCTGCTGTCACAGTAGAGCCCTTGGAACTACTGTCCCTATATAATGGAAAGTAATGGAAGCTGGGTCAGCTTAAGCACTGCCCACCCTCTGAGTCTGACTGATGTAGCTAATATTTAAGGAAGAATGCTGCTCTTGTTTAGTTGCTAAGTCGTGTCCAGTTCTTTTGCAACCCCATGGAGTGCAGTCCACCAGGCTCCTCTGTCCATGGGATTCACCCGGCAAGAATACTGGAGTGGGTTGCCATTTTCTTCTCCAGGGGATCTTCCCGACCTACAGATGGAACTCACGTCCCCTGCTTTGGCAGGCAGATTCTTTACCACTGAGCCACCAGGGGAGCCCATTTAGGAAGAACATTATGCTCAAAATAAAACTTACCAACTTGTGGAACCAAGGTAGTCTGGGTACAGGGAGGTTGAAGACAAAACCAGGTGGGTATAGAAAACAAGACAGTGATGGGGATCCCCTGACACCCCAGTGCGAGAGATGGTGGCCTCGTAGGGTGGAGACAGGAGGGCAAGTTTGGCCCTGGTTAGATCCCCAGACCACACCTAGAGAACCACTCTCACCAACTTCCCACCGTTACTCCCTGGGGCCATTCCCTCACCTGCACAGGCCTCTGTCTACTCAAGACCATCTGTGGGCTCAGCCCTGCTTGTCAAGCCTGTGGCTGGATTCTGCAGTCATGTCTCGCTATTACTCCCCTAAACCCCACCAGATAAGAGTCAACAGCCTTACATCTTGCTGCCCAGACTCTATGACCTGGCTTTCTGACCCTCTCTTATATGGACCCTTTTTGCTGGGACTTGAATTCTGTGATCTGGAATCCCATACACCTGGCACCCCCTCTTGCCTGTTACCTACTTACACTTCTCCAAGCTCAGTCTGAAGCCAAGCCCCTTGCCTTTATCACACACCTACTGGCCTCCTCCCCATCTGATAAACTTTCATTTCTGGATCCTCTTGAGGGATTAGGAAGCCAGAGGCTGCAGCCTGGCAGGGAGGGCAGGAAAGTGTCAGCTGCCAAAGCGATTCACCCTCCCCCAGTCCAACTACTGCCGCCTCCTTCTCCTCCTCCTCCTCCGCTCCCCAGCGACTCTGTGAAACTCACCAGCTTTAAAAACTGACTCCTAAATGTAGCTGCTGGCTTCTCACTAGAGGTCATCACTCTGGTTGAACAGCACACCTGTGTTGTTTGGTCTAGAAAGGTAAAGACCCGATGGCAGTTTGTACTAAGATTGGTTTAAAGAAGTTATGTTGCCAGATATGCTGTGCAAGCTCACCCCCAGCATCATTTATACTCATTTTATATGTGAATACATATATATATACACACACACATATATACATACAGACACATATGCATACACATATATACACATTTCTCATTTAAAACAGAGTAGTTACTAAGAGAAAAATGACAAAGTCAGTCACACACACACACACACACACACCCCATCGTCCCCACTGCTGCTAGAAAGACCTTGTCCTTAAAGTTTCTGGATGACTATCACTTACAACTGCCTAATTCTTAACTACTGGCTGGGTCTGGGGACTCCATCCCTTGCTCCCTAGAGCTAAGTATCCGTGTTGCTTTTGTTTCATCAGGAGAAGAGGGGGTGTAAACATGAATCAGACCAGAGACTGGAGACAGCCAGTGAGAGTGATGTAATCTAAAGTGGCACCAAAATCTACCTCCAGCATTCTGTCATCTTATGATTGACCATTTCACTTCAGACACTCACTGATCCAGAGGAACCTGGATCCTAAAACGAAATGTCCCCAAGTAAGTGGTTACTCTCTAAAAGCAAACTGTGGATCTCAAAGCAGAATGCTCCAAATGTCCCAGGAATGCCTGTTACATAAGGGCCTCCACACTGCGGCGCTCAGTTCCATCATGGGGGCAAGAGGGGCGGAATGGACATGACCACTGGACATGGCCAAGGCAGGGAAAAATCAGGATTTTTTGTCTTAACATTCAAATTCCTGAGTATCCACTGAAATCCCACTGCTATAATTATTTTATACACTGTCTACACAGACACACACACAAGATGCATTTAAAAACCTGCATTAACTTCCCTGTTTAAAAACCTTCCTTCTGTTGGGTGCCTTGAGATAAAAGCTGTGTTTGACTCTGGCCAGCCTTTGAATTCTGGCACTTGCCTGGTCTGGGACCAGAGCAGTTTTCCATCCAACCAGGGAAAGCACAGGCCCTGCTGGCAGAGCAGGGGTTAATGGAAGCTGACCGCAGCACAGTTGTTAAGGTAATCAATACCACTGAGATACTAAAGCAGCATAAGCCACAATATTGATTGCCAAGCAGATGATAAAACTGTTTATTATGATAATTGCAGGGTCCCTGCAAGATGCTCCCAGTGCTTCCTAAAGCTGTTTACAAAACTAATAAAGATTTGCCATTTCAGGGTCTTCCATTTAAACCACCCTTCCTCCCCCAAGCTCCTGGTCCACCACCAAAAAGCAGGCCACACCCCTGGGCTATGAACATGTTCTTTCCTGGGGCAGTACCAGAGCCTGTCCTGGGTGTGTCATGACCCTCGGGGGCCTCTGAGGAAAGGGCTGACCTTCCACACCCTCACCCTGCCCCCAACTTCAGGAAAGGGAGGCCGGAAGCCCAGCCGACTAGACACACAGGGCGTGAAGATTTCCTCCTCAGAGCCCACCATGTGATAATTATGGGGTTTTATTGATGGAGGGGGCTGCTCAGGGCTACTTGAGCTAACATCCATTTGTTATAGCACATTTAAGAAACCACATCACCTTGGTTTGTAATTAAAATTTCTCTGGAGGACTTGGTGGCCATGGAACTAACTGAAGATGTTCAAACGCTGATTCTAGAATGCACTCCTGCAGACACAGCTCAGTGGTGACTTTTGCTACTACACTGGGTTCATGTCTCCAGTTCTATCACGCCCAACGCAACAGCTTCATGCTTGTTGACAGTGGAATTAACTCCTTGGCTATAAATACAGCCATCTGCCTTGAGACCCAAGTCTTTAGATTAACAGCACTGTTAATGATGACTATAATATTTTCACATGCTATGATATTTTTCAAAATGGACTAGATGAATGTGGAAATGTTTCTCAATAGAAGCAAGCATCTCACAGGTAGTGTGAATGCTCTTCAAATCGTTCCAGGGGAAATATTACTGGGTCCTGAGGATAAGTATGGTAGCTTCAGGACGCCAAGCCTCCCAATAGACTAAAAGTGTGTTTGCAGAAGGTGCAAGAAGAAAAAAGGAACCCGAGTTCTGAGAAGAAGCCAGTAGCCATTCCCTTAGAAAGAGAAGGTAAAGGCCCCATGCTTCACTCGACCCTCAACAGCGTTGGCTCGGCCCACAATAGCCAGCAGGATTTTCCCCATAATAGAATTTGACAGGCCTTCAAAACCACATTTGCTACTTTCAGGAGCACGACTCTGAGAGTTGATGGGCCAGAGAACTATGAGGTGGGGGTAGCTTCTTTCTTTTCCGTCAAAGCATGGAGAAATGGTTAACCAACGCCCCTGTCTTGACCACGTACGAAGACCTCAACTCCAGCACTGAAGCCCTGACTGTCTCCCGAGTCAGCTACGCCAGCAGCCTTGGGAGCTCACTGCCCGCATAGCCTGCCCGTGTGTGCACACGCACGGTTCAGATCTGCGGACGAGTAGAGACACGCAGCTCCTCTGTAGACACCTGTCTGCTCCGCCTACTCACAATCACACAGAAACCAGGAGACTGGAGCCAGTTTTATAGGGAGTATAATCCCCTTGCCAAAGACCTTGCCATGAACTCACAGATACCACAGCATGGCTGGAAGGGATGCACCGAGATCAGTTTAACCTGGTTACCCGCTCTTACAGGAACTACTTGGCAACCAGGAATGGCAGGAGGAAATCTGAGGCGTCCCTATTACTGCATTTCATGAACAATACACTCCCAGGGAAAGTGGCAGAGGACAATCATCAACTACTAAATGCCCAGCTGGACGCCTTGGTCACGCACCATATGCCCATGGGGCCCATGTTCACAAACACATCCCTGGATCTGATACCAAGAGAAAGTAGAATATTAAGTGTGACTAATTCTGCTGTTACCTTTTAACCTCACTCACACACACAGAGTTATACTCTCAACAGAAACTTCAACAACAACAAAAAATATACCCTCGGAATGATATGGTCCACACTTGGAAACCCGCCCACAATGGCCAGCCAAGCCCGCCTAAGTGCTAAGAACCATTTAGGAGCATTGTAAACCATTAGGGCCATTAGCACTAATTTGACCTCAACAAAATAAATCAAACCCACTAGGAACAAATTTAGAAGCTTTCCAAAGTCAAGTTCTCAATCCTTGAAAGGCTCACAAGCTCAATCCATGGCAGGGACCAAACGGCCAGTTTCTGGACTACTCTCCCCACTCCTACCTTCCCTGTAGCTCACAGAGCACGCTCACCTGGGACCGGGGTTCTGGGGGGTTCTGGATCCTTCTCGACCCACTGGATCAGGAAGCCGTGACTATCAAGGTTTAAGGGATTCACTCTTCTCCTTTCTCCGAGTTCCCATCAGATACAATTTTCCATCTGTACTGTGCTAAACGTCCTCTTTCAAAGTATGTGAACATTTAGATATATTTTCAAGATATCCTGATTGGCTTTCAACTATGCTGGTTCTCTACTCTGGGTCAGAGTTCACCTAGCCTTTTTTATCTTTCAATAGGCAGGGTTCATGTATATTAAGAACTGTGATTCCCCCCACCCCGTCCCATTAATATATGTCAACATAGTAAGTAATTTCTCCAACAAAACTTAGAACCACCAGCATACACTCTAAATTTAAATTGCAAAATCCTAAGTTTTCATCTTTGTTCTTCCCTGATAATTACTTAGCACATTTTTTAACACTGATGGTGCTGCCCTGACAAAGAAACAGGAAGTGAAATAAACTATGGTACCCCTGAATTTCACCAGTCGATGAGAGAAGATAGTTAAGAACACACTGACTAGAGAAGCAGGCAGTCTATAGCCCTTCAGTTGTTAAAATGATTAAAAAAAAAAAATACTGTGTCATCATTTGCACTCATCTTCAAGGGGCAGAAGGAAAAATTAAGTGGCAAGAATATTGGCAAACCAAGTTAGTAACAAGAGACCCAGGACGCAGCACATGGCGTTCTATAAGCCAAGAGTCTGAATTGCTAAAAGCTGAGTAATCCTTTCCAGCTCCACCCAGCATGAATTTCCAGGTATCAAATTATATGTTAATTACACGAATGTGAAGTTATATGAGGGGAAGTGGTGTTAGTCAGCACCCAGGGGGTGGCAGTTAAGTAAAATGGTTTTCTAAGGCATGTCTTACACGCAGGCCTGGGGCTCCCCGGGCTCGGCATGAGAAGAGGAATCATGAAGCCGAGGTCTGGGTTCTACCTCCAAACCGTCTGTGGATAGACCTTCTAGAGCCCTCTCAGTAGACAACCCCACCTCCCCACCCAGCCAAACCTCCCTAACATAGAAAATACCCAGGGGCCTTTTCCTTTCTGCACATTTGTTCTATAAATCAAAACATGGTGGGGCTCCTTTCAGATTCAGCCAATCCAGAGAGAGGCCCTGAGCTCTGACCACAGTCAGAGAGGGGTAGTGGTGCCACTCAAGGTGATGCGAGGGCCCCCAGTGAACCCCCAGCACCCACCGCCCCTTGACTGTTGTGGAGGGTCAGGACAGCACAATGTCCGCCTGGTTCCTGGCAGTGCCAGAGCCCCTGGTGCTGGGAAGACGCTTTGTATCTGCAGTGAGACTGAACACGGAGTTCTGAAACAGCTCTGAATCCCAGGCTCAGGCTGCAAAGCCCTTTATCAACGTAACATATCGTCCCCCTCTGCCTGCCAGGCCCCCACCGACCGCATACTGATCTGGCCCTGATTTGAAGCGAGGGAATTACAGTGAAGCCCAGGCCTGTCCCCGCCAGCGAAGGGAACAGATGACCGGGACTGTGCCACACCCGAGCAGGGAATATACAGAGATCCGCCCATGAGGAGGAGCGGAACGCTCTCTCTTTTCCACTCATCACTTCAAACGATTTTCCTCTAATACTGTGCCCCACAAGCGGCTATCAGAGAGGCTCTAAACTAACACCTTCAAGTGGGTCAGTGACAAAAAATAATATAAAGAAAACCCATATATATAGCACAGTAGAGTACAGCATAGTATAGAACAGGCTACAAGCATATGCCCTGGGCTGGCATTTCAGCACAGAGGCCACTGAAAACCTGCAAACTGTTAACCCCCTTTGGGTTTATCATACCTACAATGGTTGTAGAGATCATGTTTGCCCCATATGGTTGTAGGGATTAATAACTGAAGTATTTATTTAGCACAGTAAATGCTTAGTGTCAGTTATTAATCTTTATACACACATACGTATACACAGAGAATCTGCATAAAATCGTTTCACTTGTATAAAATCTAACGGAGGCCAAATCCTCATTTCTAAGGCTCAGAGAAGCAGGGGAGACTCACCCATAGTCTCACATCTCATGAAAAGGAAGGCTGGCCTGGAAAACAAGTGCTCACACTTCTGGACTGGTGTCTTTCACACCATTATTTCCCAGTGTGTCCAACCAGCACCACTGGCCACAGCCAAGTTGATGAGTGGGTGGACATTTTAAATTCAAATCGTTACCTATTTAACATTTACTGAGCCAATATGACTAGCCCAAACCTGTGATTCCCCTATCATTGCCTGGGATGATGCTAGAGCAGGTATTTATGGTTTTAATACAGGAATTCATGAAAAAAGAATTTAAGTAAATAATGTAATTTGGGTGGTAAAAAGACAGAAAAAGGATACCCATGTTTGGGGTGCTCTCTCTGAGGCCTTGCTTTCCCTCTCAGAAGCTGGGGCTGAATGGATCTTCCTAACAGAGTCAAGCATGAGAAGCCAGCGGCGGGCACGTCCTGGTTCCCTGTGTGTCTGCCTGGCCCTCTCTAAAGCACAGCCTTTCAATGAGAGGGCTGCGCCTTCCTCCAGGCTCTCTGAGAAAGGCTGTGAGAAGGGTTATCAGCCTCCGTGACCCCTTTAGTCAGCCGTGGCTCTTTTCCCGCTCCCATCCCCCCCACCCCACCCAGCGAAGACCCTGCAGCCCGGATCTGGTACCCAGTCTTCCCTCTTAATGCCTTTTTCCTTGTACAGCTATCACCAAGAGGGCTGTTTAGTGAGAGGACCTCAGGCTGACCTTTGCTGACAGGCTCCAAGCTCCCTCTGTAAACTGATCTAATGTGAGGCCCGGTAATTAGCGACCAAGTAGTAATTGCAGCTTCTAACTAGGCTGGACCAAGATTGCGAAAACTCCCCCCAACCCTGTGGAGGTGGGGGATGGAATGGGGTGGGGGGGCGGCGCTGTGCTCACAGCCCAAAAGGAGGGACTCAGCAACCTTTCTGAGGGAGGCCAGCGCGCTTTCAGGTTTTAATGAAAAGTGGGACAGGTAACGAGACAGGTACACAAGGAAATCAGAAAGCAAAGAAGAGGGGAGAAAAGAGAAATCCAGGGCCTGCCTGGAAGAAGAGCCCTTGCAGGAAGGCACCAGCTCTGGAGGCAGATGGCCCCGAGCAAGAAACTCTCATTTCAGCCTCAGGAGGAACCAGCAAGTCGCCTTAAAGAGGCAGCGACAAGAAACGCACACGGGCAGGAGGCACAGGGTGGCTCCACAGCTCCTACACGCACCCCACCCCACCCGCTCCACTCAGCTCAGAACCATTCCCCTCCCCACACAGCTTGGGTGCCCCACCTCAAACTCAGAATATTCGAGATGCCAGACCGCTAGCCTGCTTCTGTGTGATCATCTGCTTGTAATTCAACCAGACCCATCCAACAGGCCGTTCCCCACTACCAGCCCACACACGTATGTAACGTGTGTCAGAGTAGTGTGCAAAGGCCCTACTGAGACCTTTCAAGAGGCAGTGTGTCCGTGACTGGCAGGGTGCCCTCACTGTGACTCTAAAAATAGACCTAACAGCACAAAAGATAACACGGTCAGAAAGAATGAAAAGGTGTCCCTCCTTGCTAATGCAGCAAGCCAGTGAGACACCGCACAGCACAATAGCCTGCTTCGTCCTTCCTAAGGAAACCCTTTATTTTCCAGCGCCACCCCATCCCCATTTCCTCTGCCGGATCCAAAAAAGCCACTGCTGTTGCCCTGACAGCTTCTGAACCTCCTTCCTCAGGAGAGGCGGCCCTGCGCCCCGCCTGTGTGGACTGGACCTTCTGCCGATCTGAGTTACGCCGTTTGTTGCTGCTGCTTAGCTGCTAGGTCATGTCCAGCTCCTTACGAACCCGTGGACTGTAGCTCGCCAGGCTCCTCTGTCCACGGGATTTCCCAGGCAAGAATACTGGAATGGGTTGCCATTTCCTTCTCCAGGGGATCTTCCTGACTCCGGGATTGAACCCGCGTCACCTGCATTGGCAGGCGGAGTCTCTACCACTGAGCCACCAGGGAAGCCACTGACTGAGGCCACAGACTTCCACAAACTTCATCTCCTTGCACCGCCTCTTCCCCCAGTAGGCTCCAGGCAGTACAGACTCTGGGTTAAAACCAGGGTAGCAGCAGCTGACTACACTAATTCACCCTCTGTTTCCTTCTCGAAACAATTAATGCACTTAATAACTCCAGCCCCAACAACAGACTCCTCGGGCACCCCTCTATTAACCTCTCCCCACTCCAAGCAGCGGGTCTCCCCCGGAATTCTTCTGTTCCCTATCACTTAATCATTTTTTAATCCACAACAAGGGCTTTGCGCCACACTGTGGTTTTGTTCTCTCTTAATCTTTTATGAGGGACCTTATCAAAAGCTTTTAGAAAATACCAGTGAATTTTGCCTACCAGGTCATCTTCATTATTTTAGAATTTTTTATGAAGAAATTACAGACCTTAATGTTGTAAATGAATACGGAAGACTCAGCGCTCACTTAGGCATGCAAGTCTGACTCAGGTTACACTTAAGTCACCATATTACCTCCCTTTTTAGAAAGATTCTTGTCCGGCTGACAGTAAGGAATGAGGCCCAACTCCCAGGTGTGGGGTTCCCCCGAGACTTTCGGGACCAGCCAAACAGAGTACCCACTGAGTACCAAAAGAGATACATGGTATGGAACACAACTTTAAACCAGGGAATAATGTGCATGGAGTCAAGGAAGGCCGGGATATGGCACTCTATCCCACCTCCACCTTCCCTACCTTCCCCCAGGTGGATGGAGGTAAGCCATGAGCTCTCGGCATCACCACTGGTCCACACAGGGCACCAATGACAGTTTCTGGATCCTGACACTACGTATGATCCATCCTAATCCCTGTTTAGTTCCTACCATTCCTCATTAGAACTCTGCCCACAAACCCAGCCCTGAATGGAGAGGCAGGTGTCCCCATGATGGAATAGTCACAGATGAGCAACAGGAGGGGTGTTTCCTAGTCACCTCAAATTATTTTCTTGGCAAGTTTACAGGTAAATCATTTAGTCAAACGCACAGCTTTTCAAGAGTTGCCTGGGAGCAGGGTTCAAAAGTCGGAGAGCAGTTCTGAAAGCCCTGTTGGAAGCCCTCTTCCACGGATAACAGAGAGGGCTGAGAGAATCCACACTTAAGCCTGACTCGTATTCCTGATCACCAGGGAGATCTGCAGCCTTCACTGCACACACATCAGCTCCTAACGTCACATGTGATCACCAAAGATGTAGGCAAGGGCCCCCGTCCTCTAGCCAGATGAGACCGGCCTGCCTCTTCTCCATAACATACTGGTGGGATGAACAAGTTCAGAAAGTAGTCTCTAGGGTCCAGAGTACCGGGTAATTCTGTATCCTTGAGGGACACCATCGACACTGAGTCATAACTGGACATCTAGTAAAAGGAGCAGGCTGCCAGGACTCTCCATCCTCGGCGTGTCCTTGCCACCGTGGGGGCCCTAGCGGACAGAATGGGGATTGCGGGTCCGGTTGCTCTGTGATGGGGAGGCCCCAGCTCCGCCTGGACTTAATGAGCTCTTGCAAGGAAACAGGAAGTCTATAAAGTAATTTAAATAACTTCCAGTTCTGAATAAAGGAAATTAAACCGCTGGCACAAACCTCTCTAATGGACACCTTTTTTGTCCCTCCAGTCGCATTCACAACTACAGCTGTCACAGTCTCCTCCCCGAGGTCAGCGCCCCCAATTCCTCTCACGTGAAACACACAGAGGCTACCGGTCAACCTTCGGAGCGTGCCAAGCTTCTGCAGAAACTGTAGGTGAGGGTCGTAGCTTGGTGCGTAGTGAAAACACACACATCAGCCCCCCCAGCCCCACATGGAGTCCTGCCACTCCTGAGCTGTGGGATCCTGGGTGAAATCACGTTAACTTCACAGGGGGCCCAGCAGCTCACCAGCCAATACGGGGAATGTCTTGGTCAGACCAAACGACCTCCGAGATTATTAAGAGGGTCAATGGGCACATTAGAGAACAGTGCAAACTGAAATCGCAAATAAACGTTGATACTGTTCCAGCTGCCAAAGCCCTTAGGCGCTGGAATTTCTCAATTTTCTGTTCAAGAGGCACTGTGCTAGCCTTGCCTTCCTCTTCACTATGCACATTGATTCACAGGTTCTTCTGCTCCTCCTGTGCCCCTAAATATGCATAATTATTTGTGTGGATAATTATCAATCCAACTAGACATGGTTTCCTGCCAGGCAGGGACTACGGCTTTATATCTTCTGCAAACCAGTGTGTGCAGACCTCCAGTCAGTACCACGGAGGTTCTCCATACACGGCTGGAATCGACAGCCCACACGGTTACCCATTCATTCTCAAACACCAACAGCTAGCAACTGTCCGTCAACCCTCTACGGAAAGAGACCAACCTCATGGAAGACTCGGCACTGGCAGTGAGTCGACAAGAGGGACGGGGGTTCGGGTCCCCCTTCTCTGTGGGGAAACAGTGGACCCAGCTTCTCACATTTAAGAGGCACTGCCCTTCATGAAATGCAAACCTGTCACTACAGCAGTTTCACCGGGTAAATCTAAGCTGCTGGATGCCAGAAACTTTCTGGCCACAGAGTTAAGTTTACTTTATTGATAATAATCAGCCAGATACGGACTGGTTTGACCAGTACTCTGGATGCAGGATCACAAGAGAGACAAACTTAAAAGCAGCTTAAGGTCAACCTCGTTTTGCTAGCCCTCTAGATATTACTACTGACAACTGGTACTGTGAACCCTTGACCCCTTGACTGGTAGAAGCTCATAGCAAGGCTGGACATTCTGTGCCCGTGAGAAAGCCTGTCAGGCTCCCTCCATGCAGGAGGACAAGCCCAGGCACTCCACAAAGAGAGCTGGTGTATTCTGCTCCCAAAGGGACCCACCGCAAACATGCTGAGGAAGGGAATCACCCACGGGAATCCAGTTTTGCTTTACATAAAGGCACAACTTCATCAGCAGCCTCCGTCCCAAAGTGGGGTAAGGTCTACCACCACAGAAGAACGACCCAGTGCTGCCTTGCCTGTGGGCCTGTGCAACTGGAATGATTGGATTCAGAGGTCCAGAGGTCCGTTTGAGCAACAGCTGTCTTCTCTTAAAGGTCTCGCCATTGAGCAAGAGCTCTGTGCCCTGGAGGGCCGCTCCAGCTCTTGAGCAATCATGCCCCCACCCCTCTGAGGGCTTGCCATGGTTAAGACCCACCGCCTCTGCACATCTCAGGGCACCCAGGCCTCCCCAGGTACTTGGGGAGACTCCTCCACCCAGCCATAGACTCTGCTGCACTCCTTCACAGTCCGACCACAGCCAGGAGGACAGAATCTAAAAGGATTTCTGACTAGGACGGGTTAACCCCCAAATGCAAACACAGACCATCTCCCACAGCATTACTCACGGTGCTCCCAAGTGGAGCCAGCCGTGACTTTCCTCAGAGTCTACTGTCAGAGAACCCAAACCAGCACATCTCTGGGTCTCCCTTGCCTAGCCATCCTTCCTCTAAAACCTGCATTGAAAATGGGAGCCACAGAGGTAATTTTAAATTTCCTAATAGCCATGGTGAAAAAAAGAAAGGAAGAAAGAAAGAGAGAAGAGGGAGTAAATAGGTAAAAATTGAAATATATCTTATTTAATACCAGTATATCCAAACTATCACTTCCAGGGAATTCAGTGGCAATCTAGCAGTTAGGACTCCATGCTTCCCCTACAGGGGGCATGGGTTCACTCCCTGGTCAATGAACTAAGCTCCCACATGCCGCGTGGGTGGATGGGTGTGATCACTTAGTCGTGTCCAACTCTGAGACCTCATGG
>SJYX01007731.1:251329-304338 GCA_006410675.1 Oreotragus oreotragus | reverse complement strand
GGGTGGGTGGGTGTGATCACTTAGTCGTGTCCAACTCTGAGACCTCATGGTCTAGACAGTCCATGGAATTCTCCAGGCCAGAATACTGGAGTGGGTAGCCTTTCCCTCCTCCAGGGGATCTTCCCAACCCAGGGATCAAACCCAGGTCTCCCGCATTGCAGGTAGAGTCTTTACCAGCTGTGTCACAAGGGAAGCCCAAGAATACTGGAATGGGTAGCCGATCCCTTCTCCAGTGGATTTTCCTGACCCAGGAATCGAACCAGGGTCTCCTGCACTGCAGAGGGATTCTTTACCAACTAAGCTATCAGGGAAGCACTGGAATATCACTTCCAGTGCAATCCATTGAAATGTTACTAACCTATCTCCCCCTTCACCACCCCTCCCTTCTCAGACTAAGCCTTGAGAACCTGTACCTGTTTACTTACAGCACAGATCAACGCCGAGTGGCCACATCTCAAGGGCTCAGTAGCCACACGTGGCTGGTGGCTACCATATTGCAGGGATCTCAAGAGCACTGCCTTCCTCTGCCGATGAGAACCTAAAGCAGAACTCTAATCTGGCTGTGCTGTAATAATTCATGCCTGCTTTTCCCACTCACAGACTTCACAGAACTTACCCCTACTCAAGATTCTTTCCCACGGCATTTACAATTACATTTGGGTGACATGTCAAGAAGTTAAGCTGCTGGGGTTGGAGTGAACAGATTTTCAAGGAATCGCATACAACTTATCTGGTCAATCAGATCTTCTCTCCAGGGCTTGTCCACCATTCAAGTAAACCCCCAGGGTTTCTTAATTTTAAATCCTTGTAACCCTGTAACTTGAAAATCCACCATCTTCCGGGTGATGTATATTTAACTCCCTGGTGCCCACGTCCACAGCTTCTTGTTGATGCGTTCTCCGCTAGGACAGACCCCATCTCAAATTCAAGATCCCGCCCAATGGTTTCTGCCCTAGTTGCAGATGCTGAATCTACACGGTAGTTAAAATTATGCAGAATAAAGGACTGAGGTCATGTCTGCAGAATCCTAAGGCACAAGGAGGCGCAGGGCAAATCCACAGGTTTGGGAACTGTCTGTAAACGGAAGGAGAATTCTTCACAGAAGGTAAGATGTTGAGGCTGTGTTCTCTGCAACTAGTAACAAGAAAACTTGCTAAGTTCAGTCCAGATCTATGTAGGAGGGTCACAGAGCTACTTAAAATACAACAAAAGCTCAGAGATCTGAACCCCCAGCCTGCAGAGACACTTAGCACAGTGTAAGTGGGTCTGTGACAGCATGTTTCCCAGCGCCACGGTGGGCCGAGGCAGGGTCCCACTGAGCCACCAGCCACACTGACCCCGCAGCAACTCCTCAGTCAGCCCCCTTAAGCCATTGCTGGGTCAATGGTAGAATCCTTGCCTCCCCATTCAGCCCTGTCCCCTGCATTTACATCAGCCCTACCCAGAGGAATAGAGGGTTGATCTAGAAAGAACTACTAGAAAGCGCTTCCATCCAGATTCAGCTCTAAGAGCAGGATAACCAGGGGAAACCTGAAACATACAGAAAACAGTCCGCTTCTGGCTCACTGCTCTGGCTTTAGGCAAGAGAAGGTGCACGCGGAGCTTGGGAGGAAGGGCTGGAACGGGCTAAGGCCGGGACTCGTTCCAGGAGCCCCCAGGAGACAGGCCTGGCTCCTGAACCTGGAAATGCAGAGGGCTGCTCTCCAACAGGTGGAGGGCCCCCGATCCAAGCACGCCAGGCAGGGGCAGGAGGGGAACCCTCACAGCCAATGCTGCTCCTGGCATCCTCCCATCCCGAGTGGCCCTCAACCTATCCCCAAGGCGCTGGGGAGAGGAGTAGGGGACGAGCACGAGGGGAAAGGAAGGAAGGAGGCGGCTCTTCTTGGCGAGCTGATGGGTGTGAGTGGTGAGCATTAATTAAAAAGCCATCCAGGAACAATGGTCTTTTCATATTTGGAGCCTGTTCTGCACAAAGCTCGGCTTGTTCTAGGGGGAGGTCTCTGCTTCGGATTTTTTTCTTACTCATTTCCGAGGGCTGTGGCAATGTCTGGCACCCAGCGCAACCCACTGGAGTGTCCCTCACCCAGAGGCTGTGCCAGGCAGACCTTCTTGACTTCAGAGGTGGTGGCATTCAGACAAAAAGAGGGGCAGCCTGGGAGGGCTTTTATGTTTTGACCCACAGGCTCCCAGATTGCTCCCGGGCGTTCCCCCGAATGGCTGCCTAACCTGCGGAAACGCACACTGGACGTTTTCATCAGCCAAATACCCATTTCCCTCTCAAATTATGCTGGACGCACCACACCCAGCAGGCTCGGGTGAGGAGTCATGGGTCTGACAGAAATTTCAAGACTTCAGTGTAAGAAGACAATGAGTGGACATTAGATGGTGTGATGAGACGCCCTCCTGGTTTTAACCTACTCTGCTCAACCCCACAGACTACCCTTAAGAAAAGCAGTTTTTAAACCAGAGACAGGTAGGAGCGTCTGAGACATTCTTGACACCTTAAAAAACCACCTGCACTCTCAATCTTTACAGCTTCTGGTGGTCAAGCCCCTCTGATCCCAACTCTTAGAATCCACATCCTTGAGGAGTGCCCTCCCCTTTGGCACAGGCTGTGCACAGTGACTCACCTCTAACTGCAGAGAGGTCACTTCTGAGATGTGGTGACAAAGACCCTGTAGCGTCTGTCTCCTGCACACTCCTTGCTCTCCCTAGTGGAAGCCCGCTGCTGTGCTGTGTTCTGCTCTGAGGAGGAGCCCATACGGCCAGAAACTGAGGGTAGTCCCCAGCCAACAGGGAACAGAGGCACCCTGTCCAACGGCCCACCCAGAACTGCACCCTGTCAACAAGCGCATGGAGCAGTTCAGACATGGGTCCTTCCCCAGCGAAACATTCAGACGAGAGCGTGGCCCCGTTCAGCATCTTCATGGCAACCTCGCGAGACATCTGGAGGCAGAGTGTCTAGATTTCTGACCCATGGAAACTCTAAGAGAGTAATAATAACTGTTGTTTTAAGCCACTGAGTTCAGGGGTAGTTTGTTACACAGCAGATTACAAATACACTCTCCATGTTAAAATGAAAAGGAGAAAATTTTAGCCAGAATGTGGCAGGGCTGAGATTCTCACTTGGGCCAGACTGATCCTTTACTGCCAACATTCCTTTCAGAACGCAATTTCAGCTCCCATGCTCACACCTGGGCCCACACAGCTAGGAAGTGACAATACTCACTGGGCCTCACCGTCACCACAAGTGACACTTACATACCGAAAATATATGCTTTAATGTCAAAAGGCACAAAATTCCCGCAGAATGCAGATAGGAAAGTAGAGTGAAGAGAGGAGCTCGTCTAATCTCCTCTTACCAATAAAGAAATTAACACTGACAGTCATAAAGCAGCAGAGACGGAACGCAAATGCTGGCCCAGAGGACATGTGACTCTTTAAGGATCTGGGAAACTTCAGCCCAAACATTCTGGACACACCTTCGATCTGGTGGCTAGGAAAATTCCATCAGGAACCTGGTCTTCTCTTGTTGGCGCCACAGTTAACACTCTGTGGATCTTGCCCCCACCTTGACCTTTCCCCTCTACCCTGGCAGCTTCCTCTATATCTGTCCTCCCAGGTCCTTCCACACTGATGGGTCACAGCAGGTAGACTGTCTGCCCCTTGGTTAATGTGGGAGTTGAAAATTCTCAGCCTCAGCTCATGCCCAAGTGCAATCCAAGTGTACTCTGAGATTCTATGACCCACCAGAAGACAATGCACCATTTCCACCAAGAAAGTTAAACAGGCAGCAGTATTCTTGAATCTCCAGCAGGACTCCACAAGCATGCGCATCATTGAGACTTCCACTCTTGTTACACACACATATCCTAGACACTTACAGTAAAGATCATAAATAATTAAGACAAAGTAGCCTGAGGACATTGTGGGAAGCATTCTTGCTGATTTTTTAATTAGGATCTTGCTAACTCGAAAAATTTTAAATCCCTAAAATATTTCTAGACATAGCCACAGATCAGCAAAATTCAAGTGATCCTACATTCTCACTAACATTGAAACATATATATATATTTTTAATTATGAAAGTAACAGATACTCACTACTCTGGGTTCTGAAAACAGTATTAAAAGCTGCCTGTACTTCTACCACCTGGATGTAACCACTCAAGTTAATAATCTGTTGCAGGTATCCTTCACTCTCGCCCTTATGCATATTTTTAAAAATTAAACTGAAGTCCTATAGTACACACAGCCTCCTTTCATTTAACACCACTGTTTTCCCACATTCCTAACCATGAGACAAGAGTTTTAAATAACCACATTAAGAATCAACCATATGGATGCACCACAGTTTAAATCAGTCCCCTGTGAGAGAATTAGATGGTTACTATTTTTCACTATTATAGACATCTGTAATGACGATCTCTATTTATAAATATCTTCTATACAACTGGAGATCTCTATATTATATTATACATGAAGGTACTGGGTTACCAGTCCTGTTCTAGACATTAAGGATAAATTTGTGAAAATGCAAAGATCTCTCCTCCTTGTGACGCTTACATTCTTAGTGGGAGAGAAAAATCAAGGGTAATAAATTCAAAAATTCTTTAATATTATTTAGTATTTTATTAGGCAAAAATAGGCTATGGTAGGAAAAGTGGGACAGAGTAAGGAGAATCAGAAAATTCATGGTGAGACAAGTTACAAATTTAAATAAATCTTATTTTAAAGCTTCCTGACAAGCATTGTCAAAGTACTCTCCACAAAGAGTTTACCAATTTTTCTACTCCTTCATCATAACCACTCCTTTTTTGCTCTATAAAAAAAAAAAGAAAAGAAAAGAAAGCACAATCTTCCTAGTAAACAAATAAGTGAAAATAATGAGCTATCATTTGGCTCTTCAAATGGGCAATCTGAATTTATTCTTTATCTAAGTTTGGTTATTTAGTATTCTTTGCTCATTTTCTCTCTTTTTCTATTGTTGATTTTAAGAGCTCTTTATATATTAAGGATATTGAAGACAAACTTTGACAATTATGTATGTTTTCAATATCTTTTCTCAGTTTGTCATATGCCTTTAAAAACCGATTACCAGAGCCCAGGATAAAGAACTTTTTAAAATGTAGTACATCAGTCTTTTTTGTTATCATTTCTTTACCAGAAGAGCTGGGCCTGATGTCCCTTCCTGTTCTATATACAGATTAACATTCACCCATACTTTCTACTATGGCCTGAAAGTAGAATCTGCCTGCAATGCAGGGGACCCAGGTTCAATCCCTGGGTCGGGACGATCCCTTGGAGAAGGGAATGGCAACCAGGCAATCCAGTATTCTTGCCTGGAAAATTCCGTGGAAAGAGAGCCTGGTGGGCTACAGTCCATGGTGTCACAAAGAGTCGGATGCTGCTAAGTCGCTTCAGTCATGTCCGACTCTGTGCGACCCCATAAACGGCAGCCCACCAGACTCTGCCGTCCCTGGGATTCTCCAGACAAGAACACTGGAGTGGACAGGACTAATTTTCACTTTCACTTTTCACACTTTCTTCTGGCTTCCCAGGTGGTTCAGTGGTAAAAACTGTGCCTGCCAAGCAGGAGACACGGGTTTGATCCCTGGGTCAGGAAGATCCCCTGAAGAAGGAAATGGCAACCCCCTCCAGCATTCTTGCCTGGAAACCCCACAGTCAGAGGAGCTTGGTGGACTACAGTGCGTAGGGTCGCAGAGAGTTGGACACAACATAGCAGCTAAGCAGCAGCAGCAGCCTTTCTTTGAGCTCGCCTGTGACTTCAGGTTTACTAATAGCTCTCTAACTCATGTAGATATATGAAAATGTACACTATGAAGAATAGCTCTAACTCAGTTCTATTTATCTAAATTAATTTTTTCCTGTTTACCCTATAATTATTTACTAGAGACAGTAAAGCACAGGGAGGGAGATCACTGGTTTTAGTGCCAATCAGATCAGTGTTGAATCTTTCAGGAATCTGGGTAAATTAATGCAACTCTCTGAACCTCAGTTTCCTCATCTATAAAATGGAACTATATATACTGCTGACCTCATACAATTCTTGTGAAGATTAAATGAGATGAGCTCATGTAAAAGCATTTAACATAATGTCTGGCATATACAAGTATGGGAAAATGTGAGCTGCTACTATTTTAATTCCTCTCATTTATTTGAAATGCTACCTTTTCCAGACACATTTCTATTTGATTCCATTCCACTGTGTGACCTCTGTAATATTTTCCAACCAAGTTTTCCTAGTATATGGGAAAACTAATGATTTTTGAAATTTTACTTTGTAACTGAACTCCATACTTAATTCCATGTAAATGTGTCCTGGGTATTTTAGGAAGACAATAACATCTGCAAATAATTTTCATTGTTTCTTTTTAACCATTTTTTGACTTTGGTTTGTATATCCTGGCCAATTCAATAAGGCAGGAAAAAGAAATGAGTACAATGGGCAATCTTTGCTTTATTCCCAATTTCATTATGCTGCCTCTTTTGATTCCATTAAATCTCTAAGTGTTGTAGCTGCTGGTTTTTTGATCAAATTAATGCAATCTCTTTGGAGCAAAGTTGTTTTGCTTTTTAAAATTCTAAGCAAACTAGAAATAAGAATAGAGGTCTACCAAATGCCACTTTTGGATATATGTTTTTCTTCTTTGTTCTACTTAAACGATGTATTTGGAGACTAGACATTTTAATCTTAAGTCCCTCTTACATTTCTGGGATAAACCCTATGTGGTCACAGTTCTTTTAAAATACTGCTGAATTCAATCTGTGACTGTTTTATTTGGCATTTTTGCATCAATCCTCATGCCTGAGCTAAATCTTCAGCCTTCTTTTTGTATAATCTTTGTAATAATGTTGGTTCCCAGAGCTGTGCTAACTTTGTAAAATCAACAGTTTTCTACACTCTGAAACAGTTTACTGAGCAACTAATTATTTTGTCCCCCAAAGTTTAAAAGCATTCATCCATGAAACTGCTTGCATCCAGAGCCCACTTTGGAAGGATTAATTTTTTTAGTGCTTAGTTTCTTCCCAAGTTCCTAGTTTAAAGACTCAGACTTCTGAGTTATCTAGAACAGACAGGTCAACTGAGATTTTTTTTTAAATGCTGAATTTTAAGTTACTAAATTTTATTTTTATAACATAAAATAATTATCTCAAGTATAACTTTTAATTTGTTAACTCTTTTTCCTAACATATCAACTTACTTTCAGTTTTATTTGGTTTTATTTCTTTTTAGATATGGTACATGCTTAGTCTATTCGCTTGACCTTTTTCCCCAAACAAATAGCTCTTAGGTTGATCACTTTAATGTTCTGTTTTCTGATTCGTTAGTATCACTTGCATCTTATTAGGCTTGCTTTATTCTTTTCAACTTTAAGTTGAATACTTAATTCATTATCTTCATTTTCTCTTATTTAATAATGAAAGGATTTAAAGCCATGAATGCATCCCTGAATAAAACTTTGGTAATAACCAATACATTTAGATGCACAGAGTTCTCAGTATTTCCTAATGATTCTGTAACAGTCATTTCACTTCCTCTTTGACCCAAGTGATTTAGGAGAGTATTTTTTTATTTTCAAGTAACTGGATTTCGTTAATATTTTTAATATTAAGTATTCTACAGAGAATAAATACATCTCTGAAATAAGATGGAGAAATTCTGATAAGGGGAGGAAATCTTTTAAGCAGAAAACACTACTTAGTGCTTAGTTTTTTTAAAAAAAAAAAAGAAAAACTATTTATATGATGCTGTGATGGCTGTATCCAAGTATATGCCTTACCCAAGGGATTTAATGGTAGGTCTTCCTGGGGGAACTGAGTGACTGAGGGGCAGGCAGCACAGGAGGAGAGGGGAAAGGAACACTCTTCTATACCTTCTGAAAATTTTATTATGGGTATATTGCCTCTTTAAAAATTAATTTAAAAAGCAAAGCCATCTCTCAATAAATGGAATGAAACCATCCCAGATATACTAAGTATATTACCAAGTAAATTTCCATACTTTCTTTGATGAAATTTAGAGATTGGATCCAAGATGATAAAACATCTGGACCCAGAAAAGGGAAGAGGAAAAAAAAAATGATCCCTAATTCTGCAGTCTCCAAGTTCAGAAGAATTAAGAGTTTCGAGGCAAAGAAAGTATAAAGGAGAAAAAAAAAGTTGAGTCAGGTTTCTATCAGGCTACAATTTTGAAACCTGAAATTCCTGAATGTGTGGCTGAGAGGATAGCAGACTTCCCAGGTTCCTCCACTTCCTGACCACGGCATTCCCATTTTCGGAATGCTCCATATTACGCATCTCGGTTGTTGCTGTCTTCTCCATTATTACTTAAAATGAATTCAAATCCCAAATTAATTCAATTAAGTGAAGATTTCTAAGCATTATGCCACGTCAACTCATTTGCCACAAACTTTGAAATATCAAGTTAAAAAAAAAAGAATGAAAGGAAAAAGGAAAGAAAAAAACGAACTCTGTAAATCGGTTTTCCAATTTATGTGGAAGAAATCTGTTTTCCACTTTCTAATTTCTGCAACTGGGAAATTCTGTATATTATGTTACCATATAATGAAGGATGCCAGTAAACAGAAAGCCCACACGCCTGTACACACAACAGATTACACTGTGTGTAATTGCAAACACTACCACGTTATGTACTCCTGGGAGTATTATTACTGAGATGTGTTATTTAATGCCTCATCTATTTAAAAAAAATTCATTCCATATGGATGAAAAATGAGTATACTAGCCTGAGTATGGGGGGGGGGGGGGAATGTAATCATAGANCACTACCACGTTATGTACTCCTGGGAGTATTATTACTGAGATGTGTTATTTAATGCCTCATCTATTTAAAAAAAATTCATTCCATATGGATGAAAAATGAGTATACTAGCCTGAGTATGGGGGGGGGGGGGAATGTAATCATAGATCTCTTAAAATTCGTACCGTTTTATACAAGCACAAGATGGTACAACCAAAACTTAGGAATTCAGAATGTCTCAAATTACAAGATACGTGTTCACTGCTAGTTCCTGAGAGCCCCACCCTGGCAGTGGGACCAGAGGAGGCCCACAGGGGGAGTCACAGCCATCCTCTACTTTCCTGGACCACTGAAGGGCCCCTTAAGGTGGGGCACAGCACCCAGGACCACCACAGACAGCTCCCATGGAGGCGCAGCACTGTGGGAAAGGAGGGCTTAGCAAGACCCTCTGACAGCTGCAAGGCTCTCCTTGCTGGGGACACGCCATCCAGACAGACACCCACAGAGCCCGAGGCAGAAGGCCCGACTCCGGGGAAGGAAAGCGTCCCACCTCTGTTGACCGACCAAGAACCAGATGGAGTTCAGGGCTCTACACGCGGCCCCAACCACTCCCCTTTGACTTGGTGAGCACAGGAGGTCCAGCAGCCGGGGCTGTGCTAAAACAAAAGACAGATGACAGGAAAACCTACTGCCCTTTGGCCGTTCGGAGCACAGGGGAAGTGTAAAAGTGCAGAGGGGGAGAGCAGGCCAGCTGCACTAATCCCTTTTTGTCCAGCAGTAATTAATAGTATAATCCACATTTAAGATGCATTAAAGTGAAAATGCTGCATTATCAGAGAGCCGGCTCATTGCCCCAAGGCAGAGCCTCCCCTGCTGACCTGTGGAACCAGGTTACCTCATCTCAGCCTCCTCCTCTCCTGGGAGCTGACTCTAGACACCTCTTAAAAGGACAGAGCTGGCAGCCACAAGTCGCCCCTCAGCCCAGCGCTCTGTCTCTGGAAACCACTCCGCACACAGGCCATCCTGCACCAGGGCTCCACGCAGAATGAGGAGTCGTTTAAATCAAGTCATAGAGTCTCTGGCTAACACACAATACTTCAGTGTCATGAGGTCCCTGACAGAATTTTAAGCTTTCAGCAGACTCCCCAAAACAATGTTGGGATGATACAAGGGGAATTAAGATGCCCTTCAACTCAATTTGGTGGGAAGCCCTTTTTGGGAGTTTCCTACAAACTATGGGGGCACCAGGAGAGATTGTATCAAGCAGCAGAAGCCGGCTGTGCCGTCCAGCCCCGGGGAGGATGCCTCTCTTCCATTGTGACTAAAATACTATCTTTAGAGAGAGGCATGCTATTAGCTCATCAAGCACATTCAAGCTACAGACGTCACCGCTGCCTAAAGCTAGAGGCGCCTGAAGGAGCGGTCCTCTCGACTACGCTTTGAAGCCACCGCCACCTAAGAACTTGATCTCAGGTCTCCAACACTGCCCATCTGGTGGAACAGGCACAGCCACCAGTAGGAGGAGAGCCCCGCACTCCCGTTCAACTGCTCTACGCACTGATACCACCGTCTCAGCTCCACCCGTCTCCACACTCCGCCGTGGCCCCGAGCCCGTGGCAGCCACTGGATAGTGGCCCTGTGCTCTGGCAGCAGCTGCCTCCATCCTGTAAGACCTCCTTGGAGCTCGGTACAGCCACTTGTTTCTTAAACTTGGCAGCGGGATATAAAAAAGAGGAGTGGGACAGAAATCATTCTGACCTCAAGTGTTTGAGATTCTGGCACAGATGGTATGATAATTATCTGGGCACTCAATCACCTATAGTTGCTGCAAAAACTTCACCTTCAAGAGCCTTACCTAGAACTTAACACATTCCTCCACAATGATATTTAATTACTCTCAGAAGGCAATGGCACCCCACTCCAGTACTCTTGCCTGGAAAACCCCATGGGCGGAGGAGCCTGGTGGGCTGCAGTCCATGGGGTCGCTAAGAGTCGGACACGACTGAGCAACTTCACTTTCACTTTTCACTTTCATGCATTAGAGAAGGAAATGGCAACCCACTCCAGTGTTCTTGCCTGGAGAATCCCAGGGACGGGGGAGCCTGGTGGGCTGCGGTCTATGGGATCACACAGAGTCGGACACGACTGAAGTGACTTAGCAGCAGCAGCAGCAATCCACCAAAGGGGCTTCTCAGGTGGCTCATGGGTAAAGTTGGCCTACCAAGGCAGGAGACACGGGTTCGATCCCTTGGAGAAGGAAATGGCAGTCCACTCCAGTATTTTGCCTGGAGCATCCCATGGACAGAGGAGCCTGGCGGGCTACAGTCCACTGGATTGCAAAGAGTCAAACATGACTTAGAGACTGAGTGCTAAATCCACACAATCCAAAAAAGAGCAGTTTCACATAGTTTAGACTGCCACTAGCGGGGACTAGCCAAGGAATGAAGTGCCTTTTGCACTATCACCTCTAGAGGAAAACACATCCGTGGTGGGTCGAAAAACATGTCCCCATTCTATGAGCATGCTTCCCTCTGAGGCTGCCCGAACAGCCACGGTCCTGTGACTGGGCAGCCAGGAGAAACATGCAGCAGGCGGGGCTCCCATGCAGGGGAGGCGCCCAGCCGGGGAAGCTGTGCAAGAGACACAGAGAGGGGACGCCCGCCCCACCCCCACCTGCGCTCTACTGTACCCCACGACTGACCTCTCAGGGCTGTCGGGTTGCCCTGAACCTCTGTTCTTAATCACACCACGTCAGAGTTCTTCTGCAAGAACCCTCTATAAACTCAAGTTCTACTCTACTGGTGCCTCAACACAATATGACAAAAACAGAATCGCAATATGTGGGGAGGAGCTATTGGTTAGCCTCAGTCTCCCAACTCTCCATGACCCCATGGACTGGCACCTGCCAGGCTCCTCTGTCCGTGGGATTCCCCAGGCAAGAACACTGGAGTGGGCTGCCAGGGGATCTTCCTGACCCAAGCACTGCAGGCACGTCTCCTGCACTGGCAGGCAGATTCTTTACCACTGAGCCACCAGGCAAGCCCTCGCAGAGGAGGGAGGCTACCCAGTCTCACCACAAAGCCTTCCCCTTCTACCCCAGGGAACCTCCTTTGCCAGAACAGGCAGCCTTGGCTTCAGTTTTCACAGAGACACTGGCTGAGCTTTGCCATCTAACACCATCCAGGTCCCTGTGAGGCTTTCCCTCTTTGCAGACTGTCCTGATTCCAGTGGTGGGCTGCCTCAGAGGCCCCAGAATGTCCATGTCCTCATAGCTGGAGCCTTTGAAAGTGTTACCCTTTCGGCAAATGCAACTTTGCAGAAGGGATCAAGATTATCCTGGATGACCTGGGAGGGGACACCTGACTTAGTATCTGGTCCCTATAACAAGACTGCAGAAGTTCAGAGTCAGACAGGAGATGTGATGATGGAAGCAACAAGCAGTGTGAGGTGAGGAAAGGGTCATGACCCAGGGACAGGGCAGCCTCCAGAATCTAGAAAAGGCAAAGAAACTGCTTCTCCCTCCACTCAGGAGTTCCAGAGGGAACCAGCCATGCCAACACCTTGACTCTAGCTCACTGAAACTGATTTTGGACTCCTGGACTCCAGAGCAGTTAAGACGTCAATTAAAGTTGTTTTAAATCACAAAGTTTGCAGTCATTTATAACGCCATCAATCGGAAGCTAATGTGGCCCCTCTGGAGAAAGGGGACTGGGACAACACACACAGAACCAGGGATGCCCTGGAATTTCAAGAATGAGTCATCCTTGTTGGAATCCACACAACCTTCCTCTCTGGACTCAAAGAGCTAGCTGAATCCTCTCTTTCTCCATCACCAAAAACCAAAAGCCAAAGGTGGGTTTTGATGCAACAAGTAAGGGTTATGACTTGTGAGTGGTGCTCAGAGGAGCTTCTCAGCATTAGAAAAAAGAACTCTCATCCCAGCCTACTGCATTTGAGATTCACAAATAACCACAATGAACCATGAGAACAACAGAAAAACAGCAGCTGACTCAAGAATACATGTGTAGGACATTCTGATTTGACACTGGGCTAAAAAAAAAATCTACAGGGAAGAATTAGGGTCAGATCCAAGGTTCTTTTATTGGACTGAAGGCAGGCCAAGCCAACCTTGCCCGAAGGATCCCACAGGTGGGCCAGTCCAAAGCCCTGGAAAGTCAGGGACCTGGTCCATGTGACTCCTGGAGACAAAGAGAGGAGGAAGGCTCTGGAAGGTGGTGGCATCCTGCCCACGTCAGTGGTAGCCTGGGGCCTTTGGATCTCACCATCTCGCCAGCACCTGAGAGGTGTGAGCCAGGCAGCCAACCACATCAGAAGCTGGCTGCCAGCCGGCCCCCGTTGCCCAACACCTCTGCAAGAGCCAGCTTTCCAGGATTGGGCTCTACACACTACACAGGTATAGGCCACTGCTGACCGAATCGAGGCACAAGTGCCTTGAACTTCCCACACGGGGACTGGCCACACATGGACTGACTGTCCTGCTGCAGAGTCAGGAAACGCATTTGCACTCCATCATGCCAAGGACACTCTTCTCACTGCTTAGACCAAGCAGCGTCCCACCTGGGTCTTCTTCCTGCTCCGGTCTACCTGGGCTTGCTTCAGTCACAAGTCAGATCCTCCACCCCCTGAACCCTCCATCCCACACACTATTTAATTTTCCCTATCCTCCAAACTGCTTATGCTCTCCTAGTCTAGCTCACTCTGTTTATGCTTCATAAGGAACGTGTAGGACTGCGTCATGACGTTGAGGACCAGGGTAACAGTGCACATGTGTACAAGGCGCTACTCAAACAAAGCTGTCAACAACTAAAAAACACAGTTTCACCAACCTTCCGCACAGGGCTGTCATTCAGCCTTTGCATAATAAAGATGCAACTCTGAATATTCAAAGTCCAGGAGAAGGTGACTTGCGGCAAAACGGACGTCTAACGTGCCCAAGATTCAAAATCTTGATGCTACTCGGCCAGATTCTCTTTACCTATTGTTTCTTCTGATGCCCCCACCCCCCTCACAAAATAAAGCAGCCCTAGGAATAGAATCCCATCTTCCTTAGTTCTTATGACTAATTTATGGCCTTCTTTGAAAGCCCTCGCACCAGAGCTCTGACTCCAGTAATTTCCTCTTCTTCTATACGCATGTCCATTTACAGCCATTCTGTAACCTCTACGTGAACCGAGCATGTTCTCCGGGCCTCCCACGGATGTGGGATCCCGCCCGGGTGAGAGCAGGGTGGCTCAGGGGCGGCACCTCTCCTCTACAGTGTGAGCTCACTCACCACCCTACCCAAGTCCCGCTCCCCAGAGAGCTGGAGGAGTATTCTTTTGCTTTAGAATAGAGCGCCTTTAAAAATGACAAAGCAAGACTAAAAAGGCTGGGTGGGCAACTAGTATGTAAGCTCAAGACACTGTGGGGTTTTTGTGTGTTTTTTTTTCCACTTGGATTAAAGGGAGTTGGGGGGGAAGGCCTTGATTTTGTTTTTATTGAGGGAGGTGGGGGTATGGGAAGATGTCCCAGAAAATATCTTCCACAGGCCACAGGAGGAGGAGTACTTAGAAGGAATTTCTGACAGTGCTCCAAGGTGTTTCCAGGCCCCGCCCCAAAGGCCCCCCTCACCAAGCCACACTGCTCCCCACCGCACTCCCCTGGGCCGCCCACCCATGGCTTGGCTGTCCTCCTGTCTCAAAAATGCCTTCTCTCCTGTTCAGTAAGGCTGCCCTGAGCCTCTCTGATCTGTAGCTGGCTTCTCTGATGCCAGGGTGCTAGAAAACCTGGGCCCACGCGGAGTCTTCCCAGCTTAGCATCCCATAGTCAGTGCCCGTCTAGAGAACAGTCAGTCCAGGCACTCCAACATCCAATTGGCTCAGGTGTGCCAGGGACTGCCCTGTGGGCTAAGGATGGGGTGAGGCCAACAGAAGATGCCTGTTGCCTACACAGAGCTCCTGTGCAGCTCCTCAGACCCTCTTTCTGTCCCTACTTTTACTCCCTTCTGTTCTGGGAAGGATTTCCCCATTTTAGCTGAAAATTTTATTTTCTTTTCTTTTTTAAGAGGGTTGGGAGGGAAAGACCTATGTTTTCATGAATTTAAATCTTTTTTTAAATTAATTTAGACAATAAATGATAAGAATTTTCTTTCATTGAAATTTTCAGGGGTTCCTGAGCAAATCAACCCACATTTGATCATGTGGTCACATTCTCCTCACCTTGGAAATCTGAAGTCACTCTTTCCCTTGAAGTCAGAAGCCCGTCTCCATACATTCTAAGCACTGAACTCCCCAATCCTTGTCTGCCATGCTTTTATCCCCAAAGCTACAATTCTCATTCAAAGGCTATCCTCCTCAAGCCAACCCCAAGCTAACTTGGCCAGACTGCTCATGCTCAAGTTTCCAGCCCCCAAAAGACTCTCACCGTGATTTCTACCAACAGGCACCTGGAAGGTCTAGAGGCCCACTTGATCACACTCTTGTAACTATACTTCTTTACCTGTGCCACCCAAGATTCCCCAGAGTCATCACTGGATGTCAGAGCAAAACAGTAACTCCTATGGCACTTTCTCATCCTGCCTCCAGTCAGAGCTGGGAGTCATTCACTCAGGACCTTACAAAGCTAGCCCTATGAGGCAGGGATCCCGTGGCCAGTTCATCCTGGGAAGTGGCATCTGTCTCACTCTCACTTGGTCTTTATACACCCAGGGAAGTGGTCTCAGGCATGGCACTAAACCCCAGCAGAGTCTGGAGTCTTCTCCCATCAGCAACAGCATGTGTGTGTGTGTGTGCACACGCATGAGCGTGTGTGTGTGTGTGTGCACGCATGAGTGTCTGTGTGTGTGTGTGTGTGTGCAGGGCCTGGAGTCTTCTCCCATCAGCAACAGTGTGTGTGTGTGTGTGTGTGCGTGTGCAATGTGTGTGTGTGTGCAGGGCCTGGAGTCTTCTCCCATCAGCAAGTGTGTGTGGGGGTGTGTGTAGGTGTGTGTTTTGACAGGCCACTGCCATCTTCTCACCTCATCTGAACACACATGCCCCTTCCCCACTGATGTGCTCAGTGGGGGTCTCTACCTGGACCCCCATCCCCACCCAGACCCCTCCCAGCCTCACTGCAGCATGGAGCGAGCGGCACTTTCCTGTCCAAACCTGAACTGACCCTGGGCTCCACACCACCCGCATCTTCAGCCTTAGAGTAGCATTTTCCTTGTGTAGACCTTCCTGCTCTATAGGGCATGGACCTGAAAAGTGAGTCATCAGTGCTAGCAGGAAGCAACGCTCAGTCTAAGGCCTGACCCAGTTCCTGGAGAGACTTCTCTGCCTCCAGCCCTCTGCCCTGCGCCCCGGTTCTCATAACATGCTTGGGCTCAGCCACCCCGTCCCCTCTCTCTGCAGGCTTTTCAAGATCTCTCCTTCCACGGAGCCACAACCAGGACTGTTTGTTTGTTCAGTCCACTGGTAAGAAAAATGAGAGAGCTGTCTGCCATTCCCGGCAGGGCATAAACACTTTTTCAAGAAATGTATGTTCCAGCTCTGCTTGGGTCCAAAACTGAGCCCTTTNGCTTTTCAAGATCTCTCCTTCCACGGAGCCACAACCAGGACTGTTTGTTTGTTCAGTCCACTGGTAAGAAAAATGAGAGAGCTGTCTGCCATTCCCGGCAGGGCATAAACACTTTTTCAAGAAATGTATGTTCCAGCTCTGCTTGGGTCCAAAACTGAGCCCTTTAACCTTTGGAAAGAGCAGAGGACATTCCATGGGAACTATCGCCGCTCCTTATCATCGCTGAAAGACAAAATCCACTTTGCCCTGCCACATCTCACATGGACCCCTCACATTCTTGGTCTGGGAGCTGAGCATGTGAGAGAGAGAGAGGAAACCCCAGAAACGTGGGAAAGGCCACTGTCGCCAGTACAAGAGGCACCAGCGCCCCGACTACTCTTCAGAGATGTCAGGATACTTTATTGTGAAATTTGGTTAAATACATGTAATGACCCACAGACAAAGACTTTACATTGGAAGGACATTTCTTTGGGTGATCAAGACCAAACTTCAGAACCGATCAAAACGGAGATTGCCCAGGGAAATCATCAAGAGGCCTACCATTGCTATCCTTCTATTGAAATGATACAGTTCTGATTTCTTACAAGGAGTTTCATAACAAGAGGTCTCTATCTTAACACTCTGAAAGAAAAACATCCATCCCCCCCGCCTCCCCCGCCTGGAAGGGCCGGGAGTAGCCTCACGGGGTGGTACAGCAGCACATAGCAAGGGGGAGGCGCAGCACACGTGGGAAGAACCACAGCGGAACCAGCTGGACCCCACCATGCTGACTGGCTGCGCCTGTCAGTTATCGAAACTGCAGTCAAGTGGAACTGATCAGCGCAGACCCCCAGGGCTGGGTTCCACGCGATGGTTCGTCAATGTCCTATGAGTGTCAGGCATTTCTCCACTCAAATATTGACCGGTTTAAGAGCAGGCTTAGGGAGTCACAGGCACGGTCATAGTTCTTTTCTTTCTTACCCTACCTCGTTAAAAGCGGGGACCACATTAGAACTCATTAAGTACAACTACACCAACTGATGCTTGTTAATGCTGGGTATCAGGAACTATGTAAATCTTCTTCCTGCATACTTGGTTTCATTCTCTGGATGATCTGTGAGGCGGGCGCTACCACGGCTTCTATTTTGCCCACGAGCAAATCAAGGTCCACGGGGTCCCAGGTCACTTACTTCCCAAGGTCACACAGCTAGGTAACAGCAGAAAGAATCCAGTCCCTGGTTCCTCAAAACACCAGAGTTTTTGCGCACACACTGTCCTGCCAGGGTCGCCTGCGCGCCCGCCGTGAGCGCTGCCTGCAGAACGTCTGGTTCACACGTGGAACAGCCCCCGGCCAGGAGCACCTCCATTTGTCCCTCTTCCCCACACACTGTGCTCGCTCTGGAAAAGCTGTCCCTCCCTCGTGCTCTCACTCAGTCGTGTAAGATTCTCTGACCCCACGGACTGCAGCCCGCCGGATTTCTCTATCCACAGATTTCTCCAAGCAAGAGATCTGGAGTGGGTTGCCATTTCTTCTTCCAGGAGGATCATCCCAACCCAGGTGTCAAACCCGTGTCTCCTGTGCCTTCTGCACTGCAGGCGGATTCTTCACCTGCTGAGCCATGGGGCTGAGTTCCCACCGTGCACTCAGGTGGTTGCTTCTGAGGACTCCCTCTGTCTAGATTCTGAGCCATCCTGGGATCGGAGAGCAGAGAACATCTCCTTACGATCCACGCCTACTCCATCCTGCCAACACTCTTCCACTTGACGCCCTGCCTGCCCATTGGAGTTCAAAGTCAGAGCTCAACCAACTGCTAGGCGATCCTCTTAAAGCACTTAGCCTCTCAGTTTTTCCAAAAAAGATGACGCGTCCCCACCCTACATACCTTACAGAACAACTGTGGGGATTAGTGGAATGGACACAGGCTCCGGGGCTTTGAAAAACGAAGCCTCTTACATTCCTTTCCAGTCTCCCTCAGACAGATGTAGCACCTCTCCCTTCTATCCAGAATTTATTTAGAATTAAACCATTAAATATTTGGGTGGCTAACTCAGGGGCCTCAACAGTGATTCCCAGTACACATGTAGTAGCTCAGGAAAACATCGACAGGGCTTGGAGCTGAGGAAAGACAACCCAGTGGGTGGGACTGGACGCACTGGGGCAAGGGTGGGGGGCGCTGCTGAGGAAGGGCCCTGGCCAAGCTCACAGCCATCCTTCCCGCCACCCAAAGCATCACTGTCTCCTCATCCCCTCCAGCCACCTTGTTCCCACACCCACCTTCAAACCATACTCAGAGGGTGAGTGCTCACAGCGCCTCTCAGCACTTCCTGTCCACCCGGAACCCCAGGATGTGACCTTATTTGGAAACTGAGTCTCTGCGGGTATGACTAAGTCGAGGTCATAGTGGATGAGGGTGGATCCCAGATCCAGGGACTGGAGCCCTGACAGTGGGAGAGAACCCGTAGGGAAGAAGGCCATGCAGAGACCCAGGAACTGGAGGGATCCAGCTACAAGCCAAGGAATGCGGAGGACTGCCAGTGCCTGATGGAAGGTAGAAGGAGCCTTGGCTAAGACTTCAGTGGGACCATGAAAAAACGCATTCTGTATGCCACTCAGCTTGTGATACTTGCCTTCGCTCTGGCGGTCACAGCACACGGGAGTGCCGCCTCTCACCCCTGCCCCACGAGGGCTCTGGCCAGAGCCACCTCTCATTGGGCCGGCCACAATCGTCTCCCTGTGCTCCGTGCTACCACCCTCCACCTGGCTCAGAACAGAAGGGAGAGCCTCACCATGACCTCCCAGGCCTGTAGGACGTGCCCTGTCCCCTCCCAGGCCTGCTCCAGCTACGCGGGCCTCCTGCTGCTCCTTGGACATTTCTGACAGAGTCTCCCCTCTGCCCAGAGCTCTCTCCATCGCTTACTCCCTCCAGCCTCTGTGCTCAGGTCGCCCTCCTCACCTGCAAACCACGGCACGCCCTCTTCCCCTGTTGGGCTTTTTCTCTGTAGCATTTCACTTATTTCCAAACACTGTGGTTTTCTTACCAATTACACATACTAAGGGAGTGGAGGGAGTATAAACGCCACGAGGACAAGGATGGCTTCCTTGTCCCCTTCCCCCACTGCAGGAGCACCAGCACCTAGCAGTGCCTGGCCCCCGAGATGTCCTCAAACATCTGATGAAAAAGTGGACACAAGGTCAAGGGGCAGGAAGGAGCTTGAGGTTAGGGGCAGCAGCAGTGTGGAGGCAGCCAGGACTCTGGGTGCTCCAGTGGAGTCTGCAGGCTGAGCACCAGAGGCTCCCAAGTCCTTGCAGGCAGATGGAAAGTGCTAGGCATCATGAAGTGCCTGCAGGCCCTGATCAGGAGAACAAGAGGAAGGAAAGAGAGCAGGGTCTCTTGACCTTGGCACTACTGACACTCCGCATATTCTTTACAGGGGTGAAGGGCTGTCCAGTACACTGGAGGAGGCTTAGCTACATTCCTGACCCCCCTCAACCAGCTGCTGGGAGCATCTCCCACCAGGCTGCAACAACCCCAAATGTCTCCAGACACTGTCACATGTCCCTGTGGGATGAGAGGGAGGCAAAGTCAGCCCCTGTGAGAACCAACAGAATGTGGTAGTGGTGTGTGCACAGAGCGACCCCTGAAAGAATGGACGTAAAAGGACCAGCCAGAAGCACAGGTGGGAGAGTTGGCCAGGCAGCAGGTGTACCTGTGACAGGGCCCACCCCTGGTGACCTAAACAGCACATACTCCTTCTAAAAACGGAGGTCACCACGCTAGCTGGCTTTTGTCCTCAAGGCCTAAGAAGTGCCAAATCCCCTCTGTTTTCAGGAGGAGGTTCCAGTCTAGAGTCTTATGTTGAAATATATCTGCTTTTAAAATACCATATTGCTGAACCAACTCAACTCTAGCCCAGGTTTTGCCTACAGGCCACGACTTTGAAATCTCCGGCACAGAGGCTGCCTAGAGGCAGAAGCGGGGGCAGCCTGGAGATTCCTTAGAACCTGTAGGAATTTAGCCACAAGGAAACAGGGCCCTGGACAACGCCTGTGAGAATGAGCTGAAGAAAAGGGCCAAGTCCCAGAAACTTCAGCTGAAAGACGATAAGCACACCGGGACAACTGCCCACATGCTCCTGAAACACAGGTCTTCAGTGCAAGTGTCAGCCTAACAGTTGCTGACTTTGGAGAGTTCCTTGAAGAGGAAAGTGAATGCAGGGAGGTCCCACCCTTAATTTGAAAAGGTGTGCGAGCTTGCGCCCACATGATCTTATAAGCCTTAAACCCATCCTGGACAAAGCCAAGGCCTCCCCATCTTCACACTGCTCAGGAACTAGCCTAACCACCTGCGTGGACCTTCCCCGATGTTCAGTACACCCAGACCACCAGCTAAGGAGCAGCCGGATTCAGACCAACCTCCCCCAAGAACTGGGGCAATGTCACTGTGCTGATGAGAACTCTTCCTGCCTCCCCAACCAGGTCTAGGCACCTTCTGGGCTCCCTTCCATGATAATCTTGCCTGAGAAGGACCCCAAGGCATCCTTCAAGACAATCCCTCCGTGTTAAAGAAAACGGGGCTTAGGCAAGTGAGTGTCGGGAAGCCTGGTGGAATCACAGCTCAGGGCCACAACCTCATACCACCACCAGCACATTTTGATTTGTTTGGCCCCCACCCACACCGGTCCCGGAATTTGGAGCAATGAGAAGGCCGTTCTGACAACACATACCATGGTGTTGGTTCGAAGGCAGAGTGGTCTCATCTATATTAGATTATGACAGAAAGCAAAAGAACTTTTGAGTGACTCGTCCATTTCTGGACACGCTCAGGGTGGGGATGGCGGTGGGTTACGACACAGGCATTTGCTGCCCAATCTGTAAACCGGGTAGAATGACCTCCTTGACATCTTCTCAGAGTTACCCTACCACAAAGCATGATCATAATTAAAGAACACCGTTCCCAGCATGGTGCACCATCAAGCACAGAGGCAAAGGCTGCCTTGATCAGCATCAGATGCTCGGTCTGATCAAGGTCACTGGAGAGAAGGTAAAACGGTCAGAGGCCCCTAATCTCACCTCCACGCTGCTCTGCCTTGCTTGCTGTGAATGGAACACCCAAGTCTTTGGCCGAGGGAGGAGGAGGCTGGGTGAGCAGGGGAAGGGAGGGGAAGGGAGGGACAAGGAAGGAGGGAGGCAGGACTCTCTCCCATGGGCAGTACCGTGACGGCAGCAGACTCCAGGGAACCGCCGGCTGGTCTCCGTGAGTCTCGTGACACCCCACAGGTGCAGACCTCCCCACGTTGCCTTCCCTCCCACTGCCCACGGCCACCGCACCATCCACAGCGACGCTGATGGCGTTAGAGCGTCTCCAGCCATCTTATCCTCTTACCCAACCAGCAAGAAGGGGCTGCAGAGAAGCCCACGTAAGACACCCAAAGAAAAACATCTCTGGGCTGGGGCCCGAGGCATGGGGACGCAGACAAAACTCAGCGGCACCAGCATTCAGCGAGGCCAGAGCAGCCACTGGGAGCCATGGACCGGTCACCCCCAAGTCCTCGTGTGGTAGGTTCTGTCTCCCAGAATCCAGTTAGCCACATCTGTGAGCTGATTCCTGGGAGAAGAGTCCAGGGTCGGAAGGCATCTAAGTGGCTTGGCCAAGTGAAGACTCTGTAAATCAAGCAGCCGCATACTCCGCAGACAGACTCCAGACTCGCAGACGACCAGTTGCAGAAAGAACAGCGTGTTCCACTGTGCCCCATCCCAGCAGCTCTGGAATCACACGATCCCCGCCTCCCGCAAGCCTGTGGGCACGGGGATGTCCTGCCCCCCACCACAGGTACCACGGGGTGTCTCTGCCCCCCAGCGTGGCATCCTCCTAGCCTTCCCTCAAATGCCCACCCATCTTCTGGAGATCCTGCTCGGCCTTTTCCCACATATGACTTCCTCATGTATCCATTTTTAGGAATCAATGTTTTTGTGAAGAAGAGGAGGAGAAAGTTCCCACATGTAGAAAGCTCACACCCTGGGGAGGAATGAAGAAGAGGTGGTGGTGGGCGGGTGGGGGGGCGGTCACTGAGCACTTGTTGAAGGAAAATGTGGACAAGAGCGATGAGGAGGAGAAGAAAACCTCTTGTCAGCTCTGAGAGTTAAACAGGAACATCTCACCCATCGCTCCCCCACCTGCTTGCTCCCGGCCTAGCCTGTCTTCGGGTCCCCCCAGCCTAGGAGGCAGCACACTGGCAGACCCCCAAGGCGGGAGGGCCCCGGCAACGGGAGGGAGCCGTGGGAGTTTGCGGGAGCTCCACCTCTGGGAATGGATTTGATGTCAAGTGTCAGCAAGTAAATTGCTATTGGCTTCTCGATAAGCAGCAGTAGTGAGCTAAGTGTTTCCCCGTATTGTGCGGGCTCTCGCGGACTCAATACAGCAGTATTGACAGCACCATCACGCAGTAATCCAGGCTCCACTAATACCTACACTTCCTCAATGAAAATACACTCTCCGCTTGGACACCAGCCCATTAGCTTTGGGCTGGAACCTCTGGCCTCCTCTGCTCCCCCTAACTACCTCTGTGCCCTGGAACTGGCACCTCCCAGTTGGGATCGCCCCCAAACGCCCTGGCCAATGCGACCATCCCAGCCCGCGTATTGTCAGGGCCCAGCCTGAAAGATAAACAGCCGGAGACCTACAGGAAAAGGCCTGCTCTCTCCATCTATAAATCACCGGTGGGCAGGAAAGAAAAGTGATCCAACTCTTTAAGGATAAAAATCTCAGCAGTCGCTGAGGAAAATTGATGTTCCCTTGCAAAGCCAGAGATGTTCACTCTGGGAAGATGCATGTCTTCAAGTTTTTGGAGACAAAGAAACTCAAACTTCACCCAGCATGACACGGGGATGAGATGAGCTCTAACAATCATGCCAGACGCTAGGTTTCCACAAGGTAAGTCCCCACGGCCTAGCCAGTCTTGGATAGATTTACATACTGAAGGGCCTGCTAATTCAAAAATAAACACCACGCAAACACAGGCTATTTTTCAAATCCATCTCTCATCAATCTGGACTTTGAGAACACCCTGGAGTAGGTAAGGGACAAGATTATATTACAGAGACAAATGAAACAGAGAAGGTAAGTGACTTACCTAAGGTCACACAGATAGTTACCAGTGGGTTTGATCTTAGAGGCTCAACTAGAGGTTGGCAAACTTTTCTCCGTGGAAAGTCAGGTAAGTATTTTCGGCTTTGGGGCCTTTCAGTGCCTGTTTGCAACTGCTCAGCTCTTGTCACTGTGGCAGAGGAGCTGCCGCAGCCATGTAAAAAAACCAGCCCAGCTGTTTTCCAATAAAATCTTACTCATGGACACAAGTAAGATTTTCTGCATATTTTCATATGTCACAAAACAACATTCTTCTTTGGACTCCCCCAACCATTCTCAAAGGTGAAAACCATGCCTAGCTCGCGGACCATACAAAAACAGGCGTTGGGCCAGATGGGGCCTGCAGGCATGTTTGCAGCCTGCTGATCCCAGCCCACTGGGGGATGTGAAGTATCTAGAACACCACAGTCAAACAGAATGGGCACCACCATTCCCAGGCTCATTACAACTGTAATAATCCCATCTAGTGAAACTGCTTGACCCTCCGGCACCAAACACAACGCCCAGCCCCCAGGTGTTCAACAGCGACACAGCTGTGCATCCGTAACACACTGGCCACGTCTTCACACTTCTAAGACGCACTGCCTTTTGTTGGGAATTTCTGCACAAATTTCAAAGTTAAGAAACTTTCCACAGACGCACGCCCAGGCCACTGCTGGGGTAATACACTAATGGCTGCTGCTGCTGCTGCTGAGTCGCTTCAGTCGTGTCCGACTCTGTGCGACCCCATAGACGGCAGCCCACCAGGCTCCCCGTCCCTGGGGCTCTCCAGGCAAGGACACTGGAGCGGGCTGCCATTTCCTTCTCCAATGCATGAAAGTGAAGAGTGAAAGGGAAGTCGCTCAGTCGTGTCTGACTCTTAGCGACCCCATGGACTGCAGCCCACCGGGCTCCTCAGTCCATGGGATTTTCCAGGCAAGAGTACTGGAGTGGCGTGCCATTGCCTTCTCCGACACTAACAGCAGAAGTCATTTATTTTCAAAACCAGCACACATATATTTAACAGTGTCCTTAAATACAGTGTTGGGGTGAGTGACCTGCCCTGCGCTAGCGCCCCCCCACCCCAATCCCCTGCCCCAAGGGGGAGTTTCGGTCTCTCTGTGTTCAGGAAGAAGGAGCTCGGCCAGAGAAGGGTTAAGGCCCTTCCAGGCTGTGATCTGATAAATGGCTGTGCAGAAAGCAGGTTCCCTCACTTTGAGATATGATGTCACTAACCTTTATTGATCCACTATCAGAGAACTTTGCTTATCTCTCTCCTGTGATATACTGCCCCTCCTGTGCTCAACTAGTGTTTAATACACTGCCGGCTGCCCCGCACTCCTCATCGCTCAGCACGGCGGCGCGAGGCTGCCACGGGGGCCAATATTTTACAGCCAGGCCTCGCCAGCACAGACACTCCCTGACGCGTTGGGGAGGGCACCCCCACTCCCACCAGGCTGCCGGGCCCCAGGTGCACCCTGACTGTGGGCCGGGGTGTTGGTGGGGGCCAGGGCCCCTCTGAGCATCTCCTGCTCGCCCTTTTAAAAAGTGCACCTCCAGTCCCTCCAAGCTCCAGCTTCTTCACCTCCATCCTGAAAAGACGACTGCCAGCCCACCAGGTTCATGAAAACAGAAACGCCCCCAAGTGAAGCCTCCCATTGGAGAAATGAGCTTCCTGTTTCTCCTCTTGCAGTCAAGACCTCAGCCTCATCAGGAGCTGGAAAACACTACCCATCGGAGCACGGGACAGTCATTCGACAGGAATCACGCTAGGACCAGAGCCAGAACACATACCCAGGTGTAGCCAGGCAGGCTCTGATTCTGAGAGACAACAGGGTTCCACTGCCTGGGGCAGGCCTAATGCTGGAGCAGCCACACACCGGGTCTGGGGTCCTCCCAAACCACAGACCAACTGGGCACGGCGCGCAGCCCGTGCCGCACCCAAGGGTGGCTGAGCCAGCAAGTGCCAAGATTCAGGAGGAGACCATTTCACCAAAGAGCGGGCATCAACCTCCTCTGCTCCCCGCTGTCAACCTCGGATGCCTCGGGACCACTCGACTCATGGGACCCCACCTGTTGCTCCCGGAGGAGCCGGTGGACAAGACTGTGCCTCCCCCGCCCCATCTGGCCCAGCAAGGGCCATGGGCAGCCGGGGAGAACCAGCACGCCCTTCCACTGCCCCAGGGCACCCAGAATTTGCCTAATTGAACATTAACAAGTTGCTACAATAAAGTTCCTCTGTTGTGAGCTAGGAACCTTTTCGGCAACAACAACAGAAGTCTTGTTACAAACCGCTCTCTAAAGCCAGGCCTCAGCCTCGACAGGTGTGAACAAGATTTAAACACCTCCTACAATACAATGCAATCCAAACAAAGGGGAAAGTCAATCCCAACCTCCTGGGGTGAACCTTGTCTAACATCTTCTTCACTCATTCAGCCCAAGGGAGCCAAGTGGAGAGATTGTCTCCAGACTGGGCAAGGAGACCTAACCAGCCCTGAAGCAGGTCTCTCTGCCACTCCAGACCAGCCACCAACCTGGTCACCCTCTAGCAGAAGGCGAGACCATGAATGCCGCACATACAATCCTGGGCCCCCACACGCACCTTCCAGCTGCCCCTAACTCGGCCAACTGGTAGACTGTTCTGGTGAGCTTCCTACACTCCTGGTCTCTAGCTCAGCGCTCGGCTCTTCCATGCAAGAGGTAAGCAGAGGAGGAGACCCCCAGGTCCCAGGGTCTGAGCCATTCTTTCTCCTAAAGGGGGCCTGGGCAAGTCCTAACACATCCTCCTGGTGAATGCTGGGGAAGAGATGAGACTCCAGGACTGGATTTATCATTAAAAATTTTTTGAGGGCCGCTCCAGGTAGAAACATAGGAGGGGTGTGTGTTGGACAAGGAGGAATTATCCCTCTCATTGATTTTCTGCTCTGGAGTATTAGAGAGAACACAGCATTTATCTGGAGATTTCTTCCCAAAGCCAACCACATCAACGGGACTTGAAAGAGCTTATCTGCAGCCACCATCACTGCGAAAAGTGGGCACCCCGGTAGGAAACTCGATGAGCCCCACGGTTCCATAGTGACATCCTGAAGCCCTTGTTATTGTTACTCAACTTCAAATGAGTGAGCGAGAAGGCAGAGAGGGGAGTGGCAGAGGGGACACCGTGGGCAAGATTGACAAAGGACAAAGAAGGAAATTCTCTCTCCCCCAGGCCTCTGCTCCAATGAGAACACAAAACGGCTCCGGAACAAAACCCGAAAAAAAGTAGCAAGCACATACGCAGGCCTCCAGCCATTCCTATTTTGGGCACCCGTCCTCTGTTCTTTTCCAAACTCTTGGGCATTTTTAAAAAGTGATAAACACTAATAATCCAGCTTTTGATCCTAACTCTCCTTCTCTCCCAGTGCAAGAGAAAAGCTGTCAGCATTTTTTTTCCCCCGTGAGAGAGAGCCATGAAACATGCCAGGGAGACCTCCAATAGCAGCTGCTTTCCACTTTTTCTACCTCCAAACTCCAGGCAAAGTCAAGGGTAAGGGTGACCTGCAGGCTTGTGGATAAAATGTTCGTGACCACCATGATGGAATTTGTTTTCCAGAAATTTTTACTAATGAACCTTGGAGCACAAAAACCGGTCCCAGGCAAGGAGTCAAGCTGGCTCATTTTCCTCCGTGGTCCCCCTTCTCCTACCTGGCTAGGCAGGCAAAGGCCCCCAGGCTCATGGAAGGATAGCGGCCTGCTCACAACAACAACAAATAAAGGTTCAAAGGCTCAAGTCCCCTTTCCAGGTAGCTGGGAAGATGTAATTGGTGAGGCAGGAGATTAGAAATATCGGCAGCCTCTAAGTAAGACTTTAATTTACTGGCAGATCAATAGAGCCGGGGTTATATTGGCAAAGTGTCTACAGCTCTATTGACTCACGCAATGCCTCTTATCAATTTATCAGAAATCTGGAAGTCAGAAGATATTGTTTGAAGGGAAAAGAAGAAAAAGAGAGACAGGGAGCAACAAGACAAGCACCCGAGCAGTTAGAAAATGGGGTCCCCTATCATGAACTTGGTACCAAGAGTTTTTACATCAACCTGTCTCCTGGAATGGAAGCCTGTATAATGCGACTCAGAGTTAACCTGACCCCCTAACAGCCCCCTCAGCCTTCTCACATGATTCCATTTTCCATGAACCTTGGGTTCCGAGGGGCTAGAGCCCTACCAAAGCAGATGCCATTTATTAGTCTCGGCAAGGAGCTACTCCTTCTTTGGGGTCAACGTTTCCCATCCAAGTTGCAGGCAATTTACATGCACCTCTGTTTTCTTCAAATTCTGATCTTTCTCCAGGTCTGCCTTAGCCAGAATTCTTCATTTTAGCTTCTTTCCCACCAATCCATAGAAAAGATTTTAAGTAAAAGGGACATCTATCCTAGCATCCCAATCCTCTCCAGGGCTCATGAAGTACCAATCAAACTAACCATGGCACTTGATCTCAGAGGCATAAAGAAAAGAGACTTGAGTTCCAGCAATCACCCACAAGGATATGCAAGTTTTCATGAATAATTGATCTTCATTGGAAAGGGTTTTGAAATATCCAGGTAGTAGAAAGACCAAGGAAGAAGAAAGTAAACATTAACACTTTACCAAACCTAACCATCCACATCAGTGAAGGCAGGATACAGGAAGACGCAAAGGAAGCCTGTAAGTATTTCTATCAGATAACCCTGGGTGGGGGGTCGGGGGGCAGGTATTGGAGAGAGAGAGGACTTGCTGCATTCCAATTATCAGGAAGCCGAAGGGAAGAGCAACTTGACTTGGAGGACCCACGACCTGCTTTTGACAATCCATTTTGGTTCCTGTCTCATACAACAAATTTCTGCTTAATTGCTGTTTTGCATTTCGTTGAGACATCGAGTAAACAGTACTTAAGTGTTTCCAGACAAAAACAATAACTCACTAATGACTAAGGCCCTGCTAATTAAAATGCCCCTGTGATGGCGTGACTGGACTCAGAGCCACCACGGGAACAGAACTGCCCCGGACTTGAACGCATGAACCAGAACGCAAACGTGTGGGGCAGGGGTGGAGGTGACAGGTGACTGCTCCTTCAGGTCACAATGCCCTCTGGTTGCAAAGAAGGAAGCTCCTTACTGGAAGGAGACGGGGTGGAGGGGAAGGGAGGAGTTGGGAGTGGGGGTGTGAGGGTGCTCCCTAACAGAAGGTGCATTCTACAACCCTGTGGGTGAAGTAACCTGGAATGACTCTCAGGAGTTCACATGATCCCTTGAAGGAAAAAAAAAAAAAGTGTCTGACCTTATTACGGGAGAAAACAAGATGTGTGAAACTGACCTGAGAGACCCTTCCCCAGAGACCACCCTTCTTACCGGGAGGAATGTCCAACTACACTGTGGGGGGAAAAAAAGATTCAGAAAGAATGAAGCAAAGGTATATGGTGCCACCTGATCTGTGAGAAAGTATTAACTTGACCAAACAGTCAAGATTCACAGTGCATTTGACAAAGCAACAGGGACGCAGAAAACGTCTCTTCCTCCCCCAAATGAGAGATCAGAATAACCAGGCTTCCCCTTAACAGAAGCCGTGCTCTCTGCTCTCGTCCACATTCAGTCCTAGGGATGGAGGCCTCCCAACACCACTCTTTAAGTCTTAGCATTCGAAACCAGAGAGAAAAAGAGAAAGGAGTCACCGAAGCCCTGGGGCTTGCAGATGACCTTATCTTCCCCCGGGCAGGTTAAAGACCTGCTAGTTAGCAAGAGAGGGGGTGGGGACAGCCATTGAAACCGCAGGGGCCTAATACCCATTTGTATTCACACTCGGAGCCTTTAGGGGTATAAAATCGGAGAGGATGAACTGTTTACATTCACCTAATGCTCGAGTAAACAAATCAGGGCCCGAGCGGACGGTTTCCGGGCAGGGCTGTGGCCAGACCCCCTTCTGAGCAGGGTAGCGGGGGAGGGGGAGGGGAGGGAACGCGGCTGCTGCTGGCACTTCTGCCATCGGGGGCCAGGCTCCCCTTCCCACCCCTGCTTCTCCCCACCGGCAAGCCGGCACCTTCCTTGACCCCACTCAGCCCATCAGGATTGCACCCACAGAGGCCACAGAAGCTGCCAGGAAAGCGCAGGGCGCCCTTGGTTCAGGACTGCCAGCAGGCACAGAGGAGGACTGGGCTGCAGACCTGCCCCCGGTGGGGCCCAGCAGAGCATTTTAAGCCACAAGACCAAGAGGGGGGCAGAGCCCCTCACTGGAGAAGGGGCCTTGCCCCACCCCCACCCGGGCCGGCCAGGGCCAGCACAGCACCCACAGTGGCCTTGGAGGAAGGAGGTCGACAAAGGAAAGGCCTAGCCAAGAGCGCCTGGGGAAAGGGCTTACACACCCAGCACCAGACAGAGAGAAACTTTCCTCTCCTCCAGGTGCCCGGGGTGGGCGGGTGGGGGTCCCTCAACATCACCGGCATCCAAGAACGACACCGCAGGAGAGACCCCCACCCCGAGTCCCCACATCATCGGGCTGTGGCCGAAGGGAACCAGGAGCTGTTTAATGTCCCAGGGCAGGGCCTGACCAAATTCTCTGAACTCCAACAGTTTCAACTTGACTGGGAGGAAGAGGCGGGGGGAGGGGGGGGTCGCGTCCTGGCACTCCTTTTAAATGCAGATTTGAACTTTTTACCCGGGGTCAGACAGCTGCGCTCCTCCAGCCCCAGTAGAGGCCGGCGCCGCGGCCACTCAACCTCACACTTTCACAGTTTTTTTTTTCCCCGTGCCTGCACAGGAGGTCGGCCCATTGAGGGAATTAGATACCCCCCTTCCCTAAAACCCCAAACCCACACTCGCCTCTCAGCTTACCAGGGGCACAAATCCCACTGGAGGCCCAGGGATGGGCCAGGGCTGGCTGGGCGCCTTGGACACAGCAACGGCGAAGGGAGAGGGTCCTTATCACACGCATCGACTAAGGAATGCTGAGATCAATAGTGAGGAAACCCCAGCACTCAGCCACTGCTCAGCAAGGAGACGCTTCCTCCCCTCTGGGGGACAGGGTTCCCAGCTGCTCTCCTCCGGATGACAGCCATCCTTGCTATTCTACTCATCGGGGTTGTACTGTTAGTCAGACTTATCTAACTTCGAGAAGAAGTCCCTTCAGGAGCAAGCAAAAGAAAAATATGACCAGTCTTTAAAAAAAAAAAAAAATGAGTCTAGGCTGGGACTCCTTGCCTCTATCATATCCCTTTCCTTATCCTCACATGCAAGGCTGTTTTTGATTTTTCCTTATCACCCTCTGCCTCTCCCTTTCTCTACCTCCAACCAGAGAGACCCACTGGCCCTAGATGGTGAAAGAGGACTCTCCACTGTGTGGCCTTAAGATAACGTAAGAGGGACTTCCCTGGCAGTCCAATGGTTAAGGCTCTGTGTTTCCAGTAATGCAGGGGGCGTGGGTTTGATCCCTGGTTGGGAAATTAAGACCAACATGTTGTAGTATGGCCAAAAGGAAGAAAAGAAAAAGATAATGTGAGAAATCTGAAATCTGAATAAATCCAGGGGATGAAGAGGAGGGGGGTCTCTTGTTGGGATTGGGGACCAGTTCAATAGCAGTACGTGGGCGGCAGAGGAGCCCCCAAAATGCAGGCCCCTCTAAGCCACACGCCATGTGGGCCCAGGCCAACTAACCCAGGAAGCCTGTGTGATTGATGTCCGAGAGGAAAACGCAATGACTACACACAAGTTCAAGGTCCCCTGTCCTGCCACTGACTAGTAAGCCGCCATGGACAGCGTGAACTGGATGGCTTCCAGAAGCTCCCTGCAGCCCTGCCATGCTGATGGCACAAACAAAGAGGGGGTGATGTCGGAAACAAGGCTGCCACGGTAAACACACCAGCACTCACACAGCTGCAAGCTGTCCTGCCCTCTCTCTGGGGCTAGGCCCACCTTGCTACCACTGCTGCCATTCTCTCTTTGGAATGGCCTTCAGAGCCAGGTGGGTTCCTGCCAACCGAGAAACAGTTTATGAAAGGTTTGCATGGCAGCATCACACATTCTGCCTCCTAACAATCGCATGAGGATGTCAGCAGACTTGGGTGACTTTCACAGAGGAAACCATGTGCAGATGCAGCCTGCACCCCCTGAACCCCAGCAAATGGGGGCAGCCAGTCCCGAGAGACGGGTGATGACTCAGCTCCATCAGCGTAACGTCTCAGAAGAGCCCAGGGTGGCATCCTGTAATGCCAGCTCTGCCCTGTCTGACAGTCAGCCACTAGGCCCTCAGGGCTACTGAGCCGATGAAAGGGGGCCGGTCCAAAATGAGAGAAGACTGCAAATATAAAATACACGTGGGTTTTTTTTTTTTTTTTNAGCCCAGGGTGGCATCCTGTAATGCCAGCTCTGCCCTGTCTGACAGTCAGCCACTAGGCCCTCAGGGCTACTGAGCCGATGAAAGGGGGCCGGTCCAAAATGAGAGAAGACTGCAAATATAAAATACACGTTGGTTTTTTTTTTTTTTTTGAGGATGCAAAATGTCTCATTGATAGTTTTCTTTATATTGATTACATGTTAAAATAATAACATTTCAGATATACTGGGCTACAGAAAATACAATTAAAATTCATCTCACCAGTTTTTTAATGTGGCTACTAGAAACTTTTAAATTATGTATGCGACTCCTGTACTGTATTTCTATTGGACAGCACTGTTCTAAAACTTCAGTCTGGCTTTCAACTTCAGACTCAGCCAGCAGCTCAGTGTTCCTGAATAGGACTAAGAACATCCCTCCTAAAGCTACAACATTCTGACTCCCAAGTGATACTTCTAATTGTGCTGAAAAATCTTAGTATCCAAATAAAATCGTTTATACTTGCAATTTGGCAATAGATTAAGGGGTGGCGGGTTAGGGGAGGAGGAGAAAGAAAGTCAGCTGTGCATTAGAAGCTGGACAAGGCCAGTGGAGTGACACGCCCTCTTTCAAAATGTTATCAATTACGTCTGAGGCCGATCTTTTTGCTTTGAAAAAAAAAATAATAAAAAGTTGTTTATTGTGGTTTGGTTCAAGGATTGCCCATTACAAGGCTGGCTGGCCTCCTCCTCCTGCTGAATTTCTCACTATGGAGAGCAGACTTCTCCCTTTTAACTGCTCTTCCTATAAAATATGCCCAGCAGGATGCTGGTACCCACCCCCACACATACACACACACTGTAAAGTATGTAAAGAAGAGAAGGGGGAGCCAGGGGCAGAGAACACACAGACAAGGCCCCTTTCCTCTCAGACAGTACCCGTCCTACCAGGAGGGATCCCGGATCGGGCCAGTCTCATTTCTCCATGTAAATGAACTTTTTGGCCACCTCCTCAGAGAAGAAAAGCTGCACAGATGCGGAAGGCCCATCCTGGGGCACACAATTACAGCCATTTGCATTCCTCCAGAGGCAGGATTAGCACAGGAATGTGCTTTGCAGCTTTGTGGGGGGAGAAGGAGTTTAGGAAGAAAGAAAGGGGGGTGCTGTTTCTCCCCAGTCTGTCCATCCAAAGCTTGATGATACACTTCCAGTTCTCTGAGAGTCAGAAAGTGGAAATAACTCCTACTCAGGCTTTCTAAAGACGGGGGAGGGTGAAAAGGCCTGGGAGGGGGAGTGAGGGGGGGCTCTGCGTGTATGAGAACTGCCCCTCCTGGTGCTTTGATCCCCTCGGTCGCTAGGAGAAACCAACTTTTCTCCTAGGGTTAATCAAAACCAAATTACTCAGGAATGTGGCAGGACAGGTCTGAGCTTCCAGGTCCCTTTGTCTTTGAGGATTTAAAATGAAAAAATAAAAAAATTTTTAAAGCAGATGGCAGTGGCTTACAGGATAGGTAACGTGAAAATGTTCAGAAGGAACATTTGACCACATCCCCCTACTCTAAAAAAGAGAAAGCTATCTACAAACCTACTCCAATCTATCAATCAGGAGGTTATTTTTATAGATAGGTTCCAAACTCAAAAGAACTTCCTGCTTTCTTATCACCCCTCAAGAAAGAACCCCTCCACAAACCTGTATCTAGTCAAAGGGCAAATAAGAAAGAAGCAAGACTTTGCTACCAGTGGGGCGGCAAACCTGATTATAAATGTATTACGGGAAGTACAGTCTCCTCGAACTTAAGAACATACATTTTTCACGAACAAAGTTTGGGAGTAGTCTGGAAGGTCCTTCCTTGGAATTCTGGGGTAGGAAGAAGACAGCATCCAGTCATGGGGACTTGGTAAACTTGGGGGTCTCTTTAAGGTCTAAGAAAGAGGGTGTGAGGGAATGGCTCGGTTCGGGGATGAAAGGACCTTGTAGGGTGTCAGAAGATACTGCTGGCACATCTGTGGTCCAGAAACAGCCGGGAACTCGCTGCCCAAAGCTGCCTTGTTTACTAGCAAAGTGTGCCGCCAGGGGTGCTGGCCCGGCCCAGCCCAGCCACACCGGTTCAAGAACTCCAGAGGCAACAGGAAAAGGCTGACTGCCCTCAGAGATGAAAGAAACCTGGGGCTCAGGGCTATATTAAAGACTCCACACCTCCTCCCCGGTCACATCTTTGGCAGGCTGTGTCACCGCGCAAAGTGTGGGCCCGCACTCCCAGGCTCCTGGAAGCTTCACAGTGCAACGCCCAGCGGCATTATAATTAGGGATGGCAAGGAGCGACACACACCGTGCCCAGGTGCAGAACCTGACCAGCCGCAACCCCCCCCAAGGCCCTCCCCCTCCAAAAACTAAGATAAACAAAGAGAGCACCACCAGTTAAGCTACAGAGCCTGGACTCAAAAGATAAAATGAGGCCAACATACAGGCCTGACTACCAGCTTGCCATAAATTGTAACTGGCCCTCGGCCTATGGTTATCTGGGAGGGTGCACTAAAGTAACTTTTAAAATACTCTTCATCTTATCTTCAGGCCCAGTCAAACACACATATACATCACCCGTCTTAGATCTCTGCCATTAGTGTTTCATTTAGACTTTCCAAAACAAGGTCATCCCAGTAGGCCCGTCCCCTGTTTCCGGTCACAGCTGCGGACTTTCACCCCCTTCTCCAACAAAAGAGACCTTGTACACAAAATTAACCCGAACCATTAGTCTGTGCGGTGTGAGAGAGTACACTGAGCCCTTGGAATTATTTACCCTCCTCCCAGGCCAGCCCAGGGTGCTCCCCCACAGAGGCCGGGGGAGCTTCCCTAGAGATTAGAGGCCCCGCTCCCTGGGCCACAGCTCCACACAGCTGCATCTGTGCAGCCAAGGCCCCACTTTGTTGAGAATAAACACAAAGCCTTTTTTTTTTTTTTCTTTTTTAAGAAAAGAAGAAAAAAAACTTGCTCACGTGGTGTGATTTCACAGCTGGAAAGGGCCATAGTCATTCCAGATATTGCTGAGCTGTCCAACAAGGAGGCCACCACAAAACCATCCCAGATGGGGCCAAGCCATCCAGCATGGTGGCCACTGCTCATCTACCGCTCCCGAGCACTGGCAACAAGGCAAGCCCCAACTGCTGAGGTGAGAAAGTCATGCCCATGTTGTGCGGAAAAAGACATTTTAAACTTCACTCCACCTGTTTCTTTTTCACTTTTCTATGAACATGATTCCTAGCAAGTGTACCATTACATAGCAGGCCTGAGTTCTATTTCTACAGCACGGCCCTCCTGGGGACGAAAATAACACCAGCCCATGGCCGTGCCCTTAAAGGAAAGAGTCTTAATGTTTAAATGCTAAAGTGACCATGAAATTAAGCAAATGGCAACAACTGATATCAGCTAGGTCAAATCACAAACTTAAGAGAACACTCAACAAATATTTGTAACTCAGAGGCGGCAGGAATCTGCCATCTTTTTATCCAAGAGAAAAGAAATGTAGTCTCTAGCCCAGTGGTTCTCCATGCCTCTCAAGGAGACATTGGGTGATTCCTGGAGACATTTTTGATGGGGAGTCGGGGTGGGGGAGCAGGGACTCCTGGTATCTGACCTGGAGAAATGAGGGACACCCCGACAACAAAAGTATCTAGCCTCCAATGTCAACCATGCCCCCACACACAATCGGGCAAGGTTGATCTGAGACCCGCACAGTTGTACTCTTAATACTCAGATTTCCAGGGGCGGGGGCTGGAGTGGCATCTCTCTGCAGAATGGCTTCTCTGCAGGGCTCGGAAGTGGGCCCAGGTTTTAGTGGTACCCACAACGTGGGAATACGAAAGTCATAATGATGTTAAAACAATATTCACTTTCTCACCAGACTGAGAATGGAGTTTCAATGGCTGAAAGGTCTGGGCAGCTGTTTTTCAAGTTATTTGATAGAAAATGGGGTTTAAAAGCTCAGTGCAGTAAAGTAACTATACTCCAATAAAAATTTAAAAAAAGCTCAGTGCAACACTCAGTGCCAGACTCCCCCTGCACTCAGAGTGACACCTCCCATGGAGGCTCTGAATGAGGCGAGCCCCTGACGTGCTCAGCTCTCCAGCCCTGACCACACAGGTTCCTGGGCCAGGCAACAGGGGCGTGGAGGAGCTAAGACCAACCCTGCAGGGACAGGAAGAGGACAGGGCTGCATGGAGAAGGCCAAGACAGGAAGAACCCAGGAATGAATGTTAACAGCCCCTTTTCGTGGAGCCAGGCTGGGAGGCTTGACAGGAAGGGGGTTGGGGGGGAGGGCACACGATAATTAACTCAGCAAGTTGATAATATTTGCATATAAATGCCTCCACAAATCACTACAAACAAGCCAGGACCAGTCAGGCCTATTAGCACATACAAGCCAGCCCGGGGAAGGCCTCTCTAGGTGGGTCACTGAGTGAGCTGCTCACTTCGAAGGCCGCCTGTCAGCTTGGGGTGGGGGGCACGTGAGGGGAGGACGGGGACACTGCGTCTATTTCAGACCCTTTCACTCCTGAACACAGTTGCAGGATGTCAAAAGGAGTTGGCTTTATTCCCAGCCCCTAAGGGTAGAGCAGAAGAATGTTGGACCTTTGAGTTTCTTTCTTCCAGGGTGCTGGGAAGCAGAAGGGAGCCAGGGCCATCAGTGGGGACAAAAGAAACACAAAGGGAAGGATATGCAGATGGGAACGAACATTCATGGAGAGGCTGCTGAAAATGCACCGGGAAGACTTGTTTTCTACTTTGTTTCTTTCCCACTTGAGGAGTGAGGTGAGCATTATGCCCCTTTCACAAAGAAAGGAAGCAGTAAGGCTCAGAGAGGTTGCATGGTGGGTGCACAGTCACGCTGCCAGGCTGGAACAGAGCCGGCCTCCACGCCTGCAACCCCCGCAGAGGGGTCTGGGCTAGAGCAGAGTGGAGAACAGAAGCTGGCTTCCCAAACAGCAGGCTCATTTGATCCGCTTCTCCCAGGACAATGGAGTGTAAACACCAGCATGCCCATTTCAAGGGCTGGCATTAAGGGCACGCTGGCTCCTACCTGTCATACTTGTGATTATCTCACTCCTTCCACCAACAGGCAAGACCGAACCTCCCCCTAGTTAGACACAGATTTCCCTTAGCAGCCAGCATCTTCAATGTCTGGACAAACGTTAGATTCGCCAGCAAGTGAGGAATAAACCGAAGGTCCTTTCCCGGAAGATATAAAAATTCTCTTTCTCCCAAAGACACTTCTACCTTTGGTTTCGTATCTGTTGCAAGAAAAATCAGCTTTGACCTCCTCTCTGAAAAAGCGAGGGGGAGCGGAAGCCTTATTTTCAANCCAGCAAGTGAGGAATAAACCGAAGGTCCTTTCCCGGAAGATATAAAAATTCTCTTTCTCCCAAAGACACTTCTACCTTTGGTTTCGTATCTGTTGCAAGAAAAATCAGCTTTGACCTCCTCTCTGAAAAAGCGAGGGGGAGCGGAAGCCTTATTTTCAAGCCTGCACTCTTCACCTGCAACTACCTTTTAAAAGTAAGGCAGGTGGGCCTAGGTAACATGTACTCATAGAGTCAGGTACACAGACTGACAGCCTTCCCTGGACAATCATTTTGTATCTGGTGTGAAAGTGATACCATCCGGGAACCTGACAGAGCAGGGGTGGCAACTGAAACCAGTTGCTTTCGCAGCAACATCAACCTTCTAACACACAGGATCCACGGGCCTCCTCTTTATGTCCGCAAGTTGACACTTTAGCAACCGGGCAGATGTTTCACAGGGAGACATGGCGATGTTGCAGGGAAAGCAAAAAACATTCCCCCTACCAGCCAAATGCACATTAAGAACCAAGGCCCTGAGCCAAACAGCCTTTTAGGAAGAGGGCCTGAAATGGTGGCAGAGGCTTGCGTTGTTTCTTGAACAGTTAAGAAAAACTGTTTAAAAAAAGAAAAAAAATGACAGGAAAAGTTGCTGAGGAGGAGGGAAAAAGAGGGCATACATGTTCTCCTCAGGAAAAGTTATCCAAAACAGGCTGCTGAGAAACGGTTAAGTGTGGAAAGCAAGTAAGTTGAGGACTACACATCTGTACTTTTTATAGGCTTACAGGAGTTTAAACTTTTTTGTAAAGAGCTTTTTATGTACTGAATCAAGGCTCCCATATTTGAACAGGGAGCTATATGACTGGGGTTGGGTGGGGGTGGGGGGATAGGCTGAGGCCTGAAATCAAGGATCAAATTAAGCAACCCCAGTCTTTTCTTCCCTCAGCTCATCTGACTCTGGCCTTTCCCCTAGGGAGACTCAAAGAAGACAGCCTCCTGGAATTGTAACACAGAAACTCAGAGCCTACAGCAGAGGTGGGCATGGGCAACTGTTCTCATTCAAAATCTAGCTCAACCAATAAATAGGCTCAGAAGTTTTCTCCAGTCACATTCCTGGATAAAGTCGGCACAACTAAGAACGCAGCAAAGCTGCCTTTTTTTTTTTTTTTTTTTGCCCACTCCCAAAGACCCACAAGTAATTGGTTCAGCCCTTCTCTTTAGCTAACACCCCTCCCAACACACACACACACAGAGTAGGAGGTCTAAGTAGTCACCAACTCCTGCCTCCAGAAGCACAGAAGTGGGGGGTGAGGAGGGGGGCAAGTTTCACTCCCAGATCAAAGGTTTGTGGCCGAAATCACTTTCAGGACAGCGCGTGAAATCGGCAGCAGATGAAAATTCCGCCGTCTTTTCACAGCGTCCAATGGAGCCAGCTTCCCCAGTTCAGAGTCTGCCTACAGAGGACAGAAGATACTCCATAAACTCCCAACTGTTGCCCCAAAAGACCCACTTAAAATTAAAGACAAGATAATCATTGAAGAAAGCCTTTAAGGCCATTATGCGATTAGCAGGATGGGAGGAAAGGGGGATCTGGGGTTTCTCCATCTTCCCAAGGCACAGCCTACAAGGGGAGCTGATGACTTCGGTTCCAAACCTGTAGCAGCCAGAAGAGGCAACGGGCAGGAGGGGAGTATGTGGTTTGCACACCCCATTCCTCCCTTCCTTGGAAGCCTAAGACCAACTTCAGGGAGGAAGAGGATGGCAAAGTCTTGGAGGCTACACATGTGTTAACACCCAAACTCTCTCACCCAAAGAGAGAGGAACTAAACCTTCTAAGACCCCACCCCCAGGACACAGGAGGCTGGCTAAGGCCCCTCTTGAGGGGCACACATCAAAACCCACGTGCATTAATTCCGGTGTTGACAAAACTGCATGGTGACCCTCCGGTGCAAAGGGAGAAGGCTCACCCAAAGGCAGATTAAGCCCCAGCGTTTTGTTAAGAGGCCCCTGTCTGGGGTTAAAACCAACAACACCGCAGTCTTCTGAAACGAAGTCAAATTTGCCACCTAGCAAACTCTGTTTCTTTCCCTTTTTTTATTCAGACCCTTATTCTTGCAAAAGCAAGAAACTCCAGGAATTAAGGGTGAAAAAAGGGCAGCAATATCTAAGGAAACAAAAAATCACCTTTTAAAAGTGATAAATAAGCCAAGCCACCTTCCTTGGGCAAAGAATTCTCTGGAAACACACCCATCACTGCTATGACCAACCACTCTCAGCCTTGTCCTCACCATCTTGTCCCCTGGCCCCAAAGAATGAAAACCAGAAAAAAAGAAAAAAAAAAAAAAAAAAAGGCATTCACACTGTCTCACTGCCTCTGAAGCTTTGGCACAATACTGCTGTCAATTCCCCAGTTCCTATCCATATAAGAGTCATTTACTTTATTAGCTAAAGAAAAAAAAAAAAAAAGCCCTCTAACATCTGACTGTCAGTTCACACATGTTCAAAGAGAACAATCTGGCAGCCAACTTTAAATCATATAGAAGAGAAATCTGACAGTTGTTGATTTTGCAGTTTTCCTCCTTAATCTGGACTTTGAGAGTGGCCTGCCAATGAGCCAAGATTTTTGCCTCGGTCTCTCCCTTGGGGCAGTCTGACTCAATCTCAGCTTCTGTGTGTTTGTTCCTCAATGTGAGCAGTCTGAGGACTCAGCACACTGCTTTGGACAGAAAAGGCACCTTTTAATATTTGATTGAGACTAGCTCCTGCAGAGGGATTCCCTTGCCTGGATTCTATTAAAACTAAGTCCCCATTTCCCTGACCACAGTTCTAACCCAAGCAGAGGATGGTGGTTCTGAGCTGTGCTGTGATTTCTAAAACAATCACCTTTAACAACCAAAATCTCATACCAGAACCCTTCAATACCCCTATGAAGCCCACTGTAATGGAAGCTGCCTTCTTGCTGTGTTTTTAAGGTAACGCCCCATCCTGGTTAATTACACCAGCCTTGGGAACCAGAGAAGGCCAGCAGGCTCAAGCACGACAGCAATAGGCCAGCCTAAGAGCAAGCAATGATTTTAATAACAAGCGCAAGTATAAACCACAGCACATACTGTGCTTCTTGAGGTTACTAATGTTCAGCGTCAGGTACATTATCTCTGGAATACCAGCCAGTATGAGATGGAGCTTGCAAGTTTCTTCAGGCCAGAGTCACCGCTGCCTCCCCTATAAGACCAGGAGGCAAACCCTTCCAGTTAAGAGGCAAGATGAGCTCCTCTAAAAAGTGGGTGTCAAGACAATTGACTTTTCCCTTAGAACAATTCCCTACCCTTTTATAAAATGTTACTTAGCCACCTGAATACTTTTTAACATGAGATGGTTGCAACCCTGTAATAAAAATTATTTCTTGGGTGAAGATCTGCTTGGGGGCCTGGGGTATTTCTAGGCTCTCACACTAACACTTCAGAAGCAAGGGGGGAAAAAAAAAGCCCCAAGGTCCAAAAGGAACACTAGCCCACCGTGACAGTAAGGACACACTCCCTGGAAACCACTAGTGGCTAGAACTGAAGGAGCCAAGCTAACCATATGCAGTCCCAGATAAGACTTCACTAGCAGTCTGCAGCCACAGATTTATTCTAAGGAACTAACAACCTGTGGGTCACCCAAGGTGAGCCAGGCTTGTCCAGGGAGTGTCTTGAGCCAGGCAGTGTCTTACTAATCATCATTTAAAGTTATAATGATGAAAACTGAAATCTCGCTTTGTTTAGCTCCTGGCCACTGGGCAGCCCAATTGGCACTGAACTGATACGGCAGTTAAATGCAACCCTAGAGGAGCAAGAAGGCAGGCGCAGCAGCGTCCTGTTGGGAAGAGTCAAACAGAGGCCTGCTGAGAATTCTGTTTTATTTGGGTCCCTTCCACCCTCCCTGAGTATTCGTTTGTGCAAATAAAAGACAGAAGGGAAGAAACCAAAATTAAAGTTTCAGGTGGCTGGGGAAGTAGCTCAGATTTTTTTTTTTTTTTTTTTGTCCTATTTTGGAAGAGTTAGCAAGTGTTTCTCAATAGTTTCCTGTCAATCAAAACTGTTCTCAGGAGAACTGGAAAATAGCAGCTCTATCCCATAGAAAATGCAGCCATTTCAAAAGAGAGTTGGGAAAGGGAGGTGACCCATGTCATCATGTTAGGAGGTCTCTAAGTCACTTAATTCCTTGTGATTCCAAAAGGACTGTTTTTAAAGTGTAGAAGTGCTTGCTTCTGCCTCTGCCCCACGTTGTTAAATAACACTTGTGTAATTAAATAAAAGAGCAAAACGTGACCCTAGCCCATTCTGAGAGGCACTTACATGCTCTCTGAAAACATGCTGTAAACTAAATGCAGACAGCCTCCTTAGTCCTGTAATTTAAGGAAGAGAGAGAAGGAAAGTTTCTCTTGGCCTTCACAGCCACATGCCTCTGAGACGGGGCCTTCGGGGTCTCAGCAAAGGAGAGTGCATACAAACACAGGTGTGCAAACTTCCAGGTATGGCCCTCTCTCCAATGACCCTATTCTTGAAACCCTTAGATTATTTAGAACCCTGTCTCCTGACTTCCCTTACATTCCACCATCTCTGTTCCCTAATTGCTTTTCGGGTTGGGTAACAAGGATTCAGAACCTCAGGCTGCCAGTGGCTGTTCTGATAACAAGGAACAGGCTGGTCTCAGCCTTTCTTGATCAGGTTACCCTGCAAGGTGTATGCTTTCCGCTCAGACGCAGCCTCTGCCCTCTCACTCAGGCTTCCCTCTCCAGCCCGGTCTACTGGAGCTCATGATTTTTAGGGTTTCCCCTTGAAACCTATCCAGAAACCACAGGCATTAAAAGAACATGAGAGTTTGACACCTCCTGAATTTAGGAATGAGGGGACTCCGGGGGCCAACTCTGCGAACTCACACCTGCTGTTTGATGGCAGAGAAATAAAGTTCCCCAGCTAGTGCGAGCTCGAAATTATACTCTTATTTATTTAGTGACCTTTCCCCAAGGATCGCAAAGCATGGGATGAAATAAGATGACGTGTAACTTTCTCACTATCTACCTTCAAGGCTCACGGTTGTTTTCCTTGTTTTGCCTTCATGGATTCCACCATGGCAGGCCCTGGCCTGAGGAAGAGGCCTTCTCTCCATGCCCAAGTGAGGCCATGTGTCCTCTCTGAGATTATCTGTCAGTGGCTTTCAGAGTCCTCAAGGCCAGTTAAATGACACAAATAGAAGGTGGGAGAGAAGACCCTCTTGGATTCACCTGCTAGCTCTTTTCATTTAAACGAGTTTATATACCATGCACCACTGTGCCAGGCAAAGCACTCTTAAGACTACACCAGGCAATGAACTGTAATCTTTGCCCTCCAGGCATTTTCTCATCATTATAACACAGGTATGTCCAAAGCAGAAAGCACTATTTTCCAGAAAGTTCTTTCCCTTCCAGCTCACCATGATTACTTTAGGGTTTTTGTTTCTTTTTTTTTTTTTAAACTGACCTAACTTGGGCCTTCCTCCTCTTTTTTCAACAGGACAATCATCTAAAAACATCTAAGTTCTTTCTCTCTCTCTCTCTCTGTCTCTCTCTCTCCCTCTCTCGACCACCCCCTTCCCTACAGAAATGAAGGCTGCTTTGGTTTTTCCAGAGGGCCAACCAACTCAAAGCAGAGGGTGGGCTAGTCAGTCTCCAAAGGTGCCTTCCGGCTCCAAAGCTCTGATTCTCTTTAATTATTCTCCAATAAGCGCACTATTCACACTGTTCCCAACTGGCCAGTGACTCCTCTTGCAATGAAGAGCGTGTATTTTTCGGCGGCGGAACTCAAACTTCTAAATGACACCAGCACCGCAAATATTCAGAAGGCAGGAACTAATCCAAAAGCAAAATTAGGAAGGCAGGAGGGAGGGGAGGAAAAGATGGAAGGAGGGAAGGAGGAAGACCTTTACTCTATGCCCAGCAGAATTCAGAGGCTCTCACCCCAGGTAGGCTCCAAGTAGAGTCTAGCAGTTCAGGTGTATCCAGCCTGCCCCTCCCCCACATGCCCCAAGAGAATGGGAAGTTCAGCCAGACTCGCAGCACCTGCCCGCAGCTCCAGGCCGGCTGCGCGGACCGGCCGGGGGCGGGAGGCTGCACTCACCTGGCACACAAAGGCTCCGCACACCTCCGGAGGGAGGAGGCACTCGCAGGTCCGGGGGCCTCGGCGGGCGCGACAATGGGAAATTCCAGCGGCACCGAAGCCCCGAACTTACCCACCACTCCAGGCGGCCTTCTCCCCACCTCCCGCTGCCCCCGGGGCTCTAAGGTGGCTCTAGCTAGGTGCGGGGAGGCCTGGGGCAGGGGAGGGGGGCTCATGGTGGCGGCCGGGGCCGGTGGTCGCTCCTCCCCGGGAGGGAGGGTCCCCGGGCGCGCGGCGGGGATTCACCCACGGGGCGCGGCGCTCGCGTCCCCGTCCCCGGCCTGCCCGCTGCCGGCTCGCCCGCCCTCCCGCCCGGAATCGCTTTATGTAAATGAAGCTCAACTCGCAGTTTGCAGCGCGCACCGCCCGGGGAAGGGGGGCGGGCTGGGCGGGGGGCCTTCGGGGATCCACATTACACAGCAACAAAGCGGAAGGTTAATTTGAAACTCACAGCCCCGCCGCCGCTCGGCTCCCCGGGCAAAGCCTGACATCTACAGTCGTGCAGGGCGCAGGCCGGGTGCTCCGCGGCGGCCGCGCCCGCGGGGACACGGGGACACACACGGGCGCGCGAGGCCCCAGCGCTCGGCTGCGCTCCGGGGACGGGCCTCCGGGCAGGCCGGGCCTCGCGCCCAGAGACAGAGCTCCGGGCGGCTCGGCCTGCACCGCGCAAAGAACCAGCCCGGCGGGAACAAAGCCTGGTCCTCCCCAGGCGCTGACCCCTCACTCATCAAAAGTCAGGGGCCGGCCTAGAGTCGGGCGAGAAGAAAGGGACGCGCCCTCGGCCAAAACAAGAAGCCTGGGGCCTCCGAACCGGAGCCCCGGGTCTCCGGGCCCCAGCCACGTCACAGCCAGGCCACTGCAGCGTACGGACATTAGCCAATGTGGACAGGAATTTATTTGAAACACACACCCAACCTATTAACTGCTTTACAGAGCACTTCTGTTTTTCAGCTGCAGAAACTTATTAAAAAAAAAAATCTCCTGCTCTCCAGTGAGAGTTTAAGGATGGAGTTTTTCATGGGAGAGAAAGAAAGAAAAACGAGACAAAAAGAGAGAAAAAGTCCAGTCTGCAATTAACCTTAGCGTCTTTAACAACATGCCTTAAAAAGCCACAGGTCATGTCCCTTCCTAGGGAGATTCTACCACCTGGGGCAGATTTAATGTGCCCACTCCAGTTGGTCAAAGCAGTCGCTGGACACTTTTCTATCTCCCCAGGTTCGTCTTCTCCATTCAGATACGCAAAAGGCAGCACCGCAGAAATCTCACCGGAAGTCCCCCGTCCTCCCTGCTGGAGTCCCAGGCTCAGTCTGAATTCACTCCGGATTCTCAGCACAGAAAGGCACCTGCTTTCCTCCTTTCTGAAAGCCACCCACCCGGGCTGGCCCCACAGCCCTGAGAGTCCTTTCTGACTGCACAATAATGAACCGTGCAAGTGTTAGAAATATAATAAGCTCACGAGGCGAAGGAGCTGTATGTATGGAATCGTATTAGCGTTAAGCACACACTGATGCAGGAGGGAAAGGGGCAATGAAAACTAGAAGGCATTTCTGCACAATATAATTTGGGCTCAAATTAATATAACTACCTTAACCTGTGGGGAAGGATAGCCCCTCTCTACGTTTTAGTTCAAAAAAAAGAGCCTCCCCCACAAAAATATTTTTTTCCAGCTAAAGTCCAGGGAGAAAAGACTGCCTCTAGGGAATCATGTCCGATTAGGGACAAAGCACAGCACAAGCCAAATTCTGTCACACACGAGAGAGTGGGGGGGGGGGGGGCAGGGGGACTGGAGATGGAAAAGGGACAAGCAGAGGGTGATTTTCTAAACCAGAGTATGGCCACTGCAGAGCTGTTTCCAGACCGCCTGACTTCAGGTCCAAGAACAGGTGGTATTTTCAAAACACGATTATTTTAGCCACATAAGTTGAGAACACCTTAAAGAAAACCAATTAATAATTTAATTGAAAAAGTGACTATGAATAATACATGAAGATGATGATGCTAGCAATAATGCAAGTAACGTGGCACAGACAACTCAGAGATGTCTCTGGAAATGTCTTCAGGCAAGTGGAGACTTCAGGCCTCCATGTGTTACCTGGAAGCAACCCACAGCCCAGCAGATAAAGACAATACAAAAATGTTTCTATTCCCAGAAAATCTAATTCTGTTTCTTTGTCCTAACTTTTATTAACAGGCAAAAACCTCCTAATCTGATGATATCATAAATCAGGTGGGCCAACAGATAGGTATCTTCAACAAAAATAAAAGCTGGAAAGCCCAAAGACCCAGCCATCTAGACACCTGGAAGGATTGTGGAGGTCTGGGCAGTCTGAAACTGCCATCCCAAGCAGCAGACACTGGCATCTGCCTCCCAGACACCTCAGAGGCCTGACAGGTAGAACCAATAAGGACCCTGCGTTCCTTCCCTTTAATTCGACACCAAGCTGCAGACAAGGTAAAGGCCTGGTCAAGCCTGCCTTTGCTACAGGCACAGATTTAACAGGTAACCCAAAGGCAGGTGATCTATGGCCTCTGCATCATCAGAAATATAAAGGATTACACACAAGTTGGCATGTTACTGCAACCAAAACTTATTTTCATCACTAACCAAAACAATACCTCTTCAGTGAGTTTTGCAAGTTTCGCACTTCCATATGGAATCAACAGTTTTTCTGACATACGTGTTGCAAATTTTGTCCCCCGGCTCTGAAAGGCCCCAGCTCTTCCCAGGGCAGCTGTCTGATGTGACACCCACAGTCTACCCAGCAGTGACAGGCGGGCACTCTCCTCACTCCGTCCTGGACACTGTTGACAAATAAACTCACTCTCAGAAAAGGCAATTCTTCCCTTCCAGTTCTCCATAACTAGTCTTGTCTCATCTGGAAAGCGTAACTGGCAACAGCCAAAAGGATAAACATTTAAAAATAAATCAGGGAATGCTAACCCCTTTCCTACTCCTCCCCTTAGCCATTTTCCAAGTCAGAGGCCAGTCCCCTGGCGCTTACTGAGCTGGCTGGTAAATTACAAAGACCCCATCCAGCCAAACTGGTTGTGTGTGTCTCTCTCTCCCCTACACACACACACACACACACACTCTCTCTCTCTCTAACTCTCTCTCTCTCTCTCTAACTCACACTCTCTCTCTCTCCAGTGCTGCTCCTTTTACTTCAGCAAAGGTAAATATGATCTCTGAGCTAAGAGACAGCGAATGTCAGCATTCTAACTTGTAGCTAAACCTGGGCTCTTGTCTTCACAGCACAACTGGGTCGAGGCAGATTTGGGTATTCTTCCAGAGCCTTCTATTTTTATTAAATTATACATACACATTGATTTTTAAAACTAGTGCTTAAATAACCTTGAGGCTTTAACAAAGAAAAAGCCAGAAGAGGGCACAAAACAAAAACAAAAGTCCCTGAAATAAGCAAGGAAACATTTGGAGCTGAACTGCACTGCATGCCCTGAATTCACCCCATTCTTTCTAGGCAGTTATATTTAGGGGCCTGGTACCCGTTGGGTGGCCAGGCCCTCCTGGGTATGGTACAGAATGCACGCTTTCCTCAGAACAGCCCACATTCACCTCCAGAACGATTAGAGGCTGGTGTGCCAAGGCCAAACAGATGTTCTGATTCACATTTCTCTGTCACAAACCTCAAGGCCTCCATCTCTTGCTACAATGCTAATACCATAGAATAATTTTTTACCCCTCAGATCTTAGGTGGAATGCTATCTGGTTTACTTCCCCAACCTCCCCAGCTCAGAACCTAAGTCTATCAATGACAATTTAAAAAATATATAAATGAAGAACCATTTAAAGAAGGAAAAAAAAAAAACTGTAATAGAGAGCTTTCCTCAAATTTCAGTAACAAAGCCCAAGTTTTCAGAAAGCAAAACTAAAGACCTTGCCTTAAAACAGCTTTAAAACGTTAGGTGAGGAGCTTGCCCTTTTAAAAAAGGAAAAAGAAATATATATATATAATTTCTGAAAGGGCCAAGAGAATTTGCCATGCAAGACTTTTATACCCAGGGAGATTCTTACATTTGTGTTTCTAAACCTTGAAATTGAGAATTTTAATGAAAAGGCAGCCGGATTCTTAAGGACAGCATCAAAATCAGGGTCCATATACATTACAGGAGAGAGGTGCTTTGTCTGCGCCCAGGAAAAAGAGGTGGGCTATTCTGATCATGGGCCATCCCCACTGTCTGACCCATTCCTCTGCCCGAAGCCTGACGCAAACCGCTGAATTCTTGGAGGGGAAGCAGGTTGAAAGGAGAAGAAAAGAAAAAGGAAATGAGGGAGGAAAGAAAAGGGGGAGAGGGATGTGGCCTTTCTATATATAAAATCATAGTTTAAAAAAAATTCTCAACCCAGCCTCAGTTTCACGGTGCGTACCAACAGCCCCCGCCACACGTGCATTAAAGCAGTCCCTGAAGCACCAGGAGCACAGTAAAACAGGACCAGAATTTTTTTTTTAATGAATCCAAATTGCATTTGGATTTGTGATTCCTTCCTATCAAGCAACCACTTCTTCGGGGCAGGATTCTAAGAGAGAAACAAAAGATGACCCTTTTCACACTTCCCCCGATGATCCCAGAATCCCATTGTCTTATCTTTTCCTCTTGGTGCATTTTTTGTCTAAAATTTGTGGTAAGCTCACTGAAGAGCCCCAAGCTGAAATTTCCCATCTCCTCCAAGTCAGCCGGTGTTTTTGAGAATCTGGATTTCTATTGAGGCCATTCCAATCGGCAGTAAGGCCTACGGTAAAATGCGTTTGCTTCATGCTGTTCCGTTTGTCTCTCTGCAGACAAATAGAAACTGTGAAATTTAAAGAATGGGTGGGGGAAAAAAAAAATCTAAAACAAAGAGGTTAAAAAAATAGGACAAATGTTTTTGCTTTTGTGTCTCCCTGGAGCAATTGTTTGGGGGAGTCTGCATTGACAATAAGCATGAGAAGGCCATCTAAAGGCGATGCGCACACAAGGGGACTCCTAGCCTGCTGCCTTTGGTCTGGGAGAAAAAGCACCTTAGCTCCGTTCTCCAGGAACAAAAGGCCAGGGCCACGGAAGGGGGGAGAGGTTACTGGGGCTTTCACATGAAGCCAAGTGTCAATGCAGCTTCATTTTTCACCCGTCTTAGTTGGAAAGCAGCTCAGTGAACTTCCTAATGACTGCTTTTCCCTCTCTCCCTATTATTTCTAAAGCTAAAAGAACAAAACAATAATATTTTTTTTTTAACCTAAAACCCATCATCCTATTAGAGGAAAGCCTTGGGGGCCTACACACTCAGTTTTTCCTCCTTTCTCTGCTCACTCTATTTTTTCTTTTTCTTTTGGAGGAGGGGTTCCATTCCGATTGTAGATCACATGGAAATAAGAGACACTAGACACTGCGGTCATTTTCAGTAACACCAGAATGGCCTTTATGTCTACAAAAAGGCAGGAAACAGAAAAATAAACGCAAAAGGAGAAAAAAAAAAAACTGAACAGGGATAGAAGGTGGTGAGGGAGAGACTGTGGGGCAACGCCTGGAAACGTTTTCTTTTTTTCACAGCATGGAGTCCCTAAAGTCAGCTTCAGATTTGCAACTGAATCAAAGTCATCATTATGAGATTAGGGTGTTTTTTTTTTTTTTTTTGAGGGGGGAGTTGCTGCATGGAGATGTGGACAATAAGGATGTACTAAAGACATAGACAAGGTGTGTGTGTATGGGGGATCCTTCAAAGAGAGAAAGCTGAGGTGAGTCTCTACATGCCATGAAAAACCAGGGCAAGTGGATGTCGGAGTGTTTAACCAGACTGGAAGCTGGAAACATCTTCCCCAGCGGGCGAACCCTAGGATGAAGCAGTGACACGAAACCCTCAGCCTTTGAACCCAGACCTGGAAGCTTAGAAATGTGTCCCCTCTTCCCCAGGCAGCCACAAGCTGTGGCTGAAATGCGAGGTGGGGGTAGGGATGTGAGGGCCCTGCGAAGAAGCACAATAAACAACTCAAATATGAACGGAAATGACATCAGCAAAGTGAAGGGCCTGTTTATTGCAGATCAAAACAAAACAAACTTCCAAACCTTTTGTGTACACAAGATAACTCTATAAAAAGCCCTCCTAAAATGTCACCAGGGTCGACATATCAGCATGCCAAGAAAACAGATGACAGTTACTGTAGGGGGGGAGGGGACGGGTGCCATGGGAGGAGGCAGGGATGATAAAGGGAAGACGATGGGAGGGGATATAAAACCAGAAGGGGCCAAAAACCCAGCTGACTATTTCCCCCCTCTGCTGATCCTTAATATTTATTGGTGTTTATAATCTAAAAGCCATGCTCTGTGTTTCACTTAATACAAGGCCAGACAGTGCTGTCTAATGAGGCAGCATTACAATCAGCTTGTAATACTGAATTTTTAATGCTGCCAAGGATTCTGTTACATAATAATATGAAAAACAGAAGCTGAAAGTGGGTTCATGGTGACAGGACACTGGAGGTCCCAGGCAGGCAAGCGCCACAGGCCTTCTCTCCCCTCTGCCCACCCCCACCTCCAGATTTGCACACTGGCCCTCCATCCCTATATTGGAGGTGGCTATGAAAACCAAGAGGATTTCTTAGGAAATCTACTTTTTAAATTATTATTACTCTCCTCCCTGATCCAAAGTCTTATTTGAAGAGTTTGAATTCTACCTTATCTGGGGTTAGAGGTCTAAAAAAAAAACAAAAAAATTTGTGTGTGTGTAGGGGGGGAAGGTGCAAAGAGAAAAGGAACATAGGAGGGGGGGTATAGTTTATTTTAAGCAAACTGAACGATTTGAAAAAAAATCACAGAGAGAAAAAGAAATAAGATGCTGGGGCGGAGGGGAGAGACGAAGTCTGCCGACCATATTCACAGCCACTGTACTCAGTTTACATGGGTGTAATTTAAAAGCATATATATACAGCCGCCGTTGCTTCTTTCTGTAATACCCCAAGACTGTAAATCTATAACCACTGCAATGATTTAGTGATTAAAAACATGATAACATATTGTGTAACTGCAAACCACAGAACCCCTGCCAACTCTCCTCTAAGATAAAGGAAAAAAACACAGAAAATGTGTTGCTTGCAGCGATCTTCCTAAATCCAAAGATTTTAATAAAGGAAACTATACAATAGACAAATCGGGAAAGGGTGAGTGAATTCTGTGAAGCCAGCAAAGGGAGGCAGGGGGAAAAAAAGGCAGCTTTATGTGGGATTCTTTTCCTTGTACTAACAAATTACGACCTAAACATGCCTTTTCTTTTCTCTCTCTCTCTTTTTTTAATAGTTTGTTGTAACTGGAATAACTGGTCCTGTGTGCTGTCTTGCATATTCAAAGCTGCTTTGTAATCGGATCTGGAGACCCAACCTTATTTGCCTGAACTCAATAGGGTTTTTTTTTTTTTTTCCCTCCCCCTCCTCCCTTGTTTTGTTTTGGATTTGGTATTGTAGGTTTTCTGTTCTTGCTGGGAGCAGACATCTATGCAGGCAGAGGCTCTGGTGCCTTTAAGCTACTGAGCAAACACCTGAGAGGGGGAAGGCCCAATTTGTAACATGGCAGGAGGAGCCTAAAATATACACACACACAAAATAAAATCAAAGCAGCTGTAGGGGTTTTGGCCTCTGAGCAGCTGACCTGACCCCATTCTGTATATTCTTTTATTTCCCTGTTGCAGGATTCCTGCACCTTGGGTCAGATTCAAACTCAATGTGACCCTGAGGAGAAGGCAGTCACCAAGCCCTGGAAAACTGCTCCATATTTAATGGGGGGCGGGGTGGGGGGGAGTAGTGGAACTGCAATGCATTTAGACTCCCACAGTGTAGACACCCACACAGTACATAAACGTACACACACATACGTACGCACACGCATGCATGCACCCGTGTGTCAGAACAGCCAGGTCTTGGGGCCAGTTCCCACACAGAGGCCCTGGACTCTTCTTGCAGCACCCCAAAATCTTCATGTCTACAATTCTACCCATAAACACACGCGTGCACAGACCAACCCTCCTCCAGAGACTCTGTATGTTTAAAAAGTCTGCAGATCTGAATTGCCTCCTCTCTGGACCTGAGTAGGGCAGTTTATTCAGAAAAATCAATAGGAAAGAGCATTTGCAAATATTTATATAAGCCCTGTGCGTTTCAGCATTAAGTAATTAAAAACTGGAACTCAGGCAGGGGGGAAGGGAGGAGACCCAGAGACAGAGGAAGGCGGCTGGCCTACAGTGGGTTTTCCTGCCCACACCTCATCTCCCCAAACCGCAGTCCTTTCAAAACTGACTCGGTGTACACTTTTCATGAAATCCTGCTCATGCACCATTTGCTAGACTATTTCAAAATCATCTCCAAATATGGATTCACCTACCACCAAGCTTTCAAGCCTGACTGTAAGATAAGTGTCTGTATTCTCTCTCTCTCATATGCACACACACAGCAATCCTTACTTTTGACACTGCTTCAATCTCTGGTGGAATACTCTCTCTTGGATTCTTCTCTCTAAATTCCTTGCACTAGTTAAAGATCTTTCACATTATAAGATAAGCAGAGAGCCGCTGAAGTGGTAATTCAATAAGTGAATTCCTATCCCCTCATTCCCCCCCCAATACTTTCCACTCCCAACCTATAGGATACCAACACTTTGGGGGTTCAGTACCGGAAACCCCCACATGTAAACAGATTCATCAAAAAATTTAAAAGTACAGTAAAATGAAGGAGTTCTAAAATGAGCCACAATCCAGTGGACTTCCTCTATATTATTCCGGAGACCTGGCAGTAAATTCTGCTTGCACTGCTCCTAAATATGCTCTGCGAAGCCAAGCAAGGCACTAGAGCACCCACGCTGCAGATATTGTAGAAATTTACAGTAAATGTACGTACAAGATTGCAGCACGCTGCCCTATCGATTATGCAGATTGTGATCAATCTTCTCCCCCTCTCCCATTTCCCAAGCCTCTTTCCACAGACCTCCAAATAAGTTGGTCTGGAACTAGCCATTCTCCCAAAGTAGAGAGAAAAAAAGTAATTTTTTAAAAAACATAATAAATCCTCAAGTGTCCCCACTGAAAGGGCTCTAGTCTCTTTTTTTTAATTTCAAAGTGAATTTATGTTCTGTAATTTGCATTACAGCCAAGCGATCACCGTATGTCATATTCTTCAAAGGTACTTAACAACCCCCCTTTTAAGAGTCAGGAGAACTGGAGGCCAGAAAAAGGCAATCAGCCCGCTTCTTCCATATAGTCCTTAGATCAAGTTTCAATAATTGAGACCAATAAAAATTGTCATATTTACACTGCTTCAAAGCAACAAAGAGGAAAAAGTTGAGTGGGTGATTTTTTGCAAGCACTTGTAATCAAAGAATTTGCCACATTCGAAGGAACTGCACAACATTTTGCCAAAGTCAGAGTCTGAGCAACAGATTAATTTGCAAAGTAAAATGGTTTTTTTTTTAATAACTCCACAAAAAGCCTACAGATTCCATACACAATTTAAATACCCGGCATAAAATACACTTAGCTCTACTCTCCAACAGATACGCAAAAAGATGTACACGAAAATGCGTAATGTAAAAATCAGGAACGTGTATTTTGCATCTAATGGGGGAAATACATGGAAAAGAGGAATGAAACAGGACGAGGGGTAAAAGTGGGGAACAGAACGTAAACAATCCCAGATTCGCGTGAGCAAAAAAAGAAAAGAAAGAGAAAAGGGGGAGTAAAAAAAAAAAAAAAAAAAAAAAAAAAAA